>NC_069432.1:34177407-34193675 GCF_026875155.1 Cherax quadricarinatus | reverse complement strand
TCACATCATTTACATTTAGTTTTGATCATCATCTGTGTGTCTCCCAAACTGCCAGAAGTACTTTATAACCAAGCCTAAGCCTGGCCACTACAACATCAGTCAGTCTTGTCACATTGCCAATGTTGCTCCATAAAACATACTTATTACGTTCATGTTTATCATAGTGGGTTATATATCTACTTCAGGCTTCTAACTGCATTCCTATACAACATTTCATTATTTACTTTCTCTCTAATATTATTCCTAATGCTAGACACAGTTATAACGTATACCAAAGTTATATTCTACATTCTCCCTTCTCGATACTCTTCTTGGCTAACAATCAACTTTATCTGAAGGAGTAAATCCAAATGTGTGATGGATCCATAGCAATTGTACATTAATCTATCTTGTCCCTAATTTTTGAGTAACAATACCTGGCTTCCCCCAATTGAGCATGTTGTTTGGAGTCCATTATATGAGCCAAAGACCTTCAATGATGACATAAATCAGTAATGAATGATAGATCAGCTCAGTTGTATAGGTTAGTTTTAGCGCCATTAGGATTGCAAACAATTCAGTTGCAGTGTATACGCCCAGGTTGTTAATTCCTATGCCTAACTCACTAATTATCATCGTTCTTAACTAGGAGGTGGCAACAAGAGCAGAGCAGCCACTGCAGAAGACCTTCCTGTTAAGATCCATGTCAGTGTATATTAACTTGTGATAACTTGTTACACCAGCTAGGTGAGAAAATTTCTTCTTGAGCGTTGCCTCTAGCTCTAACAAGGAGATTTAAGGAAGGGAATACTAGCAATGAGCTTCTGGAGGAACTTGTAGTAAGTGATAATTAAATGAACACATCCTCCATGGAGGGGTGAAATGCTCTTGTTGCCTACAGTGATAGAGTTCATGCAGGTTATAAAACTTAATGCAATTGCACGTTTTCACAATCCATTTAGATCTGTGTGTATTTACCTCTAGACACTTGGTAAGATTCACTGTGACAGTGTCTGGGTTCGTTTGCTTCTCAACATTCTAATACCGAGTACAGTGTTAATTTCAACAATCCTATCACTGATACTAGAAATGTGTGCAGTAGTGTAGTGATGATAAGTGTGATGTTGTAGTGGTGATAAGTGTGATGCAGTAGTGTAGTGATGATAAGTGTGGTGTTGTAGTGGTGATAAATGTGATGCAGTAGTGTAGTGATGATAAGTGTGATGCAGTAGTGTAGTTTTACCTGGAAGTTTACCTGGAGAGAGTTTCGGGTCAACGAAAAAAAACCGCCCTCCCCCGCGCCCGGTCCTGTGACCAGCCTCCTGGTGGATCAGCGTCCTGATCAACCAGGCTGTTTGCCTGCTGCTGCACGCAAACCAACGTAGACGAGCCACAGCCCGGCTGATCAGAACGACTTAGGTGCTTGTCCAGTGCCAGCTTGAAGACTGCCAGGGGTCTGTTGGTAATCCCCCTTATGTGTGCTGGGAGGCAGTTGAACAGTCTTCGGGCCCCTGACACTTATTGTAATGGTTCTCTTAAACGTGCTAGTGACACCCCTAACAACCCCTGCTTATCACAATTGGGGGGATGGTGCATCGTCAGCCAAGTCTTTTGCTTTCGTATGAGTGATTTTCGTGTGCAATTTCGTACTAGTAGTCCCTCTAGGCTTTTCCCAGGTGGTATATAATCATGTATCTCTCCTCTCCTGGTTTCCAGGGGAATACAGGTTAAGAAACCTCAAGCGCTCCCAGTAATTGAGGTGTTTTATCTCCTTATGGCGCGCCGTGAAAGTTCTCTGTACATTTTCAGGTCGGCAATTTTCACCTGCCTTGAAAGGTGCTGTTAGAGGTGCAGCAATATTCCAGCCATGATAGAACAAGTACGCTGAAGATGTGTCATCAGGGCTTGGCCTCCCTAGTTTTGAGGTTCCTGGAGTTACCTGGAGAAAAGAGTTTCGGGGGTCAACGCCCCACCCCGCGGCCCGGTCTGTGACCAGGCCTCCTGGTGGATCAGCGGCCTGATCAACCAGGCTGTTGCTGCTGGCTGCACCAAACCAAGCGTACGAGCCCAGCCCGGCTGATCAGGAAGCTAGCCTTTAGTGGATTGTCCAGTGCAGCTTGAAGACTGCCAGGGGTCCTTTTGGGTAATCCCCCTTATTGTTGTGCTGGGGAGGCAGTTGAACAGGTCCTCGGTCCCCTGACTACTTATTGTATGGGTCTCTTAACGTGCTAGTGAACACCTGCTTTTCAATTGGGGGGATGGTGCATCGTCTTCCAAGTCTTTGCTTTCGTAGTGAGTGATTTTCGTGTGCAAGTTCGGGTACTAGTCCTCTATATTTTCCAGGTGTAAATAATCTGTATCTCTCCCTCCTGCGTTCCAGGGAATACAGGTTTAGAAACCTCAAGCGCTCACCAAGTAATTGAGGTGTTTTATATCTCCGTTATGCGCGCCGTGAAAGTTATCTGTACATTTTCTAGTCGGCAATTTCACCTGCTTGAAGGTGCTGTTAGAGTGCAGCAATATTCCAGCCTAGATAGAACAAGTGACCTGAAGAGTGTCATCATGGGCTTGGCCTCCCTATTTTGAAGGTTATCATTATCCATCCTGTCATTTTTCTAGCAGATTGCGAATGATACAATGTTTGGTCTTGAAGGTGAGATCCTCCGACATAATCACTCCCAGGTCTTTGACGTTTGGTGTTTTCCGCTCATATTTGTGGCCTGGAATTTGTTTTTGTACTCTGATGAAGATTTAATTTCCTCTTTACCATAGATCTGAGTAATTGAAATTTCTCATCGTTGAAACTTCAAATATTGTTTTTTCCTGCAGCCCATTGAAAGATTTGGTTGATGGTCCGCCTGGAGCCCTTGCAGTGGTCGCAATGGAAACACTGTCATGGCAGATCGGGTGTCATCTGCAAAGGAAACACGTGCTGTGGCTACATCCTTGTCTATGTCGGAATATGAGGATGAGGAACAAGATGGGAGCTAGTACGTGCCTGGGAACAAGCTTTTCTCCAAACCGTAGCTGCCTCGGACTTTACTCTGTTGACGACTACTCTCTGTGTTCTGTTAGTGAGGAAATATATAGATCCATCTCGACAACTTTTCCATGTTATTCCTTTAGCGCGCATTTGTGCGCTATCTAACCCATGGTCAAACTTGTCGAAGGCCTTTTATTGCAAAGTCTGTAATATAATTACATCTGCATTCTATTTGTCTTCTAGTGCATTTGAGGACCTTGTCGTAGTGATCCAGTAGTTGAAGACAGACAGGAGCGACCGTTCTAAACCCATGTTGGCCGCCCTGGGTTGTGTATCTGATGTTTTCTAGATGGGTGGTGATCTTGCTCTAGGACCCTTTCAAAGATTTTTATGATATGGGATGTTAGTGCTATTGGGTCTGTAGTTCTTTGCTGTGTGCTTTACTGCCCCTTTGTGGAGTGGGGCTATGTCGTTTGTTTTTAGTACGAGGAGGACCCCCGTGTCATGCTCCCTCTCCATAGGATGGAAAAGGCTCGTGATAGTGGCTTCTTGCAGTTCTTTGATGAACACAGAGTTCCATTAGTCTGGCCCTGGGCAGAGTGCAATGGGCAATGGTCATTTAACGACTGTTTCGAAGTCATTTGGAGTCAGATAACATCGGATAAGCTTGTGTTAATTCCAAATTTTGTTGGCTCTCTCATAAAAATTCATTTGATCTCGACTCTCAGTCTGGTTAGCGGCTTGCTAAAAACTGAGGTCATATTGGGACTTGAGTAGCTCACTCATTTCCTTGCTGTCATT
Source organism: Cherax quadricarinatus (assembly GCF_026875155.1). Classification (NCBI taxonomy): domain Eukaryota; kingdom Metazoa; phylum Arthropoda; class Malacostraca; order Decapoda; family Parastacidae; genus Cherax; species Cherax quadricarinatus. Next base: position 34,189,912 of record NC_069432.1, on the reverse strand, counting down.
CTGTGTAGGACCCCATCTTGTTTAAGTAGGGCCCAATACTGACCGTTGTTCTCGATTTTGATTTGGCATAGGAGAAGAAATACTTTGGGTTTCTTTCGATTCATTTATGGCTTTTATTCCTTCCCCGCGATTACCTGACTCCATAGGATTCTTTTAGCTTAAGTTCGATGCTTGCTATTTCTCGACCAGTGTCCTCCCTGCGCATTTCTGATATATTGACCTCTTTTAGCCGCTCTGTTATTCTTTTTTTCCGTCGCCTGTAAAGGGAGCGCCTGTCTCTTCTGATTTTACATCTACCCTCCTTTTCTTAAGGAATACCATGTGCAATACATCGAGTGCCACGTAGTTAATCTGTTCTAGGCATAAGTTTGTGTCTGTTTGCTTAGTATATCTTCCCAGCTAATATCGGTTAGGACTTGGTTACTTGGTCCCACTTTATGTTTTGTATTGAAGTTGAATTTGTGAATGCTCCCCGTGACTAGTCCATTTGTCGTCTGGGGTCTCAACACGCATAATGTCAGGGGGGGGGGGGGGGGGGGGGGTCTGAAACTCAATTATGTTTGATCTGAGTATATTGTTTTTGATATGTGACATTTCTTATCAATCATCATTGTTAGTGAAGTATAGGGTCTAGTGTATTCTCCAGTCTAGTAGGCTCATTATTGCTGGTTTAAATTGAATTTTTGTGTGCAGAGATAAAAGCTCGTGTGAGTGTGAGGGGGATGATTCTGCCTCCTGGTGTTATTACTGCAACATTATATTATTTGCTATATTCCTCCATTTTAGGTGCCTTAAGTTGAAATCCCCCAGGAGCAAGATGTTGGGTGCAGGAGCTGGAAGATTCCAGACAGTGGTCCAATTTTTTACAGCTGTTCCTTGGAATTGCGGGGTTGTTGCATCCGGAGGCTTGTAGACTACCACAATGACTAGGTTTTGGTTCTCGACCTTTACTGCTAAAACTTACCACTACGCATTTGAGGCATTAAGCAGTTCGTGGTCAAACAAGTGACTCTGCAATGTATCAGGCCAACCCCTCCCCCCGCTTTTGCCTGTCACTTCTGTCACATCTGTATAGGTTGTAACCTGGGATCCATATTTTCGTTGTCCAAGAGATCCTTATTGTGGGTCCTCATGAAAGCCGCGAACATTGCCTTTGCCTCTGCAAGCAGTCCACGGATGAAATGGTATTTTGTTTTTGTTGCTGGCTTTAGACCCTGTATATTTGCAAAGAAGAATGTTTATCGGACTGGTGTATTGTTGGTAACTGGGGGGATTTTTTTCCGGCATTAGTATCCTGTATTCTGTTGTTTGGGAGTGGAGGCCAACGACTGTGGTTCCATTCTCCAGGATGACTGATTTGGTGTAAATTTCTTTCTGCCATTTCCGACAGTTTTTTTTCCTTCCCTGCACTAAAAAAACTCATCCTTCTTCCCTCTTTAGAGTGGACTGTGCTACCCAGTTATCCCCATGGCCTGGATGTTTGTATCTTTTTGTCCCCTTTAGATGTTATGCCTTGCAATTTAAAGTTATAGCACAGTCTTTTTCCTGAGCTAAGAGTACACATTTCCAGGGTGGAAAAAGCTTACAGGAAGGGAGTTTGCATTTTCCTTTTGTCATATGGGCATGGACAATTCTTCTAGGGTGGTCATAGTTGCATGTCCCATCTGTTTTTCAGATTTCCCATGCCAGCAGATACCAAGTGCATAGTATTTGCATCAGGCTTGGTTTCCGTTTGCCTTGGGTTTCTGTGACTGGTATTTCCCTGTTGGTGCATGTTTTCCCTGTCTTATTTCCTATCCTCCCTTAGCACCAACAATGGAGCCCACCAGTTGTTTTTTTGGTAATTTAATCTCACTATTGCTATTGGAGTCCGCTAGTTTTTTGCTATTTTCCTGCGGTAGTTAAGGGTGAGGGTTTCTAGTTGCAATATTGGTTTTATCTTATCTTTGACTAGCACTTGTTCCCTACTATGGCTCCTGTCCTCTGTGAGGTCATTTATATGTATTTCCTTCCTGCGTATCATTCCGACTACCTGGACAACAATCTCCAGCTTCACCCATTACTGTCTCCAGGACAGTATCTCCAGCTTCACCATTTCTGTCTCCCAGGACAGCACCTCCAGCTCACATCATTACTGCTCCCAGGACAGCACTATCAGGAGCCCCACATTACGACTCCAGGACATCACCTCGCAGCCCTTACAGTTTGTGAACTAAATGGCCAGTATCAAGGGCAGTAACCATTCAGCCAGACTTTTTATGTTCCATCTGATGTAGAAAGCTTCCAGGTTTTCTATGAAAAGCAACTTTGATGTTTACCTCTTTTAATAACCTTGTGATTTTAGCACACAGATTTTCCCTCATTTGGGCATGACCCAAAAACACTTCTCTGTTTAATACGCTTGTAGCTGTTCTGGGAATATCTGCACAAGGAGCGTGACACCAATTTCCACAAAAATGACAGATTATCCATGTGGAAGCCCGTTTGTTTGACTGACTCACAGACTACAACAACACTTCAATAATGATTTTGAATGGTGATTTACGCAATTCTAACTATGCAAACCTCTTGAATATTATATTAATAACCTTAAATGAAGCTCTAGCTATTGTATTCTGTTTTCTAACAGTCTTTTTTGTTATTGGACAGCTTACCGTCACGTTCCTGATTTTTAATGTTTGTGTTTATAAGGGCGCCTACAAACCCATCCGTTTACAGTCTGCTTTATTGTCCAACGAAACTGTTTGAAACCAGTCCCGGGTTCGACCAGTCAAGGTTTCGGACCAGTCAAGGGTTCGGACCAGTCTAGGGTTCGGACCAGTCGATCTGCTCTGATCAGTGGGTCAACTTATTTAAAACATACTGGTCGGTGATTTGAGCTAACACATGAAGGATCTACTGGAAATTATCTACCCGAGTAATATGTGATTTGACTGATACAAAGTAATAACTTTCGTGTTGAAGAGCCGGTGATATCTGGCAGCTCCTACAATGACGTACAGTCGACCTCTTTGTTTATCAATCGCTGTATCTGGCTTTTCTATTTTTGTTTTTTCCGTCTCCACCACAATAAATGCTATATTATCACTATAGTTGACTGGTGCAAATTTTGGAGGAAGGACGCTTTTTCTGTATTAATAATTGCTTCTCGTTGTGTATATTGCGACCGCTGGTAACTACAGGTTATATGAAATTCACAGTAACGTCTCGTATTTCAAGAAAAAGAACTAATGAAAGTCACTCCACTCCACTAAGTACCATTATAATACTGGTTAGTTGCTACTACAACACTGTATTCTGCTATTCACTGGTATCACTAGATTATTAAAGCGAGTACACTAGCAGGCCAGGAAGATTATAAAAACAGCTGACCTGTGGTAAGTTTCTGGCGACTTCTGGCACCTGCCTCTATAGGCTTTATCACTTCATTTACAAATTCACCTGTTTTCAAATGACACTTTAGCCTTTATCATCAATATACTAGGGAGCCACTGTAGTATACTCTATACTATGTATACTCAATGCTTACAGGAGACATTCTTCCTCTGACTCAAAGTTCAAATATTAATTATTTTTTTTTCCACAACGGAAACAGTCCCCTTAAGATTTCCCCTCTGAGTAAACTCTGCTTGGTAATGCCACAAATTCACATTTTTGACTCAGTAATAATGTTTCCCCCCCGACCAAGATTGGTTCCAGCCAGGCGCTTGAGGAAGTTTATCGTATAGGATTGATGACACAAATTAAAGTTTAGCACGTAAGAGCGACCGTGAAAACACCAGAAAACCGGAGCACAACGAGGCACGCTGACAAGTCACGCGTTGTATTTAATGTGGTGTTGAATGGTGATAAAGATGTGATGCAGTAGTGTATATGATAAGAGTGAAGCAGTATTGTATGATGATAAAGTGATGTTGTAGTGTGATAAGTCGTGCTGCAGAGTGTATGATGATAATTGATGCAGTATTGTAGTGATGATAAGTGAGGTGTTGTAAGATGATAAGTGTGAATGCAGTAGTGTAGTGATGATAATGGTGTTTGTAGTGATGATAAGTGTGAGCAGTAGTGTAGTGAATGATAATGTGATGCAGTAGTGTAGTGATGATAAGTGTGATGCAGTAGTAGTGACGATAATGTGACAGTAGTGTAGTGGAACGATAAGTGTGATGCATAGTGTAGTGGATGATAAGGGGTGATGCAGTATGTTATGAAGATAAAATGTGATTGTCTAGTATGTAGTTACGATAATGTGATGCAGTAGTGTAGTGCATGAAAAGTGGATGCAGTAGTGTATACGATAAGTGTGATGCAGTAGTGTAGTGATGATAGTGTGATGGCAGTAGTGTAGTGAATAAGTTTTGGATTTTGTATTGATGAAATTGATGCAAAGTGTAGTGACATAAGTGTGTGTTGTATGGTGATAAGTGGTGATGCAGAAGTGTAGTGATGAAAAGTGTGAAGCAGTATGTAGTGACGATAAGTGTGGTGTTGAAGTGGTGATAAGTGAGATGCAGTAGTGTAGTTATGATAAGTGTGTTGTAGTGATATACAGTGTATGCAGTATATAGTGAAGATAATGTGGTGTTGTAGTGTTGATAGTGTGATCAGTAGTGAAGTGAGATAAGTGTGACTGCAGTATGTAGTGATGATAATGTGATGCAGTATGTATGACGATAAGTGTGTGTTTGAAGTGTGAAAGTGTGATGCATAGTGGAGTGATGATAAGTGTGAAGTTGTAGGGTGATGGAAAATGATGATGCCAGTATGTATGACGATAAGTGTTGTGTTGTATGGTGATAAGTAAGAGCAGTATTAGTGAGGATAAGTGTGATGTTGTAGTGTGATAAAAAGTGATGTAGTGTAAGATGATAAGTGTGATGCAGTAGTGGTAGTGATAAAAGTTGGTGTTGAGTGGTGAAAGTGATGATGCAGAAATTGTAGTGAGATAAAGTGTGTTTAAGTGGGTATAAGTGTGATCAGTAGTTGTAGTGATAAAAGTTGATTGTAGTGGGGATAAGTGTGATCAGTAGTGTAAGACATAAGTTTGGTGTTGAAAGTGGTATAAGTGTGATGCAGTAGTGTATGATGATAATGGTGATGCCAGTAGTGGTAGTGACGATTAGTGTGGATGTTGTAGTGGCGATAAGTGTGATGCAGATGTAGTGATGATAAGTGGGACAGGTGCAGTAGTGTAGTGACGATAATGTGGTGTTAAGTGTGATAAGTGTGATGCAGTATGTATGATGAAAGTGTGATGCATATGTAGTGACGATAGTGTGGAGTTTGAAGTGGTGATAAGTGTATGCAGTAGTGTAGTGTGAATAATGTGTATGCAGTAGTGTTCGTCATGATAAGTGATAAGCAGTAGTGTAGTGATATAAGTGTATGCAGTATGTAGTGACGATAAGAGTGGTGTTGAAGTGGTGATAAGTGTGATGCAGTATGAAGTGGTGATAAGGTTGATGCCAGTAGTGTAGTGGTGATAAGTGTGGTGTTTAGTGATGATAAGTGTGATGCTAGTAGTGTAGTGATAAGTGTGATGCAGGTAGTGTAGTGATTATAAAGTGTGATGCAGTAAAGTAAGTGATGATAGAGTGTGATGCCATTAGGTAGTGACGATAAGTGTGGTGTTGAGTGGTATAAGTGTGATCAGTATTGGTAGTGATGAAAAGTGTGATTCAGTAGTGTAGTGATGATAAGTGTGTGCTGCATAGAAATAGTGTGAAGCAGTATGTAGTGATGATAAGTTATGCAGTATGTAGTGATGATAAGTGTGATGCAGTAGTGTCGTGATGATAAGTGTGATTCTTATGTATGATGATAAGTCTGGTGGCAGTAGTATAAGTGTGATCAGTATTGTAGTTTTACCTGGAGTTTACCTGAGAAAGTTCTGGGGTCAACGCCCCCGCGGCCCGGTCTGTACCAGCCACCTTGGTGGATCAGAGCCTGAACAACCAGGCTGTTGCTGCGGCTGCACGAACCAACGTACGAGCCACAGCCCGGCTGGTCAGGAACCGACTTTAGGTGCTTGTCCAGTGCCACTTGAAGACTGCCAGAGGTCTGTTGGTTATCCCCCTTATGTGTGCGGGAGGCATTGAACATCTCGGCCCCCTGACACTTTTAATGTAATGGGTCTCTTAACGTGCTAGTGACACCCCTGCTTTTCATGGGGAATGTGCATTCGTCTGCCAATCTTTTCTTTCGTAGTGAGTGATTTTCTGTGCCAGTTCGGAACAAGAGTCCCTCAAGATTTTCCAGGTGTATATAATCATGTATCTCTCTCCTCCTGCTTTCCAGGGAATACAGTTTTAGGAACCTCAAGCGCTCCCACTAATATGAGGTTTTTATCTCCGTAAGCGCGCCGTGAAAGTCCTCTGTACATTTTCTAGTCTCAATTTCACCTGCCTTGAAAGGTGCGTTAGTGTGCAGCAATATTCCACCTAGATAAACAATGACCTGAAGAGTGTATAGAAGCAAAGATCCAGGAAAACAAGATCAACGAAGAGCCAGAAACGTAATAAGCACATAAAAGGAGAGAGGCCCAGCGACAGTACGAAATGCATAGCACGAAATCAAGTCAGACCCGAAACAGCTGTATAGCCACATTAGGATAAATGACAACAGACAAATTCGCAGGTGATCAGGCTGAGAAAGAATGTGGGAACACACAAGAACGATCAAGAGTATGCGGGAGCGCAAACACGAGGTTAGAAGTCTTCACAGTGGAGACAGAAGACTCTGGAAGACAGACCGAGTGGGGAACCAACAGGGAATACACAATAAGTGCTGATGAATGCACAACTGAAGAGGAGCGAAGAAGCTAGTGACCGTGATCCCCAAAGCAATTGGACCGACACACATCTCCCCTGTGGTCCTCAGGAGGGAGCAGAAATACTGTGTGTGCATTAACCACAATCTTCAACACATCCTTGAAACTGGGAACTACCTGAGGTATGGAATGACCGCAAATGTAGTTCCCATTTTTAAAAAAGGGAGACAGAAAAGAGGAAACAACTAAATGACAACAGTGCACTTGACGAGTCCTAGTATGCAATAGTCATGGAGAAGATATCAGGAGGAGAGTGGTGACACCTGAACGGAACAAGTTATAATGACAACCACAACGGATTCATGTAAAGCAAATCCTGTGCACAAACCTTCTGGAAATTATGGACAAAGTATCAGAAGACACAGAGAGAGGTGGGTTTATTGGCATTTTCTTGACTGCAAGAAGCCCTTCGACACAGTTCTTCTCATGAGACTATTGCAGATACTAAGGAATCAGCGCCTTATAACCAAATGCACTGCACTGGGTCAAGAGAATACCGACAGGGAGGCACAACGAAAACAACAAAGTTAACGGAGACTAGTGTTACCTACAAGACCACATCTGGACCAACACCATAATCCCCTTTAAATCTTGGCAGAATTCCAGATAATACCACAGACCATACCCTACTTTCTCAAAACTCTTGGTAAAATACCCAAACAACTACAAAGTCACCTTCAGACTTCACAATAGGCATGCCATTAATAACTTCACAACAGCATAACAAACATTGAGTGGCACACTGGAGCTAGAAATCTATACAGATATTGACGAATGTTTAAATAATGTTCTAAAAAGACCCTATACGCTCTATAACATGCACTGCCCTAAAAAAAACTAAACAGATGACAGCTAAGAGACCGAACAGTCCCGGCTAACACCCAGCATTCTCAAATTCTCAAATCCATAAATACAAAACAACGAGATAATGAAAAACAGTACAGAATGGGTCACATAACCAAGACCACACAAAACGTTGACTCGTCAATCCTAACCATCCTGATAAGAAGCCAAAAAAACTGTTACATGAACAGAAATCCAACTTACGAGGTATATACAAAAGACCTGGTGCCCTGGGGCTTAAAGCTCGCGCTTCACACACGGAGGGCCGGTTCGATTCCCGGCGGTGGAAACATTCGACAAACGTTTCCTTACACTGTTGTCCTGTTCCACCTAAGCACAAAATGTACCTGGGTGTTAGTCACTGTGTGTCCGCATCCTGGAGGACAAGATAAGGACCCCCAATGAAATAAAGTTTAGAACCAGTTCCTCGATGACGCACTGACGTTCTTGTTATACCTGGGAGGCTAACCCTCCGGGGTTAAAAATCCGAACGAAATCTTATCTCTTACTTAACCCAATCAAGAAAATCCTGGGAACAAAAATAGAAAATCACAAATAGCGAAATAAAATTAGCAAAATCAGATAACCCCAAACTCCCACCAACAGAAACAGCAGAACGAAGACTCAATGATTTCTTCCTCCCACTTATAGGACAAAACCATGCCCAACTAAAAACCCAAGCTCATACTCCACCAAAATGACTACCTCACTGCAACTACCCGAAACACACTGTTCCTAGCTCCCCCCGACTAACCCATACAAGTTCCTCCCTTATTATCAACACACTAAAAAACAAGGCAGGAGATTCAATACCTTACCCCCCTTTATATACAAAAAAGTGTCACAAGTACCTATCTCCAATCATTGCAACACTCTTTAACAAATCATTGCATCCTCCACCTTCCCTACAGCTCTCAAATACAAGGGTCAGCCCCATCCATTAAAGGAGGAGACCAAACAGAGTTGAATAACTATGGCCAATATCCAACTTCACCCTCTCGTCAAAAATCTTCGAAAAATTAATTCATAAACGAATCTACTCCTACCTCATCTCACCCAAAACATTCTCAACCCTGCCAATTTGGGATTCAGAGCCTTATAAAAATTCTATGATTCTATTATACACATGCTAGAACATTATACACACTGCAATAGAAAAAAGAAGTCCCAATGGGGATCTTCATTGACTTCCGTTAAAGCTTTTGATACATGAACCATGACTTGCCCACGTAAAAATTGTCACACTATGGTATAAGAGGCACTCCCTCAACTACCTCAAGTCATACCTCAGCAACAGAGCCAATATGTTACGCAAAGGGGCAAGCTCTTTCTCGCTCAAACAAATTACATTCGGTTGTCCCACAGGAAGTGTCCCCTATGGCCCTCATCTCTCTCATACGTAAATGACCTACCAAATGCTTCGCAATTAATCAAACCCACACTTTTTGCAGAAGACCCTACATACGTCTTCTCTCATCCCAGCCCAGTCACGCTAGCCAATACTGTAAACACCGAACTTACAGAAAATATCTACACTGGATGAGGACCTAACAAACTTACACTAAACATTGACATAACATACTTCATTCAGTTTGGTAACAGAGCTATCAGATGTACCTCTTAACAAAACGGATAAACAGATCACCTATCACAAAAACAAACTGAGAAAATTCTTAGGAATCCACCTAGATAAAAGACCTCAATTTCAAACACTTATACAACATAATTTCAAAAAAATTTCCAAGACCAGTAGTCATACTATCGAAGATACGGTACTATGTTCCACAGTCAGCCCTCCTGGCCCTTTAACACTCACATTATTTACCCCTATCTCACCTATGAATTTGTGCATTGGGGCTCAACAACAATTAACCATCTCTAGACCACTAATTACCCAACAAAAGGCGCAGTTAGAATGATAACAAATTCCCACTACAGGCAGCACACTCACCCATATTCAACACAACTCAACCTCACTCACCATACATAACATCCATACTTATCTCTGCACCATAACATACATAAACACTTAACCTGATATTAACCCTCCCCACAAACATCCCTTTGGGAGCCAACTACACATTCGGTCAACAGACACACAGACCATAACCAAGGCACAGATCAGCTCTTTTTTTAGAGTTTTTATTTTTTTATTTTTTTTTTTTTTTTTTTTTTTTTTTTTTTTTTTTTTTTTTTTGGGGGAAATGTTCCTCGTGTCCATCTCTACCTAATGCAAAACTCAATGCACAAAAAGCCCTAAAATCTGGAAATTCATTACCTGTAAATATAAAAAAACACTAACCTGTTTATAAACTTCAAGTCGCTCTCAAAGAACACTTACTCAAAACCCCAAATAAAATAAACTGAATAACTGAACCTTATAAATGTATATCCTATATGTTACTCACAAATATATCACACAAATGTTAAACCTAAGACCCAATCTAACTTTTCTTTTTTAAATACATACCTAACAGAATACTCCATTCACTGAGTACAGCAGATGCAATGCAAACCATAGACCTGTCTTTGTAATACTCATTTGTGCTTTATAGTTATGGTGTTTACAATAAAGTTTAATCACTATATCATCATTGCTTAGTTAATTCCTTAAGTCAATTTTAAGCCAGCCCGTAATTGCTTTGCATATAAGTGGCTTTGGCATGCTGCCTTACCTGTATTTTTTGTACCTCTGTATGTATGCTAAAATTACTAAATAATAATAAATAAATAAATGTATAGGGGATGAGGATCACAGTGGCACCTGGGACGAGCGGGGTCCCCACAAGGGGTCGGTCCCTAGACCCTTTGCTATTTATGGTATAATAGTGAATGACATGGAGTTTACCTGGAAGAGTTTCGGGGGTCAACGCCCCCGCGGGCCCGTCTGTGACCAGGCCTCCTGTGGATCAGCCCCTGATCAACCAGCTGTTGCTGCTGGCCTGCTCGCAAAACCAACGTACGAGCCCACAGCCCGCTGAACAGAACTGACTTTAGGTGCTTGTCCATGCCAGCCTTTTGAAGACTGCCAGGGGTCTGTTGGTAATCCCCCTTATGTGTGCAGGAGGCAGTTGAACAGTCTGCGGTCGGCCCCTGACCCTTTTTCTATGGTCTTTAAAATTTTGCTTTCAGTTTTGTTTTTTTGGGTTAAAAACCTAGTTTTGGGGTTTTTTTTATTTTCCTCCCTCTTTCCGGGAAAAATAAGGTTTAAAAACCCTCGGGTCCCAGTAATTGAGGTTTTTTTCCGTTATGCGCGCCGGAAAGTTCTCTTAATTTCTAGGTCGGCAATTTCACCTGCCTTTAAAGGGGGTTTGAGTGCAGCTTTTCCCGCCTAGATAAAACAAGGACCTGAGGTGTCATCAGGGCTTGGCCTCCTAGTTTTGAAGGTTCTCATTATCCATCCCGTCTTTTTCTAGCAATCATTTAAGGGGTAACTCAGAGGGTCCCCTGTTCACGATATGGAATTAATAGGGGAATTAAATCAGATGAGGATCAGGCAGGGCTACAAAGAGACCCGGACAGGTGGAACGTGGGCCCGGAACGGCTTTTTGAATTAACCCTGCCAAAAACAAATCTAAGTCGAAGAAGGGCAAAAAGGGGCGCAGACAAAAGGGATAGGTGGGGGGCCAAAGCAGCAAACCTGCTCAAAAAAAGATTTGGGGGGGCCATAAACCGAGCATGTCCCCCGGAGGGACACATCAACCCCCTAACTCTGCCAAAACAATGGGCGCCTGGCAAACCTAAGAATAGCGTTCCGATACCTTAGTAAGGAATCATTCAAGACACTGTACACGTGTCCATCGGGTCCTACTGGAGTATCAGAAACCATTTTGGAACCCACACCGGGTTTTAAGCACGTCAAAAAATTTTAGAGAAGGTGCAAAGGTTTGCCACAAGGCTAGTTCCGGAGCTCAGGGAAATATCCTACGAAGAAAGGTTGAGGGAAATCGGACTGACGAAATTGGAGGACAGGAGGGTCAGGGGAGACACGATAACGACATACAAAATACTGCATGGAATAGATAAGGTGGACAGAGGCAGGTTGTTCCAGAGGGGGACACAGAAACAAGGGGTCACAATTGGAAGCTGAAGACTCAGACGAGTCAGAGAGATGTTAGGACGTATTTCTTCAGTCATAGAGTCGTCAGGAAGTGGAATAACCTAACAAGTGATGTAGTGGAGGCAGGAACCATACATAGCTTTAAGACGAGGTATGACAAAGCTCAGGAAGCAGAGAGAGAGAGAGAGGACCTAGTCGCGATCAGTGAAGAGGCGGGGCCAGGGGCTGAGTCTCGACCCCTGCAACCACAATTAGGTGAGTATCTTGCCATCTGCTAGAAAAATGACAGGATGGATAATGAGAACCTTCAAAACTAGGGATGCCAAGCCCATGATGACACTCTTCAGGTCACTTGTTCTATCTAGGCTGGAATATTGGTGCACACTAACAGCACCTTTCAAGGCAGGTGAAATTGCTGACCTAGAAAATGTACAGAGAACCTTCACGGCGCGCATAACGGAGATAAAACACCTCAATTACTGGGAGCGCTTGAGGTTCCTGAACCTGTATTCCCTTGAACGCAGGCAGGAGAGATACATGATTATATACACCTGGAAAATCCTAGAGGGGCTAGTACCGAACTTGCACACGAAAATCACTCACTACGAAAGCAAAAGACTTGGCAGACGATGCAACATCCCCCCCAAAGAAAAGCAAAGGGGGTCACTAGCACGTTAAGAGACTATACAAGAAGTGTCAGGGCCCGGAAATGTTCAACTGCTCCCAGCATAATAAGGGGGATTACCAACAGACCCCCCGGGTTTCAAGTGGAC
>NC_069432.1:34109387-34176907 GCF_026875155.1 Cherax quadricarinatus | reverse complement strand
GAGACCCACAAAAAGGATCACTTGGACAATGAAATATGGATCCCAGGTTACAACCTATACAGATGTGACAGAGTGAACGGGCAAAAGGGGGGGGGGTTGGCCTGTACATTGCAGAGTCACTTGTTTGCACAGAATTTGCTTAATGCCTCAAATGACGTAGTGGAAGTTTTAGCAGTAAAGTCGAGAACCAAAACCTAGTCATTGTGGTAGTCTACAAGCCCCCGGGAAATGCAACCATCCCAGCAATTCCAGAACAGCTGTTAAAAATTGACCACTGCCCTGGAAAATCTCCAGCCCCCTCACCCAACATCTTGCTCCTGGGGATTTCAACTTAAGGCACCTAAAATGGAGGAAATATACAAATAAATGGGTTTGTTTGGCAGTAATAACACCAGGAGGCAGCTCGATGAAAACTCACACTCACACGAGCTTTAAATCTCTGCAAAAAAATTCAATTTAAACCAGCAAATAATAGAGCCTACTAGACTGGAGAATACACTAGACCTCATATTCACTAACATGATGATCTGATAAGAAATGTCACCATATCAAAAACAATATACTCAGATCACAACATAATTGAGGTTCAGACATTATGCGAGGAGCCCCAGACCGACAAAATGAGACTAGTCACGAGGAGCATTCACCAAATTCAACTTCAATAATAAAAACATAAAGTGGGACCAAGTAAACCAAGTCCTAACCGATATAAGCTGGAAGATATACTAAGCAACACAGACCCAAACTTATGCCTAAACAGATTAACTCGGTGGCACTCGATGTATGCACAAGGCTTATTCTCTAAGAAAAAGGGGGAGTTAGATGTAAAATAGAAAGAGACAGGCGCTCCCTTTACAGGCGACGGAAAAGAATAACAGAGCGGCTAAAAGGGGTCAATATATCAGAAATGCGCAGGGAGACACTGGGCAGAGAAATAGCAAGCATCGAACTTAAGCTAAAAGAATCCTTTAGGAGTCAGGAATCGCGGGGAAAAACTAAAAGCTATAAATGAAATCGAAAGAAACCCAAAGTATTTCTTCTCCTATGCCAAATCAAAATCGAGAACAACCCCCCAGTATTGGGCCCCTACTTTTAAAAAAGATGGGTCCTACACAGATGACAGCAAGGAAATGAGTGAGCATACTCAAGTCCCAATATGACTCATTTTAGCAAGCCGCTAACCAGACTGAAGTCGAAGATCAAAATGAATTTTTTAATGAGAGAGCCAAAAAATTTTGATTAACACAAGCCTATCCGATGTTATCCTGACGCCAAATGACTTCGAACAGGCAAATAAATGACATGCCCATGCACTCTGCCCCAGGGCCAGACTCATGGAACTCTGTGTTCATCAAGAACTGCAAGAAGCCCCTATCACGAGCCTTTTCCATCCTATGGAGAGGGAGCATGGACACGGGTCGTCCCTCATTTTACTAAAAACAACAGACATAGCCCCACTCCACAAAGGGGGCAGTAAAGCAACAGCAAAGAACTACAGACCAAAGCACTAACATCCCATATCATAAAAATCTTTGAAAGGTCCCTAAAAGCAAGATCACCACCCATCTAGAAACCCATCAGTTACACAACCCAGGGCAACAGGGGTTTAGAACAGGTCGCTCCTGTCTGTCTCAACTACTGGATCACTACGACAAGGTCCTAAATGCACTAAGACAAAAGAATTGCAGATGTAATATATACAGATTTTGCAAAAGCCTTCGACAAGTGGGGACCATGGCGTAATAGCGCACAAAATGCGCGCTAAAGGAATAACAGGAAAAGTCGGTCGATGGATCTATAATTTCCTCACTAACAGAACACAGAGAGTAGTCGTCAACAGAGTAAAGTCCGAGGCAGCTACGGTGAAAAGCTCTGTTCCACAAGGCACAGTACTACTCCCATCTTTTCCTCATCCTCATATCCGACATAGACAAGGATGTCAGCCACAGCACCGTGTCTTCCTTTTGCAGATGACACCCGAATCTGCATGACAGTGTCTTCCATTGCAGAAAACGCAAGGGGTCCAGGCGGGCATCAACCGAATCTTTCAGGGCTGCAGAAAAAAAATATGAAGTTCAACGATGAGAAATTTCAATACTCAGATATGGTAAACAGAGGAAATTAAATCTTCATCAGAGTACAAAAAAAATTCTGGCCACAAAATAGAGCGAAACCACCAACGTCAAAGACCTGGGAGTGATTATGTCGGAGGGTCTCACCTTCAAGGACCATAACATTGTATCAATCTCATCTGCTAGAAAAATGACAGGATGGATTATGAAAACCTTCAAACTAGGGATGCCAAGCCCCATGATGACACTCTCAGGACACTTGTTCTATCTAGGCTGGAATATTGCTGCACTTCTAACACACCTTTCAAGGCAGGTGAAATTGCCGAACCTAGAAAATGGTACCAGAGAACTTTCACGGCGCGCACAACGAGATAAACACTCAATTACGGGATCGCTTGAGGTTTCTAAACCTGTATTCCCTGGGAAACGCAGGAGTAGAGAAACATGATTAATATGCACCTGGAAAATCCTAGAGGGACTAGTAACCGAACTTGCACACGAAAATCACTCACTACGAACGCAAAAGACTTGGCATACGATTAAGAATATTATAGGAAAACAAAAAAAAGACAATGTAAGAAAAAAAAAAATAAAGAAAAAACAAAACCCCACCCATCCCCCACAATGAAAGCAGGGTGTCACTAGCACGTTAAAGAACCATACAATAAGTGTCCAGGGGCCCGAGGCTGTTCACTCTGCCTCCCATCACCATAAGGGGATTACCAACAGACCCCCGGCAGTCTTCAAGTTTTTTTTTTTTTTTTTTGGTTTTTTTTTGTCACTGGACAAGCACCTAAAGTCAGTTCCTGATCAGGCCGGCTGTGCGCGTACGTTGGTTGCGTGCAGCCAGCAGCAACAGCCTCGTTGACAGCGCTGATCCACCAGGAGGCCTGGTCACAGACCTGGGCCGCGGGGCGTTGACCCCCGAAACTCTCTCCAGGTAAACTCCAGGTGCCATGGATAACAATCTGGCATGGTACAGTGTATAACAATCCTGACAAGTACAGTGGATAACACGCTTGCATAGGTACCGGGATAACAATCTGACAAGGTCCAGTGGAACAACACGCGACAAGGTACAGTGGATAACAATCTGGCAAGTACAGAGGATAACACGCTTGCAAGTACAGTGGATAACAATCTGGCAAGTACGGGGATAACACGCTGGCAAGGTACAGGTGGATAACAATCTGGCAAGGTACAGTGTGATAACAATCTGGCAGTCATGATAACAATCTGGCAAGGTACAGTGGAAAACACGCTGCAAGGTAACATGATACAATCTGCAAGGTACAGTGGATAACACGCTGGCAAGGTACAGTGGATAACAGTCGGCAAGGTACAGTTGTGATAACCACGCTGGCAAGGAACAGTGGATAACAATCTGCAAGGTACAGTGGATACAATCTGGCCAAGGTACAGTGGATAACCATCTGCGAAGGTACCACAGTGGAGACACAATCTGGCAGGTACGTGGATAACATGCTGCAAGGTACAGTGATAACATTGGCAGGCACTGTGGGTAACACGCTGGCAAGGTAGAGTGGATAGCCAACAATCCTGGCAAGGTACAGTGATAACAAGTCTGGCAAGGTACATGTGGATACAATCGGCAAGGTAAAGTGGATAACAATCAGGCAATGTACAGTGGATAACAATCTGGCAAGGTACAATGGATAACAAACTGGCCGGGAACAGTGGATAACACGCTGCCAGTACAGAGATAACACGCTGGCAAGGTACAGTGGATAACAATCGGCAAGGTACAGTGGATAACAATCTGCAAGGTACAGTGGATAACAATCTGGCAAGTACAGTGGACAACAATATATGCAAGGTCAGTGATAACATCTCGGCAAAGTACAGTGGATAACAATCTCTGGCACGGTACAAGTGGGCTAACAATCTGGCAAGGGTACGTGGATAACATCTGGCCAATGTCCAGTGGATAACATGCCTGGCAAGGTACAGTGGTATAACATGCTGGCAAGGTACAGCGCATAACACGCGACAACGGTTACAGTGGATAAACATTCTGGAGCGCGAGGGTACAGAGTGGATAACAATCTGGCATGGTACAGTGGAGAACAATCTGTGCAAGCGTACGAGTGGATAACATCTGACAAGGTACATGGATAACACGCTGCTCAAGGTACGTGGATAACAATCTGGCAAGGTACAGTGGATAACAATCTGGCCAGGTACAGTGGATAACACCTGGCAAGGAAGCGTGGACAAACCACGCTGGACAAGGTACAGTGGACAACAATCGGCAAGGTACAGTGCCCTAACATGCTGGCAAGGTACAGTGGCAACGCCGCTGGCAAGGTCATATGGATAACTCGCTGGCAAGGTACCGTGAGATAAAACAATCTGGCAAGGTACAGTGGATAACACCCTGGCAAGGTACAGTGATAACACGCTGGCAAGGTACAGTGGATAACAATCTGGCAAGGTTCAATGGATAACAATCTGGCAAGGTACAGTGGATAACAATCTGGCAAGGTACAGTGGATAACACCCTGGCAAGGTACAGTGGATAACACTCTGGCAAGGTACAGTGGATAACAATCTGGCAAGGTACAGTGGATAACACGCTGACAAGGTACAGTGGATAACCATCTGGCAAGGTACAGTGGATAACAATCTGGCAAGGTACAGTGGACAGTGGATAACACGCTGGCAAGGTACAGTGGATAACAATCTGGCAAGGTACAGGGATAACACACTGAAGGTACAGTGGATAACCGCTGTCAAGGTCCAGTGATAACAATTCTGGCAAGGTACAGTGGATAACAATCTGGCAAGTATCAGTGATACCACTCTGGGCCAAAAAAAGGTTTACAGTGATAACACGCTGGCAAGTACAGGATAACAATCTGGCAGGTACAGTGGATAACCATCTTGGCAAGGTACACTGGAAACAATCTGCATAGGTACAGTGGATAACAATCTGCAAAGGTACAGCTGGATAACAATCTGGCAAGGTACAGTGGATAACAATCTGGCAAGGTACAGTGGATAACAATCTGGCAAGGTACAGTGGATAACAATCTGGCAAGGTACAGTGGATAACATCTGGCAAAGTACAGTGGATAAACATCTGGCAAGTACAGTGGATAACAAATCTGGCAAGGTACAGGTGGATAACTACTGGCAAGGTAAAGTGAGAAAACAAGCTGGCAAGGTACAGGGATAACATGCTGGCAAGTACAGGTGATAACTCGCGGCAAGGAACAGAGGATAACAATCTGCAAGGTACAGTGGAAACATGCTGGCAAGGTACAGTGGATAACACCTGGCCAAGGTACAGTGGATTAACAATCTGCATGGTACAGGGATAACAAGTGGCAAGGTACAGTGGATAACAATCAGGCAAGTACAGTGGATAACACGCCGGCAAAGTACAGTGGATAACACGCTGGCAAGGTACAGTGGATAACAATGGCAAGGTACAGTGGATAACAATCTGGCAAAGTACAGTGGATAACACGCTGGCAAAGTACAGTGGATAACACGACTGGCCATGGTACAGTGGATAACAATCTGGCAAGGTACAGTGGCTAACATGCTGGCAAGGTACAGTGGATAACACGCTGGCAAGGTATAGTGGATAACACGCTGGCAAGGTACAGTGATTACACGCTGGGAAGGTACAGTGGGATAACAATCTGGCAAGTACAGTGGATACCACGCTGGCAAGGTACAGTTGGATAACACGCTGGCAAGGTACAGTGGATAACACTCTGGCAAGGTACAGTGATAGCCCACTCTGGCAAGGTACAGGGG
The DNA here is from genome assembly GCF_026875155.1 of Cherax quadricarinatus. Taxonomy (NCBI): domain Eukaryota; kingdom Metazoa; phylum Arthropoda; class Malacostraca; order Decapoda; family Parastacidae; genus Cherax; species Cherax quadricarinatus. Next base: position 34,171,046 of record NC_069432.1, on the reverse strand, counting down.
ATAACAATCTGCAAGTTCAGTTGATAACAATCTGCAAGGTAGCAGTGGAAAACAAAGCTGGCAAGGAACAAGTGGATATCACCCTTGGCAAGGTACAGTGGATAACACACTGGCAAGGACAGTGATTAACATCTGGCAAGGTACATTGGACAGTGTGATAAACCTGGCAAGGTACAGTGGAGTAAACAATCTGTCAAGGAACAGTGGATAACCCAATCTGCAAGGTACAGTGATAACACTCTGCAAGGTACAGTGGATAACGAATCTGCAAGGTACATGGATACCCATCTGGCAGGTACAATGGATAACACGCTGCAAGGTACAGTGGATAACACACTGGCAAGTTACAGTGGATAACAAATCTGGCAAGGTACGTGGATAACAATCTGGCAGGTACAGTGGGATAACAATCTGGCAAGGTACAGTGGATAACACTCTGGCAAGGTACAGTGGATAACACGCTGGCAAGGTACAGTGGATAACACGCTGGCAAGGTACAGTGGATAACACGCTGGCAAGGTACAGTGGATAACAATCTGGCAAGGTGACAGTGGAAACACGCTTGGCAAGGTACAGGGATAACAATCTGGCAAGTACAGTGGATACAATCTGGCAAGGTACCGTGAGATAACACGCCTGACAAGGTACAGTGGATAACAATCTGGCAAGGTACAGTGGATAACACCCTGGCAAGGTACAGTGGATAACACTCTGGCAACGTACAGTGGCTAACACGCGGCAAGTCAGTGATAACACGCTTGCAAGGTACAGTGGATAACAATCTTGCAAGGTACAGTGGATACCACGCTGGCAAGGTACAGTTGGATAACACGCTGGCAAGGTACCCGTGGATAACACGCTGGCAAGTACCGTGGATAACACCCTGGCAAGGTACAGTGATAACAATCTGGCAAGGCACAGTGGATAACACGCTGCGCAAGGTACAGTGGATCACACGCCTGGCATGGTACAGCGGATAACAATCTGGAAGGTACAGAGGATAACAATCTGGCAAGGCACAGTGGATAACCACGCCTTGCAAGGTACAGTGATAACAATCTTGCAAGGGTACAGTGGATACACTCGGCAAGGTACATGTGGGTAACAATCTGGCAAGGTACACGATAACAAGCTGGCAAGTACAGTGGATAACAATCTGGCAATGGGTACCGTTGGATAACACTCTGGCAAGCGTACAGTGGATAACAATCTGGCAAGGTACAGTGGATAACAATCTGGCAAGGTACAGTGGATAACAATCTGGCAAGGTACAGTGGATAACAATCTGCAAGGTTACAGTCGATCAACAATCTGGCAAGTACAGTGGATAACAATCTGGCAAGGTACAGTGGATAACACCTGGCAAGGTACAGAGGATACACAATCAGGCAAGTACAGTGGATAACACGTTGGGCAAATGTTACAGTGGATAACAATCTGCAAGGTACAGTGGATAACAATTCTTGCAAGAAACAGTGGATAACAATGTGGCAAGTACAGTGGAAAAAATCTGTCAAGGTACAGTGGATAACAATAGGGCAGGTCCAAGTGGTAAAACACGCTGGCAAGGTACAGTGGATAACAATCTAGGGCCAAGGTACGTGATACCAATCTGGCAGGTACAGTGGCGATATACAATCGGCAGTGTACAGTGATAACACGCTGGCAAGGGTACAGTGGATAACACGCTTGCCAGGTACAGTGGATACACACCAATTCTGGCAAGGTACTGTGATTCAGCAATCTGGCAAGGTACAGTGGATAACAATCTGGCAAGGTAGCACAGTGGGATAACACCGCTGGCAAGGTACAGTGGATAACACGCTGGCAAGGTACAGTGGATAACAATCTGCAGGTACAGGTGGATACCACACTGCAATGAACAGTGGAAACATGCTGCAAGGTACAGGGCTAACACGCTGCAAGGTTCAGTGGATAACACGCTGGCAAGGAACAGTGCGGTATAACAATCATGGCAAGGTACAGTGGATAACACGCATGGCAAGGTAACATGTGGATAACAATCGGCCAGGAAAGTGGATCACACCCTGGCAAGGTACGTGGATAACACTCTGGCAAAGGTCACAGTGGATAACAATCAGGCAAGGTACAGTGGATAACACGCTGCAAGGTACAGTGGAAAACACGGTCACTGCAAGGTACAGTGGATAACAATCAGGCAAGGCACAGTGATAACACGCTGCAAGGTAACATGGATAACATGCTGCAAGGTTCAGTGGATAACACGCTGCTAGGTACAGTGGATACAAGCTGGAAGGTAACAGTGGATAACACGCTGGCAAGGTACAGTGGATAACAATCTGCAAGGTACAGTGGATAACACGTGGCAAGGTACAGTGGATAACAATCTGGCAAGGTACAGTGGATAACACGCTGGCAAGGTACAGTGGATAACAATCTGGCAAGGTACAGTTTACCTGGAGAGAGTTTCCGGGGGTTCAACGCCCCGCGTCCCGGACCTGTGACAAAAAGGCCTCCTGTGGGGATCAGAGGCTGATCAACCAGCTTTACTGCCTGCTGCACGCACACCAACGTACGAGCCACAGCCTCGGCTGTCAGGAACCTGGACTTTAGGTGCTTTGTCCAGTGGCCAGCCTTGAAGACTGCCAGGGCTCTGTTGGTACAATCCCCCGCTATGTATCTGGGAGTCAGTTGAACAGTCTCGGCCCGACAGCTCTTGTATAGTCCTCGTAACGTGCTATGACCCCTGCTTTTTCATTGGCGGGATGTTGCACCTCGTGCATAGCCAATTCTTTTGCTTTGTAGTGAGTGATTTTCGTGTGCAAGGTTCGTACTAGTCCCCTCTAGATTTTCCAGGTGTATATAATCATGTATCTACTCCTGCCTGCGTTCAAGGGAATACAGGTTACAGGAACCTCAAGCGCTCCAGTAATTGAGGTGTTTAGTATCTCCTTATGCGCGCCGTGAAGTTCTCTGTACATTTTGGGTAGGTCAGCACTTTCACTGCCTTGAAAGGTGCTGTTAGTGTGCAGCAATAATTCCAGCCTAGATTAGAAACAAGTAGACCTGAAGAGTGTCATCATGGGCTTGCATCCATATTCTTTGAAGGTTCTCATTATCCATCCTGTCATTTTTCTAGCAGATGGCAAGATACTCACCTAATCGTGGTTGCAGGGTCGAGACTCACCTCCCTGCACCCGCCTCTTCACAGATCCTACTAGGTCCTCTCTCTCCTCTCTGGCTCCTGAGCTTTGTCATAACCAGCGTTCTTTAAGCTATGTATGTGTTCCTGCCTCCACTAACATCACTTGTTTGTTATTCCACTTCCTGACGACTCTATGACTGAAGAAATACGTCCTAACATCTCTCTGACTCGTCTGAGTCTTCAGCTTCCAATTGTGACCCCTTGTTTCTGTGTCCCCCTCTGGAACAACCTGTCTCTGTCCACCTTATCTATTCCATGCAGTATTTTGTATGTCGTTATCGTGTCTCCCCTGACCCTCCTGTCCTCCAATTTCGTCAGTCCGATTTCCCTCAACCTTTCTTCGTAGGATATTTCCCTGAGCTCCGGAACTAGCCTTGTGGCAAACCTTTGCACCTTCTCTAATTTCTTGACGTGCTTAACCAGGTGTGGGTTCCAAACTGGTGCTGCATACTCCAGTATGGACCTGATGGACACAGTGTACAGTGTCTTGAATGATTCCTTACTAAGGTATCGGAACGCTATTCTTAGGTTTGCCAGGCGCCCATATGCTGCAGCAGTTATGTGGTTGATGTGTGCCTCCGGAGACATGCTCGGTGTTATGGTCACCCCAAGATCTTTCTCCTTGAGCGAGGTTTGCTGTCTTTGGCCACCTAGCCTATACTCTTGTCTGCGGTCCTCTTTGCCCTTCTTCGATCTTCATGACTTTGCATTTGGCAGGGTTGAATTCAAGAAGCCAGTTCCTGGACCACGTGTCCAGCCTGTCCAGGTCTCTTTGTAGTCCTGCCTGATCCTCATCTGATTTAATTCTCCTCATTAACTTCACATCATCTGTGAACAGGGACACCTCTGAGTCTATCCCTTCAATCGCATCTGCTAGAAAAATGACAGGATGGATAATGAGAACCTTCAAAACTAGGGAGGCCAAGCCCATGATGACACTCTTCAGGTCACTTGTTTTATCTAGGCTGGAATATTGCTGCACTCTAACAGCACCTTTCAAGGCAGGTGAAATTGCCGACCTAGAAAATGTACAGAGAACTTTCACGGCGCGCATAACGGAGATAAAACACCTCAATTACTGGGAGCGCTTGAGGTTTCTAAACCTGTATTCCCTGGAACGCAGGAGGGAGAGATACATGATTATATACACCTGGAAAATCCTAGAGGGACTAGTACCGAACTTGCACACAAAATCACTCACTACGAAAGCAAAAGACTTGAGACGATGCACCATCCCCCCAATGAAAAGCAGGGGTGTCACTAGCACGTTAAGAGACCATACAATAAGTGTCAGGGCCCGAGACTGTTCAACGCCTCCCAGCACACATAAGGGGGATTACCAACAGACCCCTGGCAGTCTTCAAGCTGGCACTGGACAAGCACCTAAAGTCAGTTCCTGATCAGCCGGGCTGTGGCTCGTACGTTGGTTTGCGTGCAGCCAGCAGCAACAGCCTGGTTGATCAGGGGCTGATCCACCAGGAGGCCTGGTCACAGACAGGGCCGCGGGGGCGTTGACCCCCGAAACTCTCTCCAGGTAAACTCCATGTCATTCACATATACCAAAAATAGCACTGGTCCTAGGACCGACCCCTGTGGGACCCCGCTCGTCACAGGTGCCCACTGTGATACCTCATCCCGTACCATTTATTTATTTATTATTTATTTAGTAATTTTAGCATACATACAGAGGTACAAAAAATACAGGTAAGAGCAGCATGCCAAAGCCACTTATATGCATAGCATTACGGGCTGGCTTAAAATTGACTTAAGATTAACTAAGCAATGATGAAATCAGTGATAAAACATTATTGTAAACACATAACTATAAAGCACAAATGAGTATTACAAAGACAGGTCATATGGTTGCATGCATTGCTGTACATTCAGTCGAATGGAGTATTCTGTTAGGTAGTGTATTTAAAAAAATAACAAAGTTAGATTGGGTCCTAGGTTTAACATTTGTGTGATATAATTGTGAGTAACATATAGGATATACAATTTATAAGGTTCAGTTATTCAGTATTTATTTGGTTTTGAGTATAAGTGATCTTTGAGAAGAGACTTGAATTTATAAACAGGTAGTGTTTCTTTTATATTTACAGGTAATGAATTCCAGATTTTTAGGGCCTTTTATGTGCATTGAGTTTTTTGCATAGCGTGAGATGGACACGAGGAACATCAAAGAGTGATCTGTGCCTTGTGTTATGGTCATGTGTTCTGTTGAGGTTGGCAAGGAGATGTTTTGAGGGGAGGGTTAATATCAGAGTTAAGTGTTCTATGTATGTAATAGGTGCAGTAATAAGTATGGATGTTTTGTATGGTGAGTAGGTTGAGTGTGTTGAATATTGGTGGAGTGTGCTGCCTGTAGTGAGAATTTGTTATCATTCTAACTGCAGCCTTTTGTTGGGTAATTAGTGGTCTGAGATGGTTAATTGTTGTTGAGCCCCATGCACAAATTCCATAGGTGAGATAGGGGTAAATAAGAGAGTGATAAAGGGCCAGGAGGGCTGACTGTGGAACATAGTACCGTATCTTCGATAGTATGCCTACAGTCTTGGAAATTTTTTTAGAAATTTGTTGTATATGTGTATGAAATTTGAGTCTATTATCAAGGTGGATTCCTAAGAATTTTCCCTCAGTTAGTTTTGTGATAGGTGATCTGTTTATCGTTATGTTAAGAGGTACATCTGTAGCTCTGTTACCAAACTGAATGAAGTATGTTTTGTCAATGTTTAGTGTAAGTTTGTTAGTCCTCATCCAGGTAGATATTTTCTGTAATTCGGGTTTTACAGTATTGGCTAGCGTGACTGGGCTCGGGTGAGAGAAAGACGTATGTAGTGTCATCTGCAAAAAGTGGTGGTTTGAGTAATTGCGAAGCATTTGTAGGTCATTTATGTATAGGAGAAAGAGAAGAGGGCCAAGACACTTCCCTGTGGGACACCAACTGTAATTGGTTGAGCGGAAGAGCTTGCCCCATTTGCGTACACATATTGGCTTCTGTTGCTGAGGTATGACTTGAGGTAGTTGAGGAGTGCCCTCTATACCATAGTGTGACAATTTTACGTGGAGCAAGTCATGGTCAACTGTATCAAAAGCTTTTACGTAAGTCAATGAAGATCCCCATTGGACTTCTTTTTTCTCTATTGCAGTGTATATGTTCTAGCATGTGTATAATAGCATCATTAGTATTTTTATTAGGCCTGAATCCAAATTGGCAGGGGTTTGAGAATGTTTTGGGAGATGAGGTAGGAGTAGATTCGTTTATGAATTAATTTTTCGAAGATTTTTGAGAGAGGGTTGTAAGTTGGATATTGGCCTATAGTTATTCAACTCTGTTTGGTCTCCTCCTTTATGGATCGGGGTGACCCTGCTATTTTGAGAGCTGTAGGGAAGGTGGAGGATTCAATGGATTTGTTAAAGAGTGTTGCAATGATTGGTGATAGTACTTGTGTGACACTTTTTTGTATATAAAGGGTGGTAAGGTATTTAAATCTCCTGCCTTGTTTTTAGTGTGTTGATAATAAGGGAGACTTCGTAATGGGTTAGTCGGAGCTAGGAACAGTGTGTTCGGGTAGTTGCCAGTGAGGTAGTCATTTGGTGGGGTATCTGAGCTTGGGATTTTATTGGCAAGGTTTTGTCCTATAGTGGAGAAGAAATCATTGAGTCTGTTTGCTGTTTCTGTTGGTGGGAGTTGGGGTTCATCTGATTTTGCTAATTTTATTTCGCTATTTCGTGATATCTTTTTTGTTCCCAGGATTTCTGATAGGGTAAGATAAGAGATAAGATTTCGTTCGGATTTTTAACCCCGGAGGGTTAGCCACCCAGGATAACCCAAAAAGTCAGTGCGTTATCTGTACTGTCACTATTTCCATTGGGGTACCTTAATCTTGTCCCCCAGGATGCGACCCACACCAGTCGACTAACACCCAGGTACCTATTTGCTGCTAGGTGAACAGGACAACAGGTGTAAGGAACGTGTCGAATGTTTCCACCAGCCGGGATTCACAGTGCTTTTAAGGTAGTTGGGTTTTTGGAGATATTAGCAAACATGCAATATGGTATGTTTTATACACTCGTAGTGTGGATAATCTGTTCTCATAATACTGTTTTTTTGCCCTTCTTATCAGCTGGTTAGGTATTGACGAGTAACGTTTGGTTGTCTCTGGTTATGTGACCCATTCGTACTGTTTTCATATCGTGTTTTGTATTTAGGATTTGAGAAGGCCTGGTGTAGCCAGGGACTGTTCAGTCTCTTAGTTCTGTCATCTGTTTAGTTTTTTTAGGCAGTGCTTTGTTATAGAGGTATTGGTCTTTTTTAGAAAATTATTAAAACATTCGTCAATATCGTAAAATTTCAGCTCAGTGTCCCACTCAATGTTTGTTATGCTGTGTGAAGTTTTTAAATCTCCCTCATTGTAAAATTAAAGGGACTTTGTTGTCTTGGGGTATTTTAAAAGAGTTATGGGGAAAGTAGGGTGGGTCTGTGGTTTTTTTCTGTAATTATCCTTTTTTTAAAGGGGGATTGGTGTTGGCCAGTTTGGGTAAGTAGGGAAACACTAGTCCCGAACCTTGTGGGTTTTCTTTGTTCCCTTTTCCCTTCAGGTATTCCTGACCCATTGGGGCATGCCTTTCCCTTTTTTAAAAGGCGCCTGCCTCTATTTTCGCAGTTCTTGTGAAAAACTGTGTCAAAGGGCCCTTCTTGCAGTCCAAGAAAAGAATAAACCCACCTCTCTCTCGGTTTCTGAACTTTGTCATAAAATTCCAGAAGGTTTGTGACCAGATTTCCCCTTCCATGAATCCGTGCTGGTTTCATTTAAAAATTTGTTCCGTTCCGGTGCCCACCCTCTCCTCCTGATAATCTTCCCCTTGACTTTGCATACTAACACTCAGTGACACTGGTCTGTAATTTAGTGCCTCTTTTCTGTCTCTTTTTTAAAAAAATGGAACACATTTGCGGTCTTCCATACTCAGGTATTTTCCCCAGTTTCAAGGGATGTGTTAAAAATTTGTGGTTAATGGCACACACAGTATATCTGTCCCTCCCTGAGGACCCAGGGAGATGTTGTCCCGGTCCCATTGCCTTTGAGGTACACGGTCACTTGTTCTCGCCTCTTTTCAGTTGTGCATATCATCCAGCTTTTATTGGTTTTTCCCCGTTGTGTCCCCCCCTGTCCGTTTTCCCCCAGAGTCCTTCCCTGTCTCCATTTTGGATATTCCCAAAAAACCTCGTGTTGAGTTCCGCATACCTCTTGTGTTTCTTGTGAGTTCCCCACCTTCTTTCCTCCCCTGATCACCTGGACTTTGTCTGTTGTTTTTTCTCCTAATGTGGCTAACAGCAGTTTTCGGTCAGACTTGATTTTCGATGCTATGCCATTTTCGTACTGCGTGGGCCTCTCTCCTTATTTGATTTTCGTTTTGGCCTTCGATACTTTTTTTTCCTGGATCCTTTGCCTTTATACACTCTTCGGGGTCATTTGTTTTCTGGGCTGGAATATTGCTGCACACAAACAGCACCTTTAAAGGGCGGGAAAATTGCCGACCTAAAAAATGTACAGAGAACTTTTCCGGCGCGCTAACGGAATAAAACACCTAAATTTTATTGGAGCGCTTGGGGTTTCCCTAAACCTGTTTTCCCGGGAAATCAGGAGGGGGGAGATACATGAATTATATACACGGGAAAAAACCAGGGGACTAGTACCGAATTTGCACACAAAACACTCACTACGAAAGCAAAAGATTGGCGACGATCACCATCCCCCCAATGAAAAGCAGGGGTGTCACTAGACGTTAAGAGCCCCATCAAAAAGTGTCAGGGGCCCGAGACTGTTCAACTGCCTCCCGCACACAAAAGGGGGATTACCAACAGCCCTCGGCATCTTCAAGTGGCACTGGAAAAGCACCTAAAGTGGGTTTCCTGACCAGCCGGGCTGTGGCTCGTACGTTGGTTTGCGTGCAGCCCAGGCAAAGCCTGGGATCGGCTCTGATCCACCAGGGGGCCTGGTCACAGCCGGGCCGGGGGGGCTTGACCCCCAAACTTTCTCCAGGTAAACCCCGGTAAACCCCACTACTGCCCACTTATACTACAGCACCACCTTACATCACTACATACTCCCATCACACTTATCAACTCACTACTGACCCAAATTAATCACTACACTACTGCTCAACTTATCATCACTACATACTGCATCACACTTACATACTACAGCCCCACCCCTTACAACACTACACTACTGCACACATTATCTCACTACACTACGCATCCCTTATCCCCACTCAACCCCACACTTTCGCACTACACTACTGCATACATTTATCATCCTACATACTGCATCAACTTATCATCACTACACACTGCATCACATTATCACACATACTGCATAAATTATCATCACTACAACCCACACATCAACCCAACCTACCATCACACTTCACCACTACACTACTGCATCAATTTATCCCCCTTAAACACCAACTTATCGTCACTACACATGCACACATTACATCACTACACTACGATCACACTTTTTATCACTAATACTGCATCACACTTACCCACCACTCACTACTGCATACACTTATCCCACTTCACACCACCTTAAATCGTCACTACACTACGCATCCCCTTTACTACACATACTGCATCACCTTATCACCACTTCCCCCACACTTATCGCACTACATACGCATCCCACTTACACACTACACTCTGCATCACACTTACGCCATACAACACACACTAATGTCATAACTACTGCATCACCTTATCTCATCACTACGATCACACTTTCACCACTTCAAAAACCACTTATCGCCCTACACTACTGCATCACACTTATCCCCACTACAACATCACATTATCATCACTACACTACTGCATCCACTTATCACCACTTCAACACCACATTATCGTCCTCCCTACTGCATCACCTTATCACCACTTAAAACACCAATTTATCATCATACAAACTGATCACATTTCATCACTAACTACTGCTTCACATTTATCACCACTACAACATCAACTTATCATCACACATATTTGCATCATACTTTCACCACTAAAAACAAACACTTATGTCACTACACTACTGCACAATTACATCACTAAAACATCACATTATCATCACTACATACTCATACATTTATCACCACTTCAACACCAACTTATGCACTACACTACTGCACACACTTATCACCCAAACACTACGCATCACACTTTTCATCACTACACACTGCTCACACTTTCACCACTACAACCCCCACACTTATCGCACTATACATGCATCACACTTATCATCACTACAACACACTTATATCACTCATTTACTGCATAACACTTATCACCCTTCAACACCACATTATCGTCACTCACTACTGCAATACCTTTCTCACTACATACTGTACATTTTAACCACTACAACACCACATTTTTCGTCATACACACGCACCCAAAATTATCATCCTACAAACACCCCAACTTATCACCCACTACACTACTGCATCACCTTATCTCACTACACTACTGACAACTTATCGTCACACCAAACTGCATCACATTTATCATCACACATCGCATCACACTTACGTCATCACTACTGCATCACATTATCATATACACTATGCTCACTTATCACACTACACTCGCTCACACTTATCGTCACTACCTACTGCATCACACTTATCTCATTTCCCTCTGATCACACTTATCATCATTTACATATTGCTCACACTTATCATCACTACATACTGCATCAACTTATCATCACCAAAACCACACTTTCATACTACACTACTGCATCACACTTAATATCACTAAAACCCACATTATCATCACTACATACGATCACACTTATCATCACTACACAATGCATTAAACTTATCCCACTACAACTCACACTTATCATCACACACACTGCACACATTACATCACTACACTACTGCATCACCTTATCACCACTTCAACACCACATTTAAAATACAACGCGTGCTGTCAGCGTGCCTCTTGTGCCCCCCGGTTTTCTGGGTTTTCACGGGCGCTTTTACGTCTAAAAATTTAATTTGTGCTAATTTATACGATACATCCCTCTAGCCCCGGGAACCAATTTGGGGGGAAAAACATTTATACTGAGAAAAAAAGGAAAATTAGTGTGCTTACCTACAGAGTTTACTCCCAGGGGGAATATAGGCCCTTTTTCCCCTGTGAAAAAAATAATAATATTTGAACTTTTTGTCAGAGGAAAGAAAGTCTCCCTGAAAGTTGAGTTAAAATATGTAAGTGTATAAAATACATGGTTCCCCTGAATTGATGATAAAAGGGGAAAGGTCTTTGAAAAAAGGTGAATTTTTAAATGAAAATTAAAAACCTATGGGCAGGTGCCAGAATCGCCAAACTTTCCACAGGTCAGCTGTTTTTAATAAACCTTCCGGCCCGCAAAGGTTTCTCGATATAATTAGTGTACCCGTAATACAGAATACAGTGTGTAGTGCAACTAACCAGTTTAAATGGTACTTATGGGGTGGAGGGGGTTTTATTAGTTTCTTTTTTTTTGAAATACGAGACTTATGTGAAAAATTTTATAAAACCTGTAGTTACCAGCGGTCGCAATATACACAAGAGAAGCAAATTTTTAATACAGAAAAAAAGGGCCTTCCTCCAAAATTTGCACCATCAACTATAGTATTAAAATAGATTTATTGTGGGGAGACGGAAAAAAAAAAAAATAGAAAAGCCCGATAAAGCGATTGATAAACAAAGGTCGATGTACATCATTTTAGGAGCTGCCCGATATACCGGGGTCTTTAACACGCAAGTTATACTTTTTTATCAGTCAAATCACATATACTCGGGTAGATAATTTCCAGTAGATCCTTCATGTGTTAGCTAAACCCGACCATAGTTTTAAATAAGGACCCCCCGAAGAGAATCGATGGGCCGAAAACCCCAGACTGGTCCGAACCCCGACTGTCCGAAAACCCCTTTATGGGCAAACCCGGGGCTGGTTTCAAACAGTTTCGTTGGGGAAATAAAGCAATGTAAAAGGATGGGGTTTTTACGCCCCTTTTAAACACAAACATTAAAAATCAGGAAAGTGACGGGAAGCTGTCCCCAAAATACAAAAAAGTTTAGAAACAGAAATACAAAATAGCTAGAGCTTCATTTAAAGGGTTTTTAAATAATATTCAAGAGGTTCTAGTAGAATTGCAGTAAACACCATTCAAACATTTTGAAGCTGTGGTAGTCTGTGGTCTCAAAAAACGGGGTTCCACATGGTAAATTGTCATTTTTGTGGAAATTGGGTCACGCTCTTTGCAGATATCCCCCAAAAGCTACAACAGTTTAAAACAGAGAAATGTTTTTGGGGTTTCCCAAAAAGGGGAAATCTGTGGACTAAATCACAAGGGGATTAAAAAGGGGAAACATTTAAGTGTTTAAAAAAACCGGAAACTTTTTAATCAATGGGACATAAAAAAAATTTTGGGCTGAATGGTAAGCCCCTTTATAGGCCGTAGTCACAAAACGTAACCCCGGAGGTGATGTCCTGGGAGTAGTAAATGTGGGGGGGGATAGTGCTTTTCCCGGGAGACAGAATGGTGAAGCTGGAGGGGCGTCCCTGGGAGACAGAAATGGTGAAGCTGGAGATACTGTCCCGGGAGACAGAAAGGGGAAAACTGGGATTTTTTCCCGGGGTCGGGGAAATTTTAGCAGGAAGGGAAAACATATAAAGACCCACAGAGGACGGAGCCATAGTAGGGAAACAATGTAGTCAAAAAATAAAATAAAACCAATATTTGCAAACTAAAATACCGCGGAAAAAGCAAAAAAGAGGATCCAAAAGCAATAGGGGTAAATTACCAAAAACAATGGTGGGCTCCATTTTTGGGGCTAGGGAGGGTAGGAATAAAAGGGGGAAAATCACCAACAGGGAAAAACAGTCACAGAAACCCAAGGGGAAACGGAAACCCAACCCTTTCACATATATGACTTGGGATTGCTGGCATGGGAAATCGGGGAAAAAAGATGGGGCATGCAAATATGACCACCCTGAAAATGTCTGCCCATATACAACAGGAAAATGCAAACCCCTTCCTGTAAGCTTTTACCTGAATGTGTACCTCTTCGTACAGGAAAGACTGTGCATAACTTAAAATTCCAGGCAACCATTAAAGGGGACAAAAAAAATACAAAACTCCAGGCCCTGGGGAAAACCCGGGGAGCCCCAGCCACTCAAGGGAGAGGTTTTTTAGTGCAGGAAAGGAAAAAAAAAATGCGGGAAAAGCAGAAATCGTACACCAAATCCCGTCATTTCCCGGAGTGGACCCCAGTCGTTGGCCTCCATCCAAACCAAACAGATACGAAACTAATGCCGGAAAAAAAATCCCCCCCCAGTACCAACAATCCCCCAGTCCGATAAATTCTTCTTTGCAAAATAACAGGGGCTAAAGCCCGCAACAAACAAAAAAAATACCTTTTATCCGGGACTGCTTGCGAGGAAAGGGAATGTTCGCGGCTTTTATGAGACCCCATAAAGGACACTTGGACAACGAAATATGGTCCCAGGTTTAAAACCATACAGATGTGACAGAGTGAAAAGGAAAAGGGGGGGGTTGGCCTGACAGCAGAGTCACTTGTTTGCCAAACTGCTTAATTTCTCAAATGAGTAGTGGGAAATTTTAGCAGTAAAGGTCGGAAAAAAAATATCATTTGGATTACAAGCCTCCCGGGTGCAAAACACCCAGCCAACCAGGAACAGCTGTTAAAAAAATTTACCCTTCTGGAAATCTTCCGCTCCCGCACCCAAAAATCTTGCTCCTGGGGGATTTCAAAATTAAGGGACCAAAAAAGGGGGAAAAGCAAAAATTTGTTGCAGTAATAACACCAGGAGGCGCTTGAGAAAACTCAACTCACACGAGCTTTTTTTCTCTCACAAAAAATTTAATTTAAAAACCCCAAATAATAGAGCCTACTAGATGGGGAAACACTGACCTAACTTTACAACAATGATGATTTAAAGAAATGTACCTATTTAAAAAAATTTTAATCAGACACAACAAATGAGGTTTAGACATGTTGCGTGAGCCCCGACCGACAAAATGAACTAGTCCCCCGAGGGACATTCACCAAATTCAACTTCAATAAAAAAAAAATAAAGTGGGGCCAAGTAAACCAAGTCCAACCATATAAACTGGAAAATATACTAAGCAACACAGCCCCAAATTATGCCTAGAAAATAACCGGGGGGCACTCGTGTATGCACAAGGGTTTTTCCCTAAGAAAAAAGGGGAGTAGATGTAAAAGAAAGAGACAGGCGCTCCCTTTAAGGCGACAAAAAATAAAAAGAGCGGGTAAAAGAGGTCAAAAATATCAAAAAATCGCAGGGGGGCACTGGGGGAGAGAAATACAACATCGAATTAAGCTAAAAGAATCCTTTAGGAGTCAGGGAAACGCGGGGAAAAACTAAAAACCATAAATGAAATCGAAAGAAACCCAAAGTATTTCTTCTCCTTCCAAATCAAAAACGAAAACAACGCCCGTTTTGGGCCCCTACTTTAAACAAGAGGGGGTCCTACACGGGGTGACAGCAAGGAAATGAGTGAGCTACTCAAGTCCCAATATGCCCTCAGTTTTTAGCAACCCGGGCTAACCAAGGATGAAAAAAATTTTTTTTGAAAAAAATTTTCAAAAATTTTTATTAAAGACCAACAAAATTTGGAATTAACCCCCAAGTTACCGTTTTAAAATCTGGCCCTTCCAAAACCCGAAACGGGCCCTTAAATCCCCCCCAACCCCCTTCCAATTTTCCTCCCGGGGGGGCCAGCTAAAATGGAACTTTGGGTTGTTCACCCCCGGGGAAATGAAAAAGAACCAAATTTTCCAAGAGCCTTTTAAAACCCCAAGGGGGGGGACTTTTGAAACGGGGGCCCCCACAAAAAAAAAACCGACGCCCCACCCAACCAAACCCCCCCAAAAGACCACAAAAACCCCCCCCCCCCAATAGAAACCTAACCACCCCCTTTTATCATAAAAATCTTTGAAAGGGCCCCCAAAGAAGCAAGATCCCCAAAACCCCCCAACCTAAAAACCCCATCAGTTACAAACCCGGGGCCCCAACAGGGGTTTTTTAAGAACGGTCGCTCCTGTCTGTTTTCAACTACTGGATCACTACGACAAGGTCCTAAATGCACTAGAAGACAAAAAGAATGCAGATGAAAATTATTTTACAGACTTTGCAAAAAAAAGGCCTTCGACAAGTTTGACCAGGGGTTTAATAGCGCAAAAAATGCCCCGCTAAAGGAATAAAGGAAAATTTGGGTCAAATGGTCTAAAATTTTTCCTCACTAACAGAAACAGAGAGTAGTGGGTCAACAGAGTAAAGCCCGAGGCAGCTAGGGTTTTGGAAAAAGCTTTTTCCCCAAAAGGCACGTACTAGCCCCCATCTTTTTTCCTCATCCTCATTTTCCGACATAGACAAGGATGTAGCCCCCAGCACGTGTTTCCTTTGCAGAGGGACACCCAAATCTCCCATGACAGTGTTTCCATTGCACCACTGAAAGGGGCTCCAGGCGGCCCTCAACCAAATCTTTAAAGGGGGCTGCGGGAAAAAAACAATTTTTGAATTTTCAACGATAAAGAAATTTCAATTACTAAATTTAGGGAAAAAAGGGGAAAATTTAAAATTCTTCATCAGAGTACAAAAAAAAATTTCCCGGCCACAAAAATGAGGGGAAAACCCCAAACGTCAAAGACCTGGGAGTGATTTATGTCGGAGGAAAAAACTCACCTTCAAGGGCCAAACATTGTATCAAAAAAACCAAAATTTCTAGAAAAATGACAGGATGGATAATGGGGAAAACCCTTTAAAATTTGGGAGGCCAAGCCCCTTTTGACACTTTTTCAGGTCCTTTTTTTTCTATCTAGGCTGGAATATTGCTGCCTCAACAGCACCTTTTAAGGGAGGTGAAATTGCCGACCCAGAAAAAAGTACAAAAAAACTTTCACGGCGCGCATAACGGAGAAAAAAACACCTCAATTACTTGGGTGAGCGCTTGGGTTTCTAAACCTGTTTTTCCCTGGAACGCAGGGGGGAGAGATACAGATTATTTACACCTGGAAAATTAGGGAACTAGTACCCCAACTTGCCCCACGGGAAAATCACTCATACGAAAACAAAGACTTGGAAGGGCGATGCCCCATCCCCCCAATTGGGAAAAACAGGGGGGGTTTACTAGCACGTTAAGAGACCCCTAAAAATAAGTGGCAGGGGACCCCCAGGACCCGTTCAACTGCCTCCCCCGCACAAAAATAAGGGGGATTAACCCCAAAAGGGCCCCCGGCAGTCCCTTTAAGCTGGGATGGACAAAACCCTAAAGGGAGTTTTTTCCCGATCAGCCGGGCTGGGGTCGAAAGTTGGTTTGGTGCAGCCCGCAGCAACACCTGGTTGGGTCAGGCCCCTGATCCACCAGGAGGGGCCCGGTCACAGACCGGGGGCCCCGGGGGGGGTTGACCCCCGAAACCTTTTTTCCCGGTAAAAATCCCGGAACCTTTAAAACTAGGGAGGCCAAGCCCTGATGACACTCTTCAAAGGGACTTGTTTATCAAGGCTGGAATATTGCTGCACCCCTAAAAAAGGGACCTTTCAAGGCAGGTGAAAAATTTCCGAAAATTTAAAATGTACAGAAAAACTTTCACGGCGCGCCCTAAGGAGAAAAAAACACCTCAATTACTGGGAGCGCTTGAGGTTTCTTTAAACCCGTATTCCCCCGGAAAACCCGGAGGGGGAGAGATACATGATTTTATACCCCCTGGGGAAAACCTAGAGGGAATAGTACCCAAATTGCACACGAAAATCCTCATACGAAAGCAAAAGACTTGGCGACGATGCACCATCCCCCCCAAATTTTAAAAGGGGGGGGGTGTCACTAGACGTTTTAAAAGAAACCCTTTCAAAAAAGTGTCAGGGGCCCGAAAATGTTCAACTGCCTCCCAGCCACATAAGGGGGATTAACCAACCCGACCCCTGGCAGTCTTCAAAAACTGGGCACTGGACAAGCACCTAAAATCGTTCCCGATTAGCCGGGCTGTGGCTCGTTTCGGTTTGGGGTTTTCGTGCAGCCCGCAGGGAAACAGCCTGGTTGGGTCAGGCGCTTTTATCCACCAGGGGGGCTGGTCACAGGGCCGGGCCCCGGGGGGGGCGGTTTTTTTTTGGGGCCCCCCAAACTCTTTTCCAGGGTAAACTTTCCCGGGGAAAAATACACTACTGGGATAAAACTTATCATCACTACACTACTGCCCTCACATTTATCCCACTACAACCCACACTTATCATCATACACTTGATACACCTTATCACCACTACAAAAAACACCTTATTTATCATTAAATACTGCACACATTTCTAGTATTTGTGAAAAGGGTTGTTGAAAAATTTAAAACTGTACTCGGAAATTTGGGAAGTTGAGAAAAACGAACCCCGGGCATGTCACAGTGAATCTTAAAAAAGTGTCTAGAGGTAAAAAACACACAAAATTTTAAATGGATTGGGGGAAAAAAAATTTCAAATTTTTCATTAAGTTTTATAACCCGCATGAACTCTATCACTGTAGGCAACAAGAGCATTTTCCCCCCCATGGAGGGTGTGTTCATTTAATTTTCACTTTCTACAAGTTCCCCCAAAAGCTCAAATTTCTAGTAATTTCCCCTTTCCCTTTAAAATTCCCTTTTTTGAGCAAGGCCCTCAAAAAGAAATTTTCTCACCTAGTGGTGTAACAAGTTTTTCACAAGTTAATTACACTGAATTGGGAAACTTAAAAAAGGAAGGGCTTCTGGGAGGGCTGCTCTGCTCTTGTTGCCACCTCCTAGTTAAGAAAAAGATTAAAATTGTTTGGGTTTGGCATAAGGGAATTTAAAAACCCCGGGGTTACACTGCAAAATGAATTGTTTGCAATCCTAATGGCGCTAAAACTAACCTTTACAAATGAGCTTGGGTTTTATCATTTATTACTGATTTATGTCATCATTGGGAAAGGTCTTTTGGGTCATATAATGGGCTCCAAAAAACATGCCCCAAATTGGGGGGAAGCCAGGTATAGATACTCAAAAATTAGGGACAAAGGAATTAATGTACAATTGCTATGGATCCCATCACACATTGGATTACTCCTTCATGATAAAGTTGATATGTTAGCCAAGAAGAGTATCGAGAAGGAGAATGTAGAATATAACTTTGGTTATAACTGTGTCTAGCATTAGGAATAATATTAGGAGAGAAGTAAATAATGAAAATGATTGTTATAGGAATGCAGTTAGAAGCCTGAGTAGATATATAACCCACTATGATAACATGAACGTAGATAAGTATGTTTATGGAGCAACTTGCAATGTGAACAGACTGACTGATGTTGTAGTGGCCAGGCTTAGGCTTGGTTATAAGTACTTCTGGCAGTTTGGGAGACACACAGATGATGATCAAACTAAATGTAAATTATGTGATCAGGCATATGGTCATTCTCTTGAACACTATGTGCTTAATTGTCCACTTATTGAGGAATACAGAGACAGACAGTATAATAACCTATGTGACATGTCAAGATATCTTATTAATGAAAATAAGATACCAGATATACTAAGCAAATTTCCTAAATTTGCTTGTAACAGATAAGTGAACTATAGATATGTAGATATAAATCCATATGTATTCCTGTTAACCCTTTGGGGCCTAGTTCCTAGGCCTTTTGTGTATCCATATGCTCTCGCGCTACCGTCCACAGGATGGATATGGGGTGCACAATAAACTAGCCACTTCGGTGGCAAAATCTAATCTAAACTACTGCATCACATTTATCACCACTACAACATCACACTTATCACTACACTACTGCACCATGCTTATCACCACTACAACACCACACTTATCACCACTACAACACAACACTTATCATCACTACAACACAACACTTACCACCACTACAACACCACACTTGCCACCACGATTAGAACACCACACTTATCACCACTACAACACCACACTTGCCACCACGATTACAACACCACACTTATCACCACTACAACACCACACTTGTCATCACTACAGCATCACATTTATCACCACTATAACACTACACTTATCATCACTACAACATCACATTTAGGACCCCAATGGAAATAAGTTAGACAGTCCTCGATGACGCACTGACTTCCTTGGGTTATCCTGGGTGGCTAACCCTCCGGGGTTAAAAATCTGAACGAAATCTTATCTTTTACCTACCTATCGACTCACCTCCCCTGCCCTCCACCACTCACAATCGTCCACTGATGAGCTTCACTGTTCCAGGTCAACTGTTTATAGCCAAAATATTTATTCTAGTTTACCAGTCAGACGACGGTGTTACTGTTAACTTTATCTCTAACTCCTCTAGGTCGACAAAGAAAACTGAGATGTACGAAGAAGATTAGAAAGTGTCCGTTGCAAACTTAGCAGCAACCGCAGCCACATAAGCAGCAAAAGCTGCTGCGTAGACAAAATACCTAGCTTAAACCGCTGCTGACGCTATATCATTATTGATAAAATGTGTTGAACAGGCAACCGCAACCACATAAACAGCAAAATCTGCTGTGTAGGAAAAATAATTAGCTTAAACCGCTGCTGAAGCTATATCATTATTGATGAAAAGTGTTGAACAGACGGAGAGAGCTGCCACAATCGCTGCTGGCGCTGTAACTCTCGCAGTTAAGGATGAGAATCATCCTAGTAACACAGGTGGTTTATGTGAGAAACACGCCCTGGTGCCTCATCAGCTGGCTTCCTACCCACGACCATATCCATACACATATCCACGTTAATGCCCAGAGGAAAGCCAGAGAAATATGGCATCTTCCTAGGAAGAGCCACAAGCAGTCGTAAACATTGTGCGGAAAATAAGTGGAGAGCGGTATGGTGATGAGAGCACATCCCTATCACTAGTATAGCCTCGTTCTAACGATGATATACAAGGATTTAATGAACACCTGGCAAAATTATTTGAAAGCAAAATTAATTAAACCTCCTTAAATGAGACTGATGATCACCCACAACCTTACTAGTATCCAGCTGATACACTCCCACAGTATCTCCCACAATAGCATCCTGCTGCACCACTCCCACAGCATTTTCCACGATAGGATTCTGCTACACCGTCTTCCTAGGAAGAGCTGCAGGCGGTCACAAACTGTGTGCGTAAAATAAATCTGAATAAATGTAAAACCCCCGGCAAAGAGAGGTATCGTGAGGTCGGAACCTAGGAGGAACCTCAACTCTCTCCACGGTCACAAAAACATGTTTTCAAAAGATTCGATCATAATTATATTAATAACCTGGAAAAAATATAGTAAGGATACTATTAACAATATTTAAATAAGTATGGAGATGACCCTCAAACTGCGGCAACACGGCCGAAAGAGGTCCCACAACCTGCGGCAACACGGCCGAAAGAGGTCCCACAACCTGCGGCAACACGGCCGAAAGAGGTCCCACAACCTTAACTTGCGCCACTACACCCACAGAATCCCCCACACTTGCAACACCATCTTCAAAGCCCTACATAGGTACATCCAACAGCCCATCATTTTAAATCATATTCTGAATCCAGTGACAATAAATTCCTCAAAAAATATTGTGTGATAAAAGACATTAAGAGAGGAGGCAACATGAATGATGAAAATAATCGTACAATATCTATCAGAGACAAAGGACAGACTTTGTACTTTTAGTTTGATAAAATATTGGCAAATGATGTCCCTTAGTTAGTCCATCAATTTCAAAATTCTTTCGAAAAAGTGGTTAATGGGCAGGATGTGTGTGTGATTGTGGCAGGGCATACAAGGACAGGCAAAACTGCTCTTGTCTTGGGCTCAAAAATAGAGAATGACCTTGGATTCATGGGGGAGGCGGTAAAAATATTCTTGCAAAAATCCAAAGCCAAAAAAGTATTTGTAAAATCATATGAGGTAAATAATAACAAAATTTACGATCTACTTTAAGAGGAAAAAGTGAAGTTAATAACCAGACAAATGAATTAAAAGTTTTAGATAAGTGGTGCAAAATAAAAAAAAATAAATAACGATAATGAAATAAGGATTTTAAATAAACTATTGTGGGAAAGAAGAACGACAAGAAAAGGATGTAAGTCACAATTTTTCTCAGGTTCACACTTAGTGATTGAAATAATGGTGCCTCTAGCCAATGGTGGGATGGGCGGGACATTCACCTTGGTAGACCTCGCTGGCTACCGCTTGCCCGAGGAACAGGAAGATCCAGAGTCTACTGGTCTTAATTGGCTGGCATATTTAAGCTTAATGGAAGCTTTGGCCTCTTAACACATCGACAAAAAGCACATTCTTGTCGCGCTTCTTGAGGACCACATTTTAGGTAAAACTCTGTCAACCACATACGTGTTATGCTGCGTGGACCAGAGCAGTGCCCAGCACCAGGCTAATGTCATCACTTGTTAAGACCTCGGGGAGCCCGTGCAAGACTCTCCTGACTTGTTCTCATTAAATTCACAATCCGTAACAAATTATGAGCAACATGGGGCCATTTAGTTGAAATAATCCGAAGAATCTGCGATAACTAGCGTCTCAGAAGAATTAAAAATAAGCAGCACTAACGAGACCGAATCATATGATAATGTTTCGGTCCGCCTTGGATCATTCAACAGTCACAGAGAAAGGTTGATGACCGAATCTGAATAAAAGCAGCAGGATAAAAACACTTCTTGGTGGAGAAAGAGTTTCGTAAAAGAAATAGCATTAGCATGCTTTCCCATGGCTTTATAACTGGTCACTGAGTTGCTACAGTGAGAGAAAAATATGCCTTGTTCACAAAATAGTTATAACACAAAAGGGTGGGAGTGGAACCCGTGACTTTCGTGTTCTAAATGACATTAATGTCTGTGATTTTTGTGGTTTGCCTTGATGACTTTAGCATGATGATTAATAAAGAATAAAAAAGTCCCAATATCATGGGTGAAAATCATCAAAAACTTTAGTGGTTTTTGATGGTCTTGGTGGTCTTAATGACTTTTAGTTGTCTTGATGCCCAATATATATATATATATATCTGGCACCTCTGCCAGAGAGAGGCTGTGGGCATCCCGCTCTGTGATTTTGGCACAATATCGTCCAATCAAGAACACCTACCAGGATTATCATCAACAGGCTGGTGTGTGAATATCTGCTGCTCGTGTTGGAAAGGAGTTTACCTGGAGAGGGTTCTGGGGTTCAACACCCCCGCGGCCCGGTCTGTGACCAGGCCACATGGTGGATCAGCCTGATCAACCAGGCTGTTACTGCTGGCCGCACGCAATCCAACATACGAATCACAGCCTGGCTGGTCAGCTACTAACTTTAGGTGCCTGTTCAGTGCCTGCTTGAAGACTGCCAGGGATCTATCAGTAATCCCCATTATGTATGCTGGGAGACAGTTGAACTGTCTCTGGCCCTTGACACTGTGTTGTCTCTTTACGTGCTAGTGGCACCCCTGCTTTTCATTGGGGGGATGTTGCATCGTCTGCCAAATCTTTTGTTTTATAGGGAATGATTTTCGTGTGCAAGTTAGGTACTAGTCCCTCTAGGATTTTCCAATTGTATATAATCATGTATCTCTCCCGCCTGTGTTCTAGGGAGTACAGGTTCAGGAACTTCAAGCAAGAGAGACACATGATTATATACACTTGGAAAATCCTACAGGGATTAGTACCAAACTTGCACGCGAAAAATCACTCCCTATGAAAGCAAAAGACTTGGCAGACGATACAACATCCCCCCAATGAAAAGCAGGGGTGTCACTAGCACGATAAGAGACAACACAAACTGATGGGCTACCAAGCAGGTAAAAAAACAGTGCTGTTAAAATTCCAAACTAGCCTACAAAGAAACAACCTACTAAAAACATCTATTTCTATGAAAACTGATGTTTACGTCAATGAGTGCCTTACCAAAATAAGACAAAACCTTCTTTATCGGCTAAGAAAATTACGCTATGCCCAAAAAATCCACCAGTGCTTTGTGAGGGATGGAAAAATCGCAGTTAGGAAACAGCCCACTGGGAAGAGATACTTCATCTCTACAGAACATGACCTTAAAACATTCCTAAGTGAGGCTGGACTAACAGAATCAGAGTAAAGTGCAGATAATACCCACAGTCCACAGTTAGTGTTATATTGTCATAAATTTGTGCCCCCCTAAAATTCTAATACCCCAACTACTTTTGATTGTCATTGTTGTATTCAACGACCATTCTACTTCATAGTCTTAATTTGTTTAATATCTACAGAATCTATCTCCTTTTTTTACAACTTAATGCATCACTGTTCCATCTTATTTTATTATAAACTAGCCATAACTTGTCCTCAATAATTCTACCTCACTTTAAGAAATACTCAATTGCCCAATTTTATTCTAAAATCCCTATTATTGCCCAATTTTGCTTTA
This sequence comes from Cherax quadricarinatus, assembly GCF_026875155.1. Lineage (NCBI taxonomy): Eukaryota > Metazoa > Arthropoda > Malacostraca > Decapoda > Parastacidae > Cherax > Cherax quadricarinatus. Next base: position 34,147,392 of record NC_069432.1, on the reverse strand, counting down.
AACTATATTGATCAAACTTATTGTAAACTTCTTTTATTGACCATTTTATTCTATACTTTTTTAAACTAGTATTTTCAACTACAACTTTTATATTATCCTGTCTACCATCTTACTAGCATATTATAACCAAGTCATTGCCATTTTTATTTTTATCATTTTTTTTTGTTAGGTAAGACACATATGCAACAGTTAGGTATCTTTATTTCGAAACGTTTCGCCTACACAGTAGGCTTCTTCAGTCGAGTACAGAAAAGTTGATAGAAGCAGAAGATACTTGAAGACGATGTAATCAGTCCATCACCCTTAAAGATACCTAACTGTTGCATATGTGTCTTACCTAACAATCTGTCGGTATTTTATACCTTTTAAAATTTTCATCATTTTTTTTATTATTCTTTTGCTACCTTAACTTGTGTATTTTATCCTGTCAATTTAAATCTATTATACTCTAATTCTTGTAAAAAAACTTTAAAGCCCTTAGTCAATTACAATTGAGAGTCTTGTCCCTTTTTTCATATTATTGATTAAACTCTTTTAATATAATACCAAAATTTCATTATATAGACCATCCCCCCCGGCCGGGATTGAACCCGCGGTCTAGGTCTCAAAACCCCAGCCCGTCGCGTTACCACTAGACCACACCACAAAAAGATTCATCCAACTAGGTTATTTCACACCATGGGAAGGGTTTAAGCAAGGCACCCTGTGACCAAAATGCAAGTTTTTCAAGAATCCCAGCAGCGGGGCCGGACGAACTCACTCAAGCCCTTCACTCCGTAAACATGACTTAAGAAATCGTAAACCCCGATTGCAAACAAACCTCCCCCCGGCCGGATTAAACCCCCGTCATGGTCTCAAACTCCAGCCCGTCGCGTTACCACTAACCAACACCAAAATAAATTCCCCAAAACTGGGTATTTTTCACACCATAGAAGGTTTAGCACAGGCACCCTTGCTTGTCCGGCAAACCCTTTCCTAGGTGAAAATTTAACCTAGTTGGATGAATCTTATTGGGCTACGGTCTAGGGGCAAACGCGACGGGCGGGAGTTTTGAGATCTATGACTGGGGGGTTCACCCCCGGGGGTTGGTTTTTTGAAAATCGTGTCATTCGATTTTTTAAGCATTAATTAACCATTGTGAAATTACTGTGAGAGACGGTGTATTTTTAATTTTTTTTTTATATTTTTAATTAAATCAGTTGTACTATAGCTCATTCAGCTCAAAAACATAGACCCCAAAAAATCATTATATTAACCTTAGTGCAATTACAGTGAGAGTCTTGTTCTTTTTTAAAATTTTGTTTTTTTTATATTACTTTTTGCCTAGTTGAATTTTAGTTCTTTCCCAAAGCACAACCAAAGACCCTTTAACTTCATTATGTGTAGTATGACTATACTCATAGGAAAAAAATACTTACTATATACTTTCCAAATTTCCCCAACACAGAAATCTACAGAACCAACACATAATCAGGATAAAAAAAACCATAATTTAACCTAAAAGATGTTTGATTCGTTGACCCTGATCTAAACCACCATAATCTGCAACCCCAATAAAAACCCTTTTGGGAAAGTAACTGCCTTTATTACACAGCATCACAAGCCCACTATCCTAAAAAATGCAAAAAGTCTATCAGTACTTAACTACAACATCAGGTTTAAAGCAAAAAATTTGATCCCTCCTGCCCCTGAATCCTAAAACACCCTTCTACTTTTTTATTCTTTACTGAGACCTGGCTTAAGCGGACACAATAGAATATCTACCCTACCAGGATAACAGCAATTCAAACTGCAGACCAAAAAAAGTTGGGGGTGGTATGCAACTATTACTCAAACCAAATTATTTTGTTTTTAACCATTTGTTTAGTGATGAATATGGGGAATTTTTTTTGCAAATTTTTACTGTAAAAAACCTTAAGACCCCTATAACAATGGGTCCCCATTTCCCGGGTACCTCACAAAAATTTCCCCAAATTTTTCAGTGAGAAAAAAAAGTCAAAATAAAAAACAGACAAATGAATAAGCACCCCTTCTTTTAGCGGGAAATTTTCAACAAAACCTTGGCTTACTAGATGATCAGCCGAAACTGTTTTCATCAACAATATGAACAACACATTTCTATCCCAAACAATAAAAAAACCAAAAGGCTCACTGAGACAAGTGAAACCCATAAAACCACATATGGCCCAAAACTAGGCCCCCTTTAAAATCAGGGATTCACGATAGCACTCAACCCAACCCTCCTTCCTCCTGACAAAATTAGTAAACCCCCATTGAATACAAAAAAGTCCATTTAGACCCCATGATGGGCCTCAATAAGGAAGTTCACAGTGAACCTAGAATTTTTGACGGGCCTACGAATTCTCCAAGGCCAAGGCATTGATGACGGAAAACATTTTTTTTTAACAAAATTACTTAGACTATAAAAAACAAACTTTGTCCAAAAAAAAACAAAACAATCACAAACAAACGTTGGGTTTCCCCATGGCACCACACCATTCGAAAACCACTGAAAGAACCCCAAATATGAAAAGAAAATATAACAGGTTAATCAAAAAATATTCTTAAACTATCATCAGTTCTCACCAAAGTAAAAAGAAAGCCAAAAAACTATACTACTCCAGTAGATTCCAGACACTAGAGATAAAAAAAAACTGGAAAACCTCTCAAATTTGGGGGACCCCAAACTAAAAAAAACAAGAATATTGTCCTAACTAAACCTAATGAAACCCCCACTAATCCCATGACCCGCTAACAAGATAAATGACTTCTTCAACCTAGATCAAACCGCCAATAAAATCCCCCATACCAACTGACCCTCGGAATCACCGGATTATAAAGTCATTTAAAAACAACTCAAATCGTCTAATGTCCCCCCATTATTTTCAAGCGAGGGGCCCTATCCTTTGCGCTATTTAAATTATTTTTTAACAAGTCACTAGAAACACCCTTCCCGAAACACTCAAGAGGCAAGGGTTACCCAATACAAAAAGGGGGTGCCCCGACTTAAAAAACTATGGGCCCAATATCAAACTTACCTTTGCTACCAAAATTTTGAGAAACGCACAGGACTATATTCAATTTTTTAACAGCACAAAAACATACTAACCCCTCCCAAATTTGGATTCAAAAAAAATAAAAGCCTAATATGCAATCATAAAAATGAGACTCTTACACAGCTTTGGGAAAATAAGGAATATCCACTAGAATTTTTATTGCCCTAAGAAAACTTTCGACACAGTAGACCACGACATCCTACTCCAAAAACTTGCCATTCGGTATAAGAGGCCATGCGTTTGCTTTTTTCAAATCTTCCTTACTAATAGTAACAGTATGTCACCTTTAAAGACACAGCACAACACTGAAAAAAACCTACCATTTTAGTTTGGTAGCGAGCGGGAGAGCACAAATTAACATTAAGTCGACAACACTCTAATTCCAGACATAATGGGGGCAATTTGGGGCCTATACCTGACAAAACCTGAATTTCAGCACCCATATCCAACACAAAACCAAAAAAAGTACCAAAAGGGTTTGGATCCTTCCAAGTACGATATACGTCCCGCAAAATCCCCTTTCTCAAATTACCACCACTTATTTATCCCCCCTCGCCTATGCTATGTGTTTTGGGGATCTACTGCAGCAACACACCTAAAGCCAATAATAACCCAACAAAAAGCTGCAGTAAGAATATCACTAAATCCTCCCTGGCAAAAACCCCCCCCCCCCCCACTCTTCATAGATCTAAACTTACTCCCTTTCAGTAATCCACATTACACGGGCAACTAACTACGGGCCCTTTAAAACCCCAATACAACCTACCAAAATGCTTTCTTGATTTGTGCCCAAAACCCCACAGGCATAACACCGACAAAAACACTCAAAACCCTTTCCCCCCGTGCCCGACTAAACCTTTAAAAAAAATTCAATGTATGTAAAAGGGCCCAAAAAACGGGAAAAACACCCTACCTGAGAACTCTAGAACTGCAGACCATTATCCCCTTAAAACTACCTTTAGAAAACTCTTATCCCCTGATACCCCCATTAACAACTAAAAACAATCCCACCGGTGGTTCACACTTACCCCCTTCACCCATTTGACCTAAACAGAAATTTTAAATCTCAATCTTAAAAATAATGAATCCTATGATACTCCAATACGAAACTATTTTCTGTCCCAAACAAAAGCATTCACATTGCTAAACCACAAACTATATTTATCATTACCAAAAACCCAAACTTACCTATAATTGTAATTTTTTAAAAAAAAAATTTTAAATAAGTATGCCCAAAATCCCAAGCCATGCTAGGCGTTTAGGGGTACACTCTGTAATCTTATTTAACTACATTAAACCCAAAAATAACCAAATTCTGAAAATTCACATTGTAATCTTTATAGAGAATAAACTTTGAAACTTTGAAAATTTGAAACACAATATGTGTCAGGTTCCCAAGACTGTTCAGCTGCCTCCCAGCGTACGTAAGGGGGATTGCCAAAACCCCCCTGGCTGTCTTCAAGAAAGCGCGGGACGGGCACCTAAAGTCAGTCCTGATCGCCGGGCTGGGGTTTTCGAATGTAGTTTGCGTGGGGCCACACTAACGCCTGGTTGATCATGTCCTGATCCACTGCGAGGTCTGGTCACAGACCGTACCGCTGGGGCGTTAATCCCCGAAAACCTCTCCGGGTATAAGCAGGGGATTCTATATTTGTATCCTTTCCGCCAGGCCCGGGGCCTTGGGCTAAAGCTCCCGCTTTACACCGGGGGGGCCCGGGTTCTTTTCCCCGCGGGGGGAAACATTTCGCCGTTTTTTAAACCTGTTGTTCGTTCACCTAGCGCAAAAAGGTAAAGGGTGTTTTGTCAAATGGTGGGGGTCGCATTGGGGGGCAAATTAAGGCCCCCAAGGAAAAAGTAGACATCCCCGGACGCACTGACTTCCCCGGGTTATCCCGGTGGGAAACCCCCCGGGGTTAAAAAACCGAATATACAAGACAGTTAGAAAAAGAAATACAAATAGTAGGCTATTTAAGGAGGTTTTAAAAAAATTCAAGAGGTTGCATAAATTACAGTAAATCAACCATTCAAATCATATGAACCTGTGTAGTCTGCGTCAACAACAAATGGCTTCCACGGATAAATTTCATTTTTGTGGGGAAAATTTGGTGCACGCCCTTGTGCAATATCCAAGAAAATCTCAAGCAGTATTTAAAAACGGGGAAATGTTTTTTTTGGGGATGCCCAAATAGATAAATCTGTGGACTAAAAACACAAGGGGGATTAAAAAAAAGGGTAACAAAAACTGCTTTCATAGAAAACCTGGGAAACTTCTATAACGATGGGAACAAAAAAGTCTGGCTAAGGTACCCCTTGATACTGGGCCCGTAGTCAGAAAAATGAAGGCTGGGGGATGTCCTGGGATAGTAAAGTGGGCTGAGAGTGCTGTCCTGGAGACAGTAATGGGAAGCGGAGGTGTGTCCTGGGAGACATAATGTGAAGCTGGAGGTGCTGTCCTGGGAGACAGTAATGGGGAGGCTGGGGTGCTGTCCTGGGGGACGTAATGTTAAGGGAGGTGCTGCCCCGGGGGACAGTAATGGTGGAGCTGGAGATTTTTCCCGGTAGTCGGAATTATACGCAGGGAAGGAATACATATAAATGACCCCATGGGGGAAAGGGGCCGTGGGGGAAACAAGGGAGTAAACATAAGAAAAAACCCAAAATGCAAATAGAAATACCCAGGGAAAAAGAAACAAAGGGCCCATACAATAGTGAGGTATTTACCAAAAAAAACTGGTGGGAGCCCATTTTTGATGCAGGGGAGGATAGGAATAAGCAGGGAAACATGCACCAACGGGTATAAAAGTCCAGAAACCAAGGCAAACGGAAACCCAAACCTGTGCACATATATGCCTTGGTATCTGCGACATGGAAATCTGAAAAACGTTGGGGGCGTGCAACATGACCACCCAAAAAAAGCCTGCCCAAAGACAACAGGGAAAAAGCAAACTCCCCTTTCCTGTAAGCTTTTTTACCCTGAAATGTGTACCTTTCAGTACGGAAGACTGTGTATAACTTAAATTTTCCAGCACCCACTAAAGGGGACAAAAAAATACAAAACATCCAGGCCCTGGGAAAACCCGGGTGCCCCACCACTCAAGAGGAAAAGGTTTTTTTTGTGCCCGGAAGGAAAAAAATGGCAGGGAAAAAGGCCGAAAAAGTACACCCAAAAACCCTCATTCCTGGGGTGAACCACAGTCGATGGCCCCCACTCCAAACCAACAGATACAGATACAAAGCCGGAAAATTAAAACCCCCCCCCGTACCCAAAAATACCACCATCCCCTGAATTTTCTTTGCAAAATACAGGGGCTAAAGCCCGCAACAAAAACAAATACCTTTCATCTGTGGAGCTTGCAGAGGCAAAGGCAAACAATGTTCACGGTTTCAAGGACCCCATAAAGGGTCACTGGGCAAAAGAAAATATGGTCCCAGGTTTCAAACCCATACAGATGTGACAGAGTGAAAAGGGAAAGGGGGGGGGGGTTGGGGCCCGTACACTGCGAGTCACTTGTTTTTCACAGAAATGCTTAAACCCAAAAGAGTATGGAAGCTTTACAGTAAAGGTCGGAAACCCAAAAACCCAGTCATTGTGGATCTACAAACCTCCAGATGCAACACCCCGCAATTCCCGAACATCTGTTAAAAATGACCCCGTCTGAAAATCTTCCCAGCCCTCAACCCCAAAACTTGCCCTGGGGGGTTTCAACTTAAGGCACCAAAATGGAGGAATAAGCAAATAAAATTGTTCAGTAATAACACCCGGAGGGGAGCCTTTAGAAAACTCACACTCACACGAGCTTTTAAATCTCGCACAAAATTTAAATTTTAAAACCCGCAAAAAATAGAGCCTACAAACTGGGAATACACAGACCTCTCTCAAAACAATGAGACTGAAAAAAATGTCTCATATCAAAAACAATATACCAGACAAACATAAATTTAGGGTTTGACTGTAGGTGGAGCCCCGACCGACATAATGAGATTAGTCACGAGGGGGCATTCACCAAATTTAACTTCAAAAAAAAAAACAAAAGTGGGGTCAAGTAAAACCCAAATTTTTAACCATATAAGCTGGAAGATATACTAAAAACACGACCCCCAAATTTCCTAAACAGATTAAATGGGGGACTCGATGTATGCCAAGGCTTTTCCTCTAGAAAAAAGGGGGAGTGATGTAAAAAAAGAAAGAGACATGCGCTCCCTTTACAGGGGACGGAAAAGAATAACAGGCGGCTAAAAGAGGTCAATATTTCGAAAGCGTAGGAAACACTGGCCAGAGAAAAAAGCAAGCATCGAACTTTAAACTAAAGGAAACTTATAGGATCAGGAATCGCGGAAAGAACTAAAAACCATAAATGAATCGAAAGAAACCCAAAGTATTTCTTTTCCATCCAAAACAAAGTCGAGAACAAAACCCTATTGGGGCCCCCCTTAAAAAAGATGGGCCTACACAATGACAGCAAGGAATGATGAGCTACTCAAGTCCCAAATGACCAGTTTTTAGCAAGCCGCTAACAAACTGAGAGTCGAAGATCAAAAAGATTTTTTTATGGAGAGCCACAGAATTTGGGAAAACAAGCTACCGATGTTTTTCCCGACCCCAAAAGACTTCGAAAAGGCGATAAATGACATGCCCCGCACTCGCCCCAGGGCCGATCATGGGAAACCCCGGGCATCAAAACTGCAGAAGCCCCTACACGAGCCTTTTTAGCCCATGGAGGGACATGGGCACGGGGGTCGTCCCCCAGTTACTAAAAAACAGAAAATAGCCCCCCCCTCCACAAAGGGGGAGTAAAGCAACACAAAAAAACTACAGACCGATAGCACTAACATTCCCATATCATAAAAACTTTGAAAGGGGCCTAAGAAGCAAGACACCACCCATCTAGAAACCCATCATTACACAACCCGGGCAACAGGTTTAGAACAGGTCGCTCCCGTCGTCTCAACTTTTGATCATAGCAAGGGCCTAGATGCATAGAAACAAAAAGAATGCAGTGAATATATACAGACTTTTCAAAAGCCTTCGCAAGTGTGACCATGGCGTAAAGGCACAAAATGCGGGTAAATAATAAAAAGGAAAAGTCGTCGATGGGTCTATAAATTTCCCACTAACAGAACACGAGAGTAGTCGTCAACAAGTAAAGTCCCAGGCAGCTACGGGGGAAAAACTCTGTTCCCCAAGGCACAGTACTTGCTCCCCCTCTTTTTTCCTCATCCCCATATCGACAAGAAAGGATGTCAGCCCACAACCGTGTCTTCCTTTGCAGATGACACCCAATCTGCTGACAGTGTCTTCCATTGCGACCGCAAGGCCCAGGCGGACATCAACAAATCTTTCAGTGGGTGCGAAAACAAAATAAGTTCAACGATGAGAAATTTCATTACCATATAGGGGAAACACGAGGAAATTAAATCTTCACCAGAGTACAAAACGAAACTGGCCATAAAATAAGCGAAACACCAAAGTCAAAGACCCGGGAGTGCTTCAGAGGCTCACCTTCAGTACCATAACATTGATCAATCGCATTGCAGAAAAATGCAGGAGGGGAAGAGAACCTTTAAACTAGGGAGGCCAAACCCCTGATGACACTCTCAGGGCACTTGTTCTTCTAGGCTGGAATATTTCTGCACACTAAAAGACCTTTCAAGGCAGGGGGAAATTGCTGACCTGAAAAGTCAGGAACTTTTCCGGCGCGCACAACGGGGATAAAAACACCTCAATTATGGGGGCGCTTTAGGTATTCCCTGAACGCAGGGGAGAATACGATTATATACACCGGGAAAAACCTAGAGGGCATACCGAACTTGCACACGAAAATCACCACTACGAAAAAAAAGACTTGGCAAAAGCAACAGCCCCCAATGAAAAGCAGGGGTTCACTAGCTTTTTAAAAACCATACAATAAGTTCAGGGGGCCCCAGACTGTTCAAAAAGCCCCCGAACAAAGGGGGGTTACCAACAGACCCTGACAGTCTTCAAGCTGGCACTGGCAAGCCCCAAATCGGTTCCGATCGCCCCGGGTTTGGGGGTCGTATTTTGGTTTGCTGCAGCCAGCAGAAAAAACCTGGGTTTATCAGGCTTGACCCCCAGGGGGCCTGGTCACAGACCGGGCCGCGGGGCGTGACCCCCGGAACTTCTCCAGGGAAAAATCCAGGAATAACCCCGGACCCTTCACGTGGAGCGAGAGCTTTTTTTCCACCAGGCCCCCGGGGTTTTTTAGTATTTTTTCAGTCCGGCCTTGTGCCCTTTTGCTCTTTATAGAAAAATTACATTTTAATAGTGATAATAACATTTATTGTGGGGAGACAAAAAAAAAAGAAAAAAAAAAAAAAAAAAGAGAAAACCCAAACAGCGATTGATAAACAAGGGTGACCGTTGCATTGTAGGAGCGCCAATATCACCGCTCTTCAACACGCAATTTTATATTTTTTGTATCAGTAAAAACAATTTTACTCGGGTAGAAAATTTCCAGTAGATCCTTCATGTGTTGCTCAAACACCGACCAGTATTTTTTAAATAAGTGCCCCACGATCAGACAATGGGACGGCCCGCCCTTTGCCTGGTCCAAACCCCTTGACGGGTCCGAACCCGGGACGGTTTTTCAAACATTTTCGTTGGACAAAAAAGCAACTGTAAACGGATGGGGTTGTAGGCCCCTATAAACAAAAAAAAAAATCAGGAACGTGACAAACGTCCAATATACAAAAAATTAAAAACAGAAATACAAATAGTAAGGGTTTCTTTTAAGGTTATTTAAAATTTTTCAAGAGGTTGCTAGTAAATTGCAGTAAATAAACCCTTTCAAACTTATGAAGCCCTGTGTAGTCTGTGTCAGTCAAACAAAGGCTTCCACATGGATAATTGTCTTTTTTGGGGGAAAATTTGGTGTCACCCCCCCTTGTGCAGATACCCCCAAACTAGCTACAAGCAGTTTTTAAAACAGAGAAGTGTTTTTGGTATGCTAAAATAGGAAAACTGGGACTAAATCAAAAGGGAAAATAAAAGAGGACAACATCAAAGCTTTTTTCAAAAAAACCCGGGAAGCTTTCTACAACAAGGGGAACAAAAATTCTGGGTGAAGGGACTGCCTTGATACTGGCCATGTAGTCATAACTGAAAGGCTGGGGGTGATGTCCGGGTAGCAGAAATTGGGGCGATATGCTGTCCGGGGAACAGAAAGGGTGAAGCGGGGGGCGTCCTGGGAGACAGTAATGGTGAACGGGAGGGCTGTCCTGGAGACAGAAAGGGTGAAGCTGGAGGGCCCCCGGGGAGACAGAAATGGTGGCGGAGGTGCTGTCCTGGGAGACAGAAATGGTGAAGCGGGAGATCTGTCCTGGGGACAGAAATGTGAAGCTGGAGGTGCTGTCCTGGGACAGAAATGGGAAGCTGGAGATACTGCCTGGGAACGTAATGGTAAGCTGGGGTGCTTCCTGGGAACGAAATGGGAAGCTGGGATACGTCCGGAGACAAAAAGGTGAACTGGAGAATTGTCCGGGGAGTGGGGAATTAACGCAGGAAGGAATACATATAAAGACCTCAAGGGGGACGGGAGCCATAAGGGAAACAATTGTCAAAGATAAAAAAAAAAAAATATTGCAAACAAAAAATACCGCAGGAAATGCAAACAAAGGACTCCAATACAATAGTGGGAAAATTTTACCAAAAACAACGGGTGGGAGCTCCTTTGTTGGTGCTAGGGAGAGAAGTAAGACGGGGAAACATGCACCAACGGGGAATACAGTCACAGAAACCCAAGGAAAAGCGAAACCAACCTGTCACTACTAGGGCATTTGGGATTCGGGCAGGGGAAATCTGGAAAAACAAGGGGACTGAAACATGACCACCCAGAAAATCCCATGCCCATAAAAACGGGAAAAATGCAAACTCCCTTCCTGTAAGTTTTTTTCACCCTGAAATGTACCTCTTCAACAGGAAAACGTGCAAAACTTAAATTGCCAGGCATACCATCAAAAGGGGACAAAAAGATCAAAACACCAGGCCGGGGAAAACCCGGGGGTACCAAGCCCTCAAGGGGGAGATTTTTTTTATCCGGAAGGAAAAAAAACTGGCAAAAATGCAGAAATCGACACCAAATCCTCATTCCCTGGAGTGAACCCAGCCGATGGGCCCCCACTCCAACCAACAGAACAGATACAATGCCGGAAAAAAAAACCCCCCCCAGACCCAAAAAAACCCCCAGTCCCCATAACCTCTTTGCAATAACGGGGCAAAAACCAGCTACAAACAACAAAATACCTTTTATCCGTGGGCTCTTCAGAGGCAAAGGCAAGTTCGCGGCTTTCATGAGACCCACTAAAGGCACTTGGGCACGAAGTATGGGTCCCAGGTTTTCAACCTTTTCAGATTGAAAAGAGTGAAAAGGGGAAAAGGGGGGGTTGGCCGTACATTGCAGACACTTGTTTGCACAGAACTGCTTAATGCCCCAAAAGACGTATGGAAGTTTTAGCATAAAGGTCGAAACCAAAACCCATCATTGTGGTAGTCACCCTCCGGATGCAACACCCCGCAATCCAGGAACACTGTTTAAAAAAGACCACGTCTGGGAAAAACTTCCCGCTCCTGCACCCAAACTTGCTCCTGGGGGGTTCAAATTTAAAGGGACCTAAAATGGGGGAATTAGCAAATAAATTTTTGCAGAAATAACACCCGAGGCAGCTCTGATGAAAACCACCTCACACGAGCTTTTAAATCTCGCACAAAATTCAAATTTTAAACCAGCAAATAATAGGCCTACAAGACTGGGGGAAACACAACCTCTCTTCACTAACAATGATACCCGATAAAAATGCACCATAACAAAAACAAAATACTCGATCACAACATAATTGAGGTTCAAGACAGTATGCAGGAGCCCCAAACCCACAAATGAGACTAGTCATGAGGGGGGCATTTACCAAATTTAACTTTAAAAACAAAAACATAAAGTGGGACCAAGAAACCCAATCCCCAACCGATTAAGCTGGGAAATATACTAAGCAACCAGACCCAAACTTATGCCCAAACAGATTAACTCGGTGGCACTCGATGTAGCAAAGGGTTATTCCCCTAAGAAAAAAGGGGGAGTAGATGTAAAATAGAAAGAGACAGGCGCTCCCTTTTCAGGCACGGAAAAAAAAAAAAATAAAAAGGGGGGTAAAAGAGGTCAATTAAAACTAAATGCGCAGGAGACACTGGGCAGAGAAATAGAAGCATCAACTTAAGCTAAAAAATCCTTAGGATCGGAATCGCGGGAAAACTAAAAACCCTAAATGAAACGAAAAAACCCAAAGTATTTTTTCTCCATGCCAAATAAAATCGAGAACAAAGTCCATATTGGGGGCCCCCACTTAAACAAGATGGGCCTACACAGATGACAGCAAGGAAAAAGTGCTATCAATCCCAAAAAACTCAGTTTTTAGCAAGCCGCTAAACCCGCTGGAGTCGAAACCAAAATGAATTTTTTAGAGAGAGCCACAAAAAATTTGACTAAACAAAGCCCACCGAGTTACCGACGCCAAAGACTTCGAAAAGGGGAAAATACATGCCCATGCACCCCTGCCCCAGGGCCAACTCATGGGAAACCCTTTTCATCAAGAACGCAAGAAGCCCCTATCACGAGCCTTTCATCCTATGGGGAGGGGGCATGGGGCACGGGGCGTCCCCCATTACTAAAAACAACAACAAGCCCCACCCACAAAGGGGGGAGTAAAGCAACAGCAAAAAACTACAGACCAAACAATAACATCCCCTACTAAAAATCTTTTAAAGGGGTCCCCAAGAACAAGACCCACCCACTAGAAAAACCCATCAGTTACACAACCCAGGCAACTGGTTTTAAACAGGTCGTTTCCTGTCGTCTCAACACGGGATCACTACGACAAGGTCCTAAATGCACTAGAAGACAAAAAGAATGCAGATGTAATATATACAGACTTTGCAAAAGCCTTCGACAAGTGTGACCATGGCGTAATAGCGCACAAAATGCGCGCAAAAGGAATAACAGGAAAAGTCGGTCGATGGATCTAAAATTTTTCCCACTAACAGAACACAGAGAGTAGTCGTCAACAGAGTAAAGTCCGAGGCAGCTACGGTGACAAGCTCTGTCCCACAAGGCACAGTACTAGCTCCCATCTTGTTCCTCATCCTCATATCCGACATAGACAAGGATGCCCAGCCACACACCGTGTCTTCCCTTTTGGGCAGATGACACCCGAATCTGCATGACAGTGTCTTCCATTGCAGACACTGCAAGGCTCCAGGCGGACATCAACCAAATCTTTCAGTGGGCTGCAAAAAACAATATGAAGTTCAACGATGAGAAATTTCAATTACTCAGATATGGTAAACATGAGGAAATTAAAATCTTCATCAGAGTACAAAACAAATTCTGGCCACAAAATAGAGCGAAACCCCCAACGTCAAAGACCTAGGAGTGATTATGTCGGAGGATCTCCACCTTCAAGGACCATAACATTGTATCAATCGCATCTGCTAGAAAAATGACGGGAGGGATAATGAGAACCTCCAAAACTAGGGAGGCCAACCCATGAGACACTCTTCAGGTCACTTGTTCTATCTGGGCTGGAATATTGCTGCACTCTAACAGCACCTTTCAGGCAGTGAAATTGCCGACCTAGAAAATGTACAGAGAACTTTCACGGCGCGCATAACGGAGATAAAAAAACCTCAATTACTGGGAGCGCTTGAGGTTTCTAAACCTGTATTCCCTGGAACGCCGGAGGGAGAGATACATGATTATATACACCTGGAAAACCCTAGAGGGACTAGTACAAACCCTTTCACACGAAAATCACTCACTACGAAAGCAAAAAAACTTGGCAGACGATGCACCATCCCCCCAATGAAAAGCAGGGGGGTCACTAGCACGTTAAGAGAAACCCTACAATAAGTGTCAGGGGCCCGAGACTGTCCAACTGCCTCCCAGCACACATAAGGGGGATTACCAACAGACCCCTGGCAGTCTTCAAGCTGGCACTGGACAAGCACCTAAAGACAGTTCCTGATCAGCCGGGCTGTGGCTCGTACGTTGGTTTGCGTGCAGCCAGCAGCAACAGCCTGGTTGATCAGGCGCTGATCCACCAGGAGGCCTGGTCACAGACCGGGCCGCGGGGGCGTTGACCCCCGAAACTCTCTCCAGGTAAACTCCAGGTATTATGCTGTATTAAATGATTTGATCATGGCATGTAAACATCAACATAGAATCTCACAACTCCAGAATTTTTGGGCGCTAATATGGGTTTTTGGCACTGATAAAAAAAAAGGGGAATAAAAAGGAAAATAATAATTAGAACAAATTCCAGTAGCTTTCATAATATAGTTTGTGATTTGATTGCATCTTACCAAGGCTTAGTTCACTGATATTAATTAACCTATTAAATATTATTATTAGTTGTCGAAGAATGAGATTACATATCACCAGGTCATTACTTGTATTTTTATAACTACACTTACAGTGTATTAAACCTGAAGAAATGTCTAATAAATGAGATGGTACGACACGCGTGCGCAGTGAACCAGTGAAGGTAAACAGTCATTGGCAGCGGGGCTGCCCTGGGTACCTCGCTGTCTGGTTACTTCAGTGTTAGTTTCATAATTTCAGCAAAAGGGAGAACTTTCACTTTATGTCGTCTGTATTACTGGACTGACGGATGCTGGTAGGGCAGACAGATGTGGACAGCATCAAACAGACTTCCTTCAGTCTCAATAATGGAGCATCAACAAGGTAAGACTAGGTGGATGCTGGTCGATGTAGGTCATTAACTTCAGGTGGTTGTAACCAGGTTTGACCTCGCATGTTACACAGCTGGTGAGGCACAACCTGTATGTTTAATATATAATAGAGACAAAATGGAGCTGTCCGAAAGTAGAAGTTTCTCCTGTATAACGGGTTTTTAGTTTCGAAGTTTTAATCTGAAATTATGGAAATCCAGGACCCCAATTGAAATAAGTCACTGACTTTTTTGGGTTATCCCAGGTAATTTATATGGTAACAGCCTGGTTGATCAGACCCAGATCCACCATGAGGCCTGGTCTCAGACCGGGCCGCGGGGGCGTTGACCCCCGAAACCCTCTCCAGGTAAACTCCAGGTATGTGTACCTGTGACTAAAACTGACTTACTGGTTTAATTTAGTGAAATAACATTAGAGTTATTTGTCTCGTCAATCTTTGTGTACGTTAGATGGTATAGCAACACCGACTATTAATTGTAGATCAAGACAAAACCAGTAATTACAAACCATTCAAAGTGCCAGTGTTTAGGAATTCTTTATTGTACCTAGAATTAGAATTTCAGTTTTGACAATGTTGCTTTGTAAGAGATTTGATTTTATATCAAGTTCAGAATGGGGGGACAGTTATCAAGATGGTGTTGGGTATAAGCTATTTTAAACATGTATTTATTAATATGCTTTGGAAGACAAGCTAATCAGGTGGGTAACAATTTGTCTGCCTTCGATATTTACATGTCTTACACATCCGAAATCATGAATGTGTAGTATTCTGAGAGCTATGGCAGCATTCCCTACTTTACCAAATATTTAATAATAGAGAACCTCGAGTTCAGCCATTTATTTTTTTTTCTGCAGTGAATTCGATTTCACTATTGAAAATGGGTATCTGGATGTTAGTCGACTGGTGTGGGTAGCATCCTGGGTTAAGACCTAATTTGCACGAAATGCACTGCATAAAAAGGGGCGTTCTATATAATATTGCCATTGATATCAGCTAGGCCTGTATACCTTGTACTCGTAGAAATAAAGATTATTATTATTCTATAGTTTAGGCTTGAGTGCAACTTCAGTCCATGTGGATGCGCCTTTTATCAAATAGATACACAATTTTAGCTCTTGTTTATCACTGTGTTCTGTTAATGGTTTATGCCACCAGGACTAAGCCATTTTAGCGCAACTTATGCACTGTCCCGTGTACATAAAAAAATTATAAAACCCAGAAATATGTCGAGATTATTTTTCATATTTCCATACCTTTTCCTGTCCATCAACACCCTTTCTCTTGGCGAAATTTGTGTACCACTGAGTGACTGTTGGTGAATTGGGTCTAGATACAATTATTACAATATTCCTTTCAAGCCAAGAGGAGTAAGAGGCAATGACTCTTGCTTTCGACCAATTTACTGAGACTTAATTTGTTAAAATTCTAGTACATAACTCAGTCTTCTCCCGGTCATGAAAATGTTAACAATATTAGGTGCAGGATAAGATGATTGTCATCTGATAATACGGGAAGTAAACTGGGGCAGTTTACTCGCAAAATACAAGTCATGAAACGGGCTGGAAAAAATTACACAACTAACCCATAAATTTGTCTTCAAATTAGACGTTTCTGTCCGTCCTCGAACAATGTCAGTAGACCTGTTGCAGTGTTCCTTCTTTATTATGTTCTTAATATCGAAGCCTCATAAGAGCCTTGATAATAACCTACAACGGAGCGAAACATTGGGTTGTGGACAGTCATGAGTCGGCATTCATTACATTAAACATATTTCACAGAATTAGATGTTAGTCATCTCTGTAAGAAGTTCTGGATGCTGGGTGTAGCTGCCTTGACGAAAGCCTGGCTGTAATAAAGTTCTCCCTTCAGTGCTGATGTTTTGATGCTGATGAAAACCTCGTGATACAAGGAATTGGAGCCACCCTCCCGTTCCTTAGCTCAAATTTGAATACCCCCGCATTCCCTTGAGCGTTGTACTACTCCATATTGGTTCAGGCTGACACATGATGACATAATTGAGGCTCGAACTTCGGTCAAATCACTTCTTCAAAGGGAGGTTCCTAGACGCCGGTGAGGTGCTCTTCATCCAGGGAATTGAAGCTACCCCCGTCCCTTTGCATGAAACCTGTTCTCACAGGCGCTGTACGACCCCTCCTGGTTTAGTGTTTCTTCGTGAGCCTGATAATTGACCTATATCGACAAATGAATTTAGTATGATTGCTTCAGTAATTTTGGAAGCTGAATCTGTGTGAACCTGAGTGCACATGACTGTAGTTACTGTACGTGCACATGACTGTAGTTACTGTACGTGCACATGACTGTAGTTACTGTACGTGCACATGACTGTAGTTACTGTACGTGCACATGACTGTAGTTACTGTACGTGCACATGACTGTAGTTACTGTACGTGCACATGACTGTAGTTACTGTACGTGCACATGACTGTAGTTACTGTACGTGCACATGACTGTAGTTACTGTACTGCACATGACTGTAGTTTACTGTACGTGCACATGACTGCAGTTACTGTACGTGCACATGACTGCAGTTTACTGTACGTGCACATGACTGTAGTTACTGTACGTGCACATGACTGTAGTTACTGTACGTGCACATGACTGTAGTTACTGTACGTGCACATGACTGTAGTTACTGTACGTGCACATGTCACAATATATACTTAATGAGTTGAGAGCATTTATAGATAGATAATCAGTTAGTTCAAGTGTCAAACTTTGATACATGGACGTATTTGAGCGTTAGGAGTATGGCAAACAGTTGTTTCAAGGGTAGACACCCAGTTATTGATGCGTGCTCCAATTTCTTTGAGAGCCATCACTCTGACAACAGCAGCACTACCAGCTGTACCATCAGGGGTAGACCAAACGAAATGTAAACTTTGCCAGATGGACTATTGTCACACCTTGGGTCATTATGTACTGGAATGCGATTAAATTAATGAATTCAGAGAATTCACTCAGAAATGTTCAAGAAATGTCAAAGTATTTTATCCACAGAGGTATATTACAAACCATTCTGGAAAAATACCCTGATTTTGCTCATAGTAAATAAAGCGAACATTTGCATTAATAACTCGCTGCATCTGTGATCAGGTGTAAACATGTGTATGGTTAATTACCTTTGTAACTTGTTCAGCTATCAAAACTTTGCGGCCCAGTCCCTGGACCCATTATGTACCTCTGTAATCTCTAACTACCGCCCAGTGGATGGGTATGGGGTGCATAATAAAGATATTAACTTACGTGTACATGACCTTGGTGACTGTGCACGTGACTGTAGTGACTGCACAACCGTAGTGACTGTACGTGGACATGGCCATAGTGACTACGTGCACTTGACCATAGTGGCTATACGTGCACACGACTGTAGTGACTATGTGCACATAACCGTAGTGACTAAATGCGCACGACCGTAGACTACGTACTCACGGCCGTAGTGACTACGTGCATGACATAATGACGTGCACATTAGTGGAAAGACATTAGGGACGTGTTTCCACAAGACACCTGCTGTCCAATGGAAATAGTCATTGTCTAACTTTTTTGGATTATCCTAGGTTCTCTACACATATACTGCTATGTATGATAATCTATGCAACTGCATTTGTGTATACCTGAATAAACTTGCTTATGTTCACCCATCAGTATAAAATGGGACAAAACTGACCTAATTTGCCTGAAATGCTCTGCATAACAAGCAGTTCTGTATAGTAGTATGTCATTGATGTCAGCTAGGCCTGTATACCATGTACATGTATTTGTAGAAATAGATATTTTATTATTACTATTATTATTATTATTATTTTATTATTATTATAAAGCAGTGTAGGTTGACACTGCGGCTGTTGTGTGTCAGGTTGTGGCTGGCCATGAGTATTAGGATAGGCTTAAATTTTAGGAGATAGCTTTTATACTTACAGGTTGTTTCTTCCAAAGAAAGACTAGCAAAAAGTATAATTTGTTTTTTAGGGAATGTATAACTAGGTATTGTTAGTATTATAAAATATAATTATACATATACAGATCAACACATAATTCGCTGCCTGACCACGGTGGAGTGCGGTTGTGCTCTGCACCCCTCTGCTGTCTTCAGGCGAGCTACCACAGTACATCAACAACCATTGCATAGTAAGGACGTGCGCTGCTCATTTTGGGATATCAAAATGGCTGAACATACAGTACGGAGAGTAAATACTATCTGCATAGAGCTGGTTCGTGGTACGTTAAGTGGAGATACGATAAGATAAGATAAGATTTCGTTCGGATTTTTAACCCCGGAGGATTAGCCACCCAGGATAACCCAAGAAAGTCAGTGCGTCATCGAGGACTGTCTAACTTATTTCCATTGGGGTCCTTAATCTTGTCCCCCAGGATGCGACCCACACCAGTCGACTAACACCCAGGTACCTATTTGCTGTTAGGTGAACAGGACAACAGGTGTAAGGAAACGTGTCGAAATGTTTCCACCCGCCGGGAATCGAACCCGGGCCCTCCGTGTGTGAAGCGGGAGCTTTAGCCACCAGGCCACCGGGCCACGATGAACGTACTTCTCCCTAACATCATCAGGGATACATATGGTATCCCCAACGAGGAATTATATGGCGTCGCTCTTAATGGTTTGACAAGAATCTTCGTGAAATTTCTAAGAGCCGGCTTCTACACAAGAATTGTCGAGCAGTACCAGGAACAACGAATGAGTGTGAATTCAGCGATGGATGTTGTGTTACATGATGTTTCTAAGTACTTCACATGGGTGAAGGTACGGAATGTACCCTTCGAGGCCACGGCGTATGGCCTACAGGAGTTTTTTCGCAGTTATGGGACTGCATTCTGCAACCATGGGGGTATGGAGGGATGGTCCGTATGAAGGAATGCCGGAAGGTTCTTACACCCTTAAAATGTCTTTAACAAGGCCTATACCATCCTATGTAACGATGACCGGTTGTAGAACACAGGTTTATGTGTACTATGTGGGTCAGAGAAAAACATGTCTGTGTAGCTCTTATGAGCACATGGCAGCCCAGTGTCCTAGGAGGCGGGCTCCTCGAATTCTGGAAACACAGATTGTGATTCAACAGTCGTGTGATTTGGTGCCTGGCTCTGTTGCCTCGGGAGGCCGGAGGCCTGATCTCTGGAGCGAGGAGGTCGACCGGGATGTGGCGGAGGCGGAGACGTGTGTCACTCTCCCAGGGGAGTCGGGGAGTCGAAGGTGAATCTGAGGAGTCTTTTGTCCAGGAAGCTTCGACTCAGGAGGGTTTACTGCAGATGTGATCAAGGATTTTTGGATGGGGAGGACCCGGTGCAGAAGGTGCCTCAGTTTATGTGAAGTTGGAGCGCTGGAGGGATAACAAATTGTGGAGAAAGACTTGAGTAAAAAAAGGCTGGAGCATGTGGTGGCCGTGGAGGTACACCAGGAGGATTCGTCTGAGGGTGAGATGTGTGTAAGTGGAAGTTCTAGGAAAAGAACTGCGGCATCAGAGATAGACGAGGTTATTACCCCGGGGCAGAGGCCGGGTAAGAAGTCATGGGCAGCGGTTGTGGAGCCGATGCCACATAGTGTAGAGGTGCGCCTGAGTTGCACAGTGGGAGAGGGAGGGGGGAGGTGACTGCACAGGATAACTCGAGTGGTAAGGGAATACGTAATGTGAAAAGTGCAGCGAGTAAATCCCAGCGGCATAGGGGAAAGCCGCCCCTTCTATAATTTTCAGAAGTGTCACGCTTAATGTTAATGGACTTAAGACTGAGGTTAAGAAAGTTTGGTTGGAGTGGTTTTTACGGCGGTTTGATGTAGACATTTGCTTTTTGCAAGAGCATAATCATAGGGCTGGTTGTGTGTTGAGGTTAAAAGGATATCGGATGTATGTTACCAGTGGCCCGGTGGTCTGGTGGCTAAAGCTCCCGCTTCACACACGGAGGGCCCGGGTTCGATTCCCGGCGGGTGGAAATTCCGACATGTTTCCTTACACCTGTTGTCCTGTTCACCTAGCAGCAAATAGGTACCTGGGTGTTAGTCGACTGGTGTGGGTCGCATCCTGGGGGACAAGATTAAGGACCCCAATGGAAATAAGTTAGACAGTCCTCGATGACGCACTGACTTTCTTGGGTTATCCTGGGTGGCTAACCCTCCGGGGTTAAAAATCCGAACGAAATCTTATCTTATCTTAAAGGTGGGGTAGCAGTGGCGATAAAGGAGACCAGCCCCTTGCGTGTCATCAGATGGGAAGAAGGGGGGGGGGAGGGTCGTGAGGGTGGATGGTGTGTGGGGTGAGAGTCGAGCAAGTTTCGTAGGAGTTTACATGCCAGCAACTAGTAATATCAGGGTAAAAGTAGATTTTGTCAGGGAGGTACTGATGTATCACTTGAGAGGTTTGCCTGCTATAACAGTAATTGGAGGTGATTGGAATTGTGTGATTCGGAGTGGTGATGTCGAACCGAGAGGGGCGGGTTGTGTGTCGAGTGTTCTGAGGATGTATTGCGAGATATTGGGGTTTGTTGATGTGGTGGGGAGGGGGGATACCTAGTGGAGCACACGTTCGTCCGTAGGGGATATGAAGCGCGATTGGACAGAATCTATATTAAGCAGGGAATAGACGTTGTGAGGGTGCAAACCCTTGACGTGGGGTTTTCTGATCACAGGGCGGTAATAGCAGATTTGATGTGGGATGGAGTGGTGCGTATTTATTCTGGGTACTGAAATTAAATGTAAGGCTTCTTAAGGAGGAGGGGGAGGGGCCTTTTTTCAGTAATTGGTGGTGGCATTTTGGGAGGCTAGGGACAGGGAGATAGATCTGTTAGATTGGTGGAAATGCAGGCCAAACCTGGAATATCGAATTTTTTTAAGGTAAGGGGACGAGAAGAGGCGAGGTGGCGTTTTGGGTTGCAAAATTATCTGGAGGGACAGTTGCAAGACTGTTATGTTGGGGGAAGTGGTAGGAAGGATGATATGGACAGTCTGCGGAGTAGAATAGCTGAATTACACAATGATAGGTTTGATGCAATTAGGGTTAGAGCGGGGTTAGAGGACGTATTGTGGGGTGATAAGCCGTCCGGGTTTGTTTTACGTAAATTTCGGGACCGACAGAGAGTAACCACCATTCTACAATTGGAGACAAGCCCTGGGGTGGGAGGGTATCCAGAGGGTCGGGTCCTATCCAACACGGAAAGTACGAGTCTCTATGCTGATAGTTGGTTTAGGGAGAAATGGAGTTGGAGGGAGGGGGGCTCCTGGGAGGGTATTTTTGAAGGGGGGTTCCATAGTGTTTTAAGTGAGAAGGATAGAGTGGAATTAGAGGTTGGTATAAGTGAGGTTGAGGTGGAAGAGGCAGTTTTCGGGATGAGTACGGGGAAAACGCCGGGAATAGATGGTATACCAAATGATTTTTACAGAGCACATTGGGGGTGTATTAGGCAGTGTTTTGTTAGGGTATTGGATCATATGTTAACTAGTGGGAAGTTGGGCACATCGCAAAGTACGGGTGTTATAGTTTTGGTGCCAAAGCTGAGGGGGTGGGAAGAGAGTTGAGTGCTTACCGAGCAATATCTCTGATGTGCACAGATTACAAGGTTTTTGCTAAAATTTTGGGTAACAAATTGAAGAAGGTCATGGGTCGGTGATACATGGGGACAGTTTGGTATCCCTGAGAGAGTATGCGGTAGGTCATGGACGTATTCGGGATTTCTTGAGGGTAGTAGTAAGGGAGGTATTCTAGATCTGGATTGGGAGAAAGCTTATGATTATGTGGATAGGGAATTTTTGATTGAGAGTATGGTGAGAATGGGTTTTGGAGGGAGGGTAGTTGATGGGTGAGGACATTGTATGTGGATGCATCAATGAGAGTACAGGTAAATGAAGGTTGGGTAGTCCTGTAAGCATGGGGAGGGGTTTAAGGCAGGGGTGTCCACTCTCCCCAAATTCTCTTTGCGTGCATGCAGAATCCTTTCTATGTTCTGGTTGATGGTGGGATGGGAAGAATGGGGGAGAGTGGAGGCTTTTGTGGGAATATTGTTGGTTATGTAGATGATACAACTGTTTTACTTAATGAGATAGAAGACTTAAGTAAAGTGGGAAGGGTAATTGAGATTTTTGGGAATGCTACTGGGATGAGAGTTAATAAACAGAAATCACGGTTGCTGGAGGTAGGAGCTTGGGTAGGCGGGACATTGGGGAGGAGTTTGGCTGGATAACTGTAGAAAGGCTAAAGATTTGTGGGATTTTGTATTTGGCAGATGTACAGGAGAGCAGAAGGGTTAATTCAGAAATGGTAATGGACAGAGCTTTGAGTAGGCTCCGGAATTTAAGGGCCAGGGATGTAACCTTGCATCAAAGGGTTGTGGTGGTAAATACGCTGATTTATAGTAAGGTGTGGGGAGTGGCGGAAATTTATCCCTTACGAAGTCCGGAAATTATGGAATTACAAAGAAGAGTCTTAAGGTATGTGTGGGGTTTTGGGAGGGCGTGGTTGGGCAAAGATGTGGTAATGACTGCGGTAAGACAGGGAGGATTGGGATTGTTGGCATTAGGATCTAGGGTGAAGGCACTGTATGTGAAGCAGAGGTATATTCGGGCAGGGGGGGAAAGGGGTCTTCGGGTGGGGGAGGTGATGGGGGATATCCGCAAATGGTGGGGTGGCAAGACTTAGTCGAGTGTGAGGATATGTTGAGGTTTATGTTAAAGGTACGAAATGTTAAAAAACTCAAGGTAAAACGGTTGGTGGGTGTGGTTCGTCGTAAGGAATCAATGCAAGGGATGGCAGTGTATCCCACATATGAATGGCGAGTGATATGGGTGGAATTTAGTAAATTAAGAATACAGGCTAGAGCGAGGGAATTAGTATATAGATTTCTTATGGGGACGTTAGCATCGAAAGAGGTGCTAAGACAAATGGGTTTTGTGAGAGAGGCGTCATGCGGTTTTTGTGGGGAAGTTGAAACGGCTTTTCATGTGGTATATTTTTGTTCTGAATTGGAGGTGGTAAGATTGTGGTTGAAGAGGGTTTTCTTGTTATTGGGGGGGGGACAGATATCACCCCTTACAGCTTTAATGTTAGATATAGGAGGGGTGCCCAAAGAGGTGGGAAGGGCCATTAGATACGTAATAGTTGATTACTTGTATATTTCTTGGGGGATGAGGGAGGTGGAGGGAAATATTAGGATAAAGGCGTTAACGGCGTGTTTTTATAGGACAGCGTGTAGGAATAAACTATTATATGGGGGAAGGTGGGTAACTAGTTTTCCGGAGGGATATCGTGAACTAACTGTTGAACGTCTACTCCGTTTGGCGACGGGGTGAGGGGCAAGGGGTTGGTCTTTTCAGTGGTGTGTCCTCTTGGAGTGATTGGGAGCCTGATGAGGAAGGTAGATTGGTTGGCAAGGTAGTTGATGTGGGTAAAGTTTATTTGCAGGGGACCGTCGGGGGCACCGGGGTATTAGACCTTATGATTTTGTAAAATCACAGAGTCAACAGTTGTATGTGACCTTCTGTTTTCCTTTTTTGTTATCAGAACCATTTTGCATAGGGGGTTTATATTTATATGTATATGTGAGGATATGTTTTATACTTTTGAATATGTTGATCGAGTTATCCTTGTCATACGTATCATTTTATATCATATTGAAGGTGTACATTATGAACTATGTATGAAAATATATAAGTATTTTTCTGGGGTTTATATATACCCTTCATTTTGTATGAAAGGTCATATTAATAAATTGATTTTAATCGGTAACATTAACTTTGTGTGTGTGTGTGTGTGTGTGTGTGTGTGGTGTGTGTGTGGTGTGTGTGTGTGTGTGTGTGTGTGTGTGTGTGTAGGTGTGTTTGTGAGAACCAATGTCTTAGGTATAGTTCTCTTATTGAATGTAATATATTTTTATTTTATTTGGTGACTAGTCATTTTGCGTTATATTTCTATGTATAATCCAGTCTGTTCTGTCCGAACGCGTGCACACACACGTATGTGTGTATGCATGTGTATATGTATACATATATATATATGATTGTAGGACTTATTCATACATGTTTTATAATATCTCCGACTGATTGTTTGGAAGTCGGTATGTTTCTTCTCTTTTTTTTTCATAAACTGGGTGGGTTATTTTCAGTAGAATTTTGTTATATTTAAGTGTTAAAATGTATTTTGTGTGTACCAGACATTGTCTGCCACTTCTGTTAGGATGTCACATATTTAGTTTAGGTCCAGTTTATTTAGTGATAAGTCTTTTTGCGTATTTCTTTCTAGTATAATCTAGTCTGTTCGGGAAGAAAGCATGGTTGCATACATGTAGGTGTATATGTGTATGTGTATGTACATACATATAGACATGATTATAGGATTTATTCCTACATGTTTTATAGACTCCGACGTTCTGTTTTGTAGTCGGTATGTTTTACTACGGCAGAATTTCACTATATCAATGTGTTAAAATGTTTTTTGTTTGTTTTTGTGTGTGTACTGACATTGACACGGTTTTTTGATTTGCTATAAATAACAAAGTGGAAAATAAATGCATATTGTAGGCTTGGTGCGTCTTTGTTAATAATAATAACAATGTATATTGTAATGTAGTCTTGTGTAATCTTGCCTTACATAGGTGTATGGGATATAATACATAGAGGATGAGGGACAGTTTGTGTCAGCACAAAGTTAAATGTCTGTGTGCTTTTTGACAGTGAAATTGATAATTCTGTGTAAGAACTGATACTGTGTTCTTTTATCTATTTAATGTATTGTATTGTTTTAAATAAAATATAAAAAAAAAAATTTTAGGAGATAGCTTTTATACTTACAGGTTGTTTCTTCCAAAGAAAGACTAGCAAAAAGTATAATTTGTTTTTTAGGGAATATATAACTAGGTATTGTTAGTATTATAAAATATAATTATACATATTATACAGATCAACACACACATGCACGCACTCGCTCTTTGAAGTTACAAAAAATTCGTCTCAATATGACACTTTTTTTTTTTTTTTTTTTTTTTTTTTTTTTTTTTTTTTTTTTTTTTTTTTTTTTAATACTGAAGACAGGACGCCAGGAGCCGAGCTTTGCCGCTGTAGTTACAAAATAGACAATTTTACATATATTCTTAATTTTTAATAGGCTGTCCATTTTTTCCTGAGATTATAAGGTTAAAAACAAATTTAATTAATTTTCATTTGAAACTCAAAACTGAGGTTTCTAGTTGATATTTTGCTGTTAATTTTTTTGTTTCGATTTTGCACTTACACATTGTTCTTCCTTTACTGTGTTATGCTATTTTTTCCCTTGACCTTACTTGAAACACAACACCCCCTTGACTTTCATGAAGTAAATTCCACCAATGATGAGCGCCACACCTGCAATTGACCCAATGACGATGCCAGCGATGGCACCACCCGTCAGTTCTGTCAGGAGAGAAAACGGATGCTATTGAGAGGTAGGAAAGGAGAGGAGCACAAGGAAACTGATAATGTATCAAGAGTGAATGCTCTTAGGAAATAAACGAAAAAAAGGTCTTTGGCAAGGACATATGGTTAAGTCCTTCACAGGGGGCTAGAGATGGAGTGCGTGTCACTTACTGTTTGGTTTGATGGTGGTGGTAGTAGAACCAGTAGTGCTAGGTGTAGAACCAGTAGTGCTAGGTGTAGAACCAGTAGTGCTAGGTGTAGGACCAGTAGTGCTAGGTGTGGTGCTGTTATTCACTTCTGAAAATTATAATGAAAACAATTAGTATAACATTTGTGGTATGCATCATACAACATAATACACTCAGGAAGCAAGCAAGGCTAATGTATCAAAGGTGTTGTTTACCCTTAGAAATGTTAAAATGCAAGGAAAAAAAAGTAAGGAGGTTTGCTTGCCGTATCCCTGATGGGGGGGGGGGAAGACAATGGGTCACCGACTTATAGTGGCCGTAATTCTGCTCTCAGATACCTGGAGTTCACCTGGAGAGTATTCCGGGGATCAACGCCCCCGTGGCCTGCTCCATGACTAAAGCCTCCCGGTGGATCACGGCCTGATCAGTTAGGCTGTTACTGCTGGCCGCACGTAGTCCGGCGTACGAACCACAGCCCCGCTGAGCCGGCACTGACTTAGGTATCTGTTCAATTCCCTCTTGAAGGCAGCTAGTGGTCTATTGGTAATTTCCCTTATGCCTGGTGGGAGGCTGTTGAACGGTCTTGGTTCCCGGACACTTTTTGTGTTTTCTCTTAGTGTTTTAATGACGCCCCTACTTTTCATTGGGGTTACATTGCACTGCCTGCCCAGTCCTTGGCTTTCGTTGGGAAATTTCTGTGTGCAGATTAGGGACCAGTTCCTCTAGGATTTTCCAGATATAGATTATGATGCATTTCTCTCGCCTGTGATCCAGTGAATACAGGTCAAGTGCTTCCAAGCGTTCCCAGTAGTTAAGGTGTTTGACGGAACTTGCATGTGCAGTAAAGATTCTCTGTACATTCTCTAGATCTGTGATTTCAACAGGCCGGGTGGCTAAAGCTCCCGCTACACACACGGAGGGCCCGGGTTCGATTCCCGGCGGATAGAAACATTTCGACGCGTTTCCTTACACCTGTTGTCCTGTTCACCTAGCAGCAAATAGGTACCTGGGTGTTAGTCGAATGGTGTGGGTCGCATCCTGGGGGACAAGATTGTGGACCCCAATGGAAATACGTTACAGTCCTCGATGACGCACCGACTTTCTTGGGTTATCCTGGGTGGCTAACCCTCCGGGGTTAAAAATCCGAACGAAATCTTTTATCTCTTATCTTGAACGGAGATGTTAATGTACAGCAATATTCCAGCCTAGAGAGAAGTGATTTAAAAAGGATCATTACTGGCTGCATCTCTTGTTTTGAACGTTCTCATTATCCATCCTATCATTTTCCTCTCAGATGTGATAGTGGCACTGTTGTGATCCTTGAAGTTGAGATCCTCAGACATTAACACTCTTAGGTCCTTCACATTATTTTTTCCGTTTTATTGTGTGATTCGAGTTTATAGTATACTCAGTTCTAGCTATTATTTCCTCCAGTTTTCTATAACTGAGTAGTTGGAATTTGACTTCATTGAACATCATATTGTTCTCCATTGCCCACTGGAAAACTTGGTTAATATCTTCTTGGAGATTTACTCTGTCTTCAATGGATGACAGTCTCGTGCAGATCCTAGTATCGTCTGCAAAGGATGACACGGTGTTATGGGTTTACATCTCTGTCTGTCGGATATGAGGATGAGGAACTGGATGGAGGCTAGTACTGTGCCTTGTGGGACAGAGCTCTTCACTTCCGATTTAACTCTATTTACCATTACTCTCTGTGTTCGATTGGTTAGAAAGTTGAAAATCCATCTTCCCACTTTCCCAGGTATCCATTTAACAAGCATTTTGTGCTCTATTACGCCATGATCGCACTTATCAAAAGTTTTTGCAAAATCTGTGTATACTACATCTGCATTCTGTTTGTCTTCAGGGCATCCAAAACTATATCATAATGGTCCAGTAGTTGCAAGAGGGACCTGCTCTGAACCCATGTTGCCCTGCATTGTGCAAATGTTGGGAATCCAAGTGGTTTTCAATCCTGCTTCTTAGTACTCTTTTAAAGATTTGTATGATGTGGGACGTTAGAGTTATTGGTCTATAGTTCTTAGCTATTGCTTTTATAGTGGGGCTATATCCGTTGTTTTTAGTGACTGGAATTTCACCCATGTCTATGCTCCTCCATAGCATATTTAGGGCACGCGAAAGGGGTTTCTTGCAGTTCTTAATGAACACAGAGTTCCACGAGTCTGGGCTTGGAGCCGAGTGCATGAGCATGCATGAAAACAAAAATATTAATGTAGCATTTATAAGACACTATATATACCAGAATATCGTTTCTGTATTCATGACACATCACTGTATATCAATTATAAATCGCATCTCCGGTTGCCTTGAGACTTACCATACATCTCTATGCACTCAATGCATCAATAGTCTCACATCACCGTACATAAGATACAACATACATTACTCTAGATCATGGCCATACACTTACCATAAATTATCACGCAACGCAACATAGACCTGTGATACACCACTATACACTCGGTTCATCACTGTACACTTAAAATGCATCAGGCTTTGCTGGCATCAGTAAATATGAAGTTGGTACCACTTCGCCAGTCATTCTCCTTTCCCTTCTCCTTATCAACAGCTCAAAAGAAATAGGTCTGGTTCGAACACAGAGTCGGCGAAACGTATAAGCTCATTTTCCTTGCATCCTTCCTTGCCTACCTACCTGGAGTCTACCTGGAGGTTATTCCGGGGATCAGTGCCCCCGCGGCCCGGTCTACGACCAGGCCTCCCGGTGGATCAGGGCCTGATCAACCAGGCTGTTACTGCTGGCCGCACGCAGTCCAACGTACGAACCACAGCCCGGCTGATGCGGCACTGACTTTAGGTATCTGTCCAGCTCTCTTGAAGGCAGCCAGGGATTTATTGGTAATTCCCCTTATGCTTGGTGGGAGGCTGTTGAACAGTCTTGGGGCCCCGGACACTAGTGGTGTTTCCTCTTAGTGTACCAATGGCGCCCCTACTTTTAACTGGGGGTATTTTGCATCGCCTGCCCAGTCTTTTACTTTCGTAGGGAGTGATTTGTGTGTGCAGATTCGGGACCATTCCTTCCAGGATTTTCTAAGTGTAGATTATGATCTCTCTCTCTTGCGTTCCAACGAGTACAAGTCAAGTGCTTCCAAGCGTTCTCAGTAGTTAAGGTGCTTGACAGAGCCTGTACGTGCAGTAAAGGTTCTCTGTACACTCTCTAGATCTGCAATTTCACTTGCTTTGAACGGAGATGTTTATGTACAGCAGTATTCCAGCCTAGAGAGAACAAGTGATTTGAAAAGGATCATCATTAGCTTGGCAGCTCTCGTTTTGAACGTTCTCATTATCCATCCTGTCATTTTCTTTGCACTTGTGATCGTGGCACTGTTGTGATCCTTGAAAGCGAGATCCTCAGACATTACTACTCCCAGGTCCCTTACATTATTTTTCCGCTCTATTGTATGGCCAGAGTTTGTAGTATACTCGGTTCTAGTTATTATCCCCTCCAGTTTTCCATAACGGAGTAGTTGGAATTTGTCCTCATTGAACATCATATTGTTTTCCGTTGCCCACTGGAAAACTTGTTTATATCTTCTTGGAGGTTAACCGTGTCCTCAATAGATGACAGCCTCGTGCAGATCCTAATATCGTCTGCAAAGAATGATACGGTGCTGTGGGTTACATCTCTGTCTGATATGAGGATGAGAAACAGGATGGGGGCGAGTACTGTGCCTTGTGGAACAGAGCTCTTCACTATGGCAGCCTCCGATTTAACTGTTGACCGCTACTCTTTGTGTTCGATTGGTTAGGAATTGAAGATCCATCTCCCCACTTTGCCAGTTATTCCTTTAGCACGTATTTGTGCGCTATTACGCCATGATCGCACTTGTCAAACGCTTTTGCAAAGTCTGTGTATATTACATCTGCATTCTGTTTTTTCTTCCATGCACCCAAAGGGCCATATCATAGTGATCCAGTAGTTGTGAGAGGCAGGAGCGACCTGCCCTGAACCCATGTTGCCCTGGATTGTGCAGTTTTGGGGAATCCAGGTGGTTTGCAGTCCTGCTTCTTAACACTCTTTCAAAGATTTTTATGATGTAGGACGTTAGAGCTATTGGTCTATAGTTCTTAGCTAATGCTTGTTGCCACCTTTATGGAGTGGGGCCATTATTCCGTTTTTTAAGTGATTTGGAATTCACCCATGTCCAAGCTCCTCCATAAACATTGTATCAATCGCATCTGCTAGAAAAATGACAGGATGGATAATGAGAACCTTCAAAACTAGGGAGGCCAAGCCCATGATGACACTCTTTCAGGTCACTTGTTCTATCTAGGCGGAATTTTGCTGCACTCTAACAGCACCTTTCAAGGCAGGTGAAATTGCCGACCTAGAAAATGTACAGAGAACTTTCACGGCGCGCATAACGGAGATAAAACACCTCAATTAACTGGGGCGCTTGAGGTTTCTAAACCTGTATTCCCTGGAACGGCAGGAGGAGAGATCTGTTTATATACACCTGGAAAATCCTAGAGGGACTAGTACCGAACTTGCACACGAAAATCACCCCACTACGAAAGCAAAAGACTTGGCAGACGATGCACCATTTCCCCCCAATGAAAAGCAGGGGTGTCACTAGCACGTTAAGAGACCATACAATAAGTGTCAGGGGCCCGAGAAAATGTTTCAACTGCCCCCCCAGCACACATAAGGGGGATTACCAACAGACCCCTGGCAGTCTTCAAGCTGGCACTGGACCAAGCACCTAAAGTCAGTTCCTGATCAGCCGGGCTGTGGCTCGTACGTTGGTTTGCGTGCAGCCAGCAGCAACAGCCTGGTTGATCAGGCGCTGATCCACCAGGAGGCCTGGTCACAGACCGGGCCGCGGGGGCATTGACCCCCGAAACTCTCTCCAGGTAAACTCCAGGTAGTGTACTTAGGGCACGTGAGAGGGGTTTCTTGCAG
This sequence comes from Cherax quadricarinatus, assembly GCF_026875155.1. Classification (NCBI taxonomy): domain Eukaryota; kingdom Metazoa; phylum Arthropoda; class Malacostraca; order Decapoda; family Parastacidae; genus Cherax; species Cherax quadricarinatus. The sequence goes on along the minus strand of NC_069432.1, from coordinate 34,116,040 downwards.
TTCTTAATGAATACAGAGTTCTACGAGTCTGGGCCCGGGGCTGAGTGCATGGGCATGTTGTCAATGGCTTTTTCAGTCTATCGGAGTTAGGGTAATGTCGGAAATATGGCATACATTTATGGAGTTTTGAGGCTCATTCATGAAGAAATCATTTGGGTTATCGATCCTCAGACTAATTAGTGGATTACTAAACACCTGTATATTAGCTGACTTGTGGGTCGAATCCAGGCAAAAATTCCTTTGCAAATAGGTTAGAAAATTCAATCCTACTGGAATTATATCCTGGGATAAATACCAGTGGAAAAATAAACTCACAGACCTCTTACTGTGTTAGTGTTTTGTAGGTGTTCGTTGACTGCAGTGTTTTTAATGATGTTAATTAAAAAAACTCCAACTGGCATCATCGTGGAAACTTTACGATGTTATATTTGCAGAGATATGGTTTCACTCATCCCTAAAATTTACATCACACACACTCCATGTCATCAGCTTTCTATCATACATAAGGGGGATTACCAGTAGACCCCTGGCTGTCTTCAAGAAGGCGCTGGACAGGCACCTAAAGTAAGTACTTGATCAGTCGGGCTGTGGTTCGACTGGGTTCACGTGGGCAGCAGTAACGCCGGTTGACGGCCCTGATCCACCACGAGGCCGGGTATGGACCTTGCCAGGGGCTTGACCCCCCTCCCCCCGGGTATACTCGTTCTCTCAGGATTCACCACTGCATTTCATTACATAAATTTTCTGCCAGTTGCAAACTTATTTACCCTCGCCTAAAACAAACACGACACACACAACACACACCCACACACACACACACACACACACCCAGGAGCTAGTCCCGACCCCTGCAACCACAATTAGGTTTAGTATACACACACACACACACACACCCCCACCACACACACACACACACCACACACACAACACACCACAGTGTAGTGGGGGCACAACGCCAGGGTCCGAGGATCTTAGTGCTTTTAGGCGTGTTTTTAGCAGCTAGAAGCATCCGTGTTATCAACGTCAGTGAACAACCCCACAAGTGATAAAACCAATGTTAGAAAAAATAAATAAAGTTTTAAAGGGGAAGGGAAAAAACCCGAAATTTTACAACAAAATTTCAAAGTGAAGTTCGTTGAGGCCAGTGGGCACCTGTTTCCACATTGACATATAACAAAGTACAAAGCGAGTGACTAAAGAGAAAAGACCAAAAGAATTAAGAGAGGGTGGTAACGACAAAAGTGTATCCACAGCGTGAACAGCTAGCCAAAAGGGATATAAATGTATACATAAAAAATATAAGCAGAGGGGTGGCACAGTAGGCCTGAGGGGGTAGGCCGCCATAACAGGGTTTGGGGGTCTCACAAAAAATAGGTACTTTCCAAAAATGGGTGAAAATTAAAAAGTAGCAGTATACAAGTGAAAGTGTGGTAAAAGAGGACTCAAAAGGGCAAAGAAAAGTATAGCCAAAAAGTCAGAGGGGGAAGGGCGAGGGGTACATCCATACAACGAGCATCGACAGCGAGCATCGTACATCAGGCACTGGTGACTCCCCTCTGAGAACGTACAAATCTCCTTGTCTTGGTGGCGGGGAAATCTGAGGGGAGAACCCCGGGCCCCGGGGGACACTGGACTGGGTATCTTTAAACCCGCTCCAGGGCGATTATCATACACAAAACACCCACAGTATAGGAAGATAAAAATTTTTAGGAGCAAGGCAATGGGACTACCCCTGACAACATTTTTGGAGATAATGTTTTAGGACCCAAAAAACAGTACAATCTGAGAAGCATTTGGGTACACATGAAAATAAAAAGGTAGTGAAAGAGTGACTTGTTAACACACCTAGTATTATAATTATTAGAACTACTCTCATGTTAATGGTAACTCATTTGTTTACGGGTACACAGAAGTGAGTTTTTAGTTTTTGGGACATATAAACAACTGACGTGCCCCACACACCACAAACCGCGCACACACATACACACGCGGGCCGGGGGCTGGGCTCGACCCCCCCCTGATGACACTCTTCAGGTCACTTGTTCTATCTAGGCTGAATATTGCTTGCACTCTATCAGCACCTTTCAAGGAGGTGGAAATTGCCCCGACCTAGAAAATGTACAGAGATCTTTCACGGCGCGCTTACGGGAGATAAAACACCCTCAATTTACTGGGAGTGCTTGAGGTTTCTAAACCTGTATTCACTGGAACGCGGAGGGAGAAGATACATGATTATTTACACTGGAAAATCACTAGAGGGACTAGTACCGAACTTGCACACGAAAAATCACTCACTACGAAAGCAAAAGTCTTGGCAGTACGATGCACCACCCCCCATGAAAAGCAGGGGTCTCACTAGCCGTTAAGAGACCATACAATAAGTTGTCAGGGCCCGAGACTGTTCAATGCCTCCCAAGCACACATAAGGGGGATTACCAACAGACCCCTGGCAGTCTTCAATTGGCACTGGACAAGCACCATAAAGTCAGTTTCTGATCAGCACAGGCCGGGCTGTGGCTCGTACGTTGGTTTGCGTGCAGCCAGCCAGCAACAGCCTGGGTGATCAGGCGCTGATCCACCAGGAGGCCTGGTCACAGACGGGCCGCCGGGGGCGTTGACCCCCGAAACTCTCTCATTGTAAAATCCAGGTATGAAGGGGTTCAGGGAATCCGGCAGGCCGGACTTGAAGTCCTGGAGATGGGAAGTTACGTGTCTGCACTCTGAAGGAGGGGTGTTAATGTTGCAGTTTAAAAACTGTAATTGTAAAGCACCCTTCTGGCAAGACAGTGATGGAGTGATTGCTGGTGAAAGTTTTCTTTTTCGGGCCACCCTGCATTGGTGGAATCGGCCAGTGTGATATAAATTAATAAATAAAATATGTATATATATTATATATATATATATATATATTATATATATATATATATTATATATATATATATATATATATATATAATATTATATTATATATTTATACTATTTGTGTAATTTTATATATATATATGTGTGTATATATATTATAATATTTATTTACTATATATATATAATATATTAGATATTATCATATATATATATATATTACTATTTGGTGTAATTTATATATATGTATATTATATATATATATATATATATATATATATTTATATTTATTTATATATATATTATTTTATTATTATATATTCGTGCCTAATGGTAAAACTTGCTATTTTAGCTTAATTAGCAACGTTCTTGCCGAATATGGCCAGCGAAAATTTGTGTATGACATAATTTCGCAAAAATCATTCTGAACCTCACGAAAAGGAAAATATTCATTTAGTCTATTAATAAATTGGTTCAGTTGTCTTTAATTAATTAGTTGGCATAGGCCTAAATTAAATTTGCGCTTGTTTAATAAGGTTAGGTAAGTTTCTACGGTTCCTTTGGTTAAAATTATTAATTTTACATTAACATAATTGAAAAAATGTAATTGAAAAAAAAATTTTCTTTAAAACGTGAAGGAGAAAATTTTATGAAGAACTTATATTTTAAATGAGTTCTTGCTAATTGACTAATTTTACTTATTCGGCACGATTACTAATATATATATATATATATATATCTATTTATATATATATTATATATCTATATATATATATATAATCGTTTAAGGTTTTACAGTTTGCCCGTAGTGTTCTGCATAACAGGGGCTTTAAACGTCTTCTGTTAAAGGTCCAATTTTGTAAAAAAAAAAAAATACATTATGGGAATAAAGTATTTGTCTATATTAGAAAGCACGGAAACGAGTGGGTTTGGAACCCTTAGCCAAGGAGTCTAAAATCATGTTACGATTTCGTGAGTTGTTTTAAGAGCCTTCGGAGAAGAGAGTATTCTAGTTCAAGGAGAAACAATTTTTTTTCCTTTCGTACCACCGTTTTTACATTGATTACTTGAGTATACATGAACGGATTACACAATTGACGGTTCTCCAATGCATTGCCCACAGAACAGTAGTGTATTAAATTAGCAATGTTTAGGACAAACTCCACCCGTCTGGAAGAGGTGAGGAACGCTTGATGGATTGCGCTACTTCAAGCAGTTTCCACTATCACACTGGCCCATGCTACATTAAGTAACCTTCATATACTTGATGTCACAGGTGATTTTGATTAATCACCTCGTGATACACAACCACGTCATCACCTCGCTAAACTAAATTTTTATTTTACGTGATTTTGTTAACGGTAGTGTAGTCTGTCATGAGTCAAAAGTGCACACGATGATTAGAATGTTTGAGCAATGTAATTACGTAAATATGTGTTAGCAAAAACCAACGTGTTGGGTTGACCACTGTACACGTGTAAATCAGCACCATAACTGAGATATGCAGCACCAGTCTGGAACCCCACACCTGGTTCAAGCTCGTCAAGAAGTTAGAGAAAGTACAAAGGTTTTGCAACAAGGGCTTAGTTCCAGAGACTCAGGGAGAATGTCGTCGAGGAAAGGTTGAGGGAATCGGACTGACGACACTGGAGGACAGAAAGGTCAGGGGAGCATGATAACGACATACAACGATACTGCGGGGAATAGGACAAGGTTGACAGAGATAGGATGTTCCAGAGAGGGGGGTACACAGAAACAAGGTGGTCACAAAACTGGGAAGCTGAAGATCAGACGAGGTCCACAGGGACGTTAGGAAGTATTTTCTTCAGTCATAGAGTCGTCAGGAAGTGTTAGCCTCCTAGCAAGTGAAGTAGTGGAGCAGGAACCATCATAGTTTTAAGAAGAGGGTATAACAAAGCTCAGGAAGCAGAGAGGGAAAGGACCTAGAGTGATCAGTGAGAGCGGGGCCAGGAAGTGAGTCTCGACCCCTGCAACCCAATTAGGTGAGTACACACACTGTTAGCAAGAGCGTATCTCTGTGTGAGCAAGGCAATAGGATAATAACCAGCAGTAATTGGTACTTAAATCAGGCATGTGCAATAAGTGGAAAAAGGTAGCGTTCACCCCCCCCCCCCCCTCCAGACAACTGGTACTACAAGTTAGAGCTACATGACAGAGTGCGTGTGATGGTTTACCTTTTCAGCCACATATCAACTCACTTCCCTACCCCCTAACCATCGCTCCCCCTGATCAGGGTTTGTGAGGAGAGGGAATAGGCTAGCTAGTGAGGTGGTAAACGTTCGACAAGCCCTCACACACGTACACAACACACACCACGCAACACACGCATGCACGATGCACACACATGCATGCAATACAACAGGCCAAGTGTTTTTATCGACCCATGTGCCTAGGACAAAATGGTAACTAAACACACACACACACACAACACACACACACACACACTCACACACACACACCACACACACACATCACATGCATAGCATGCACATACAACAGGCCAAGTGTCTAATCGACATGTGCCTAGGACCAAATGGTAACTAACACACACACACACACACACACACACACACACACACACACACACACACACACGCACGCGCGCGCGCACCCTCTTTTTTATGTTAAACCAGTAAAACGCACCTCGTGACTAATACACTGATGACTACTGACCTTCATCTGTAGTGTAAGTGGAAGAATCAGTACTCCCAGTAAAAATAGTTGTAGCGTTATCGTCTGTAGAGGTAATTAAATCGCCATCTTCATCATTACTTTCCAGATGCTTCATATACTGTATGTCAGTTTCCTTGACACTCCACAGAGGCTGTACCTGCCGGTTGAAAACATGTTTACTGTAACATACCATTGTACCCTCCAGCACTATGGTTACTGTACCTTCAGTACCATCGTACCCCCTAACATAATTGTAGTTATCGTGGGTATTATTGTTCTTGATATGTTTGTTATTGATGGTCAAAAGTCGCAGTGTACTGCAAAAAATAGATTTAAAATGGACTTTGTCTGTGATAATTCAGGGGATTTTTTAAATTTCAAAAGGATTATTGAATTTTATACGTAACAGTTTCACATGTCTTGTCATATGACTTGTCGGTGCATTAGTGATTGTTATGTACATCAGGTCAGTCCTGGGCATCATTCAGGTCAGGCGGAAAGACCATTTCCCATGGCTATCGCAGTACCAACAACACACCACCAGGGTGATGATAAACGCTTCATGTCTGCTCTTAACCTTGGTGTCACACTCATGCCAAGTATATACATAACTCGTAGTCAAGTGGTATTACATCTATCCAGCGGTTTGTATCCCCGCTCAATTGGTATACCTTTTTACCCAATGTATACCATTCCAGATTGTGCACCAATTTTGTTAAAGTGGTATACCAGTCACTCCAGTGGTATCCAGTCTCCAGTGGATATAACATTCTCTCAAGGACCCCAAACTTTTAAGTGACCACAGCTATCGACAGTCTTTAACTTACGCCATAACAATGTTCTCACATTGCACATAGGTTTCTTAAAACTCTTAATCACCCAGCATTTCTACTTAGTCTAGAGAATCTGAATATAAATTCGAGTTGAGGCCGTCGATCGCCTAGGATTCATTGATTCAGACAATGAAAGGCGTTCGTTGGATGGGTTCACACTTCAATCAGTTCAGGTTTTTTATTTCGTTTTAAAACGTAGTCTGTGGTTGAGCGCAGGTTAACACATATTGAGGACTCACTTTTCAGTCCTGCTTAGTGAATTTAATG
>NC_069432.1:34076887-34099387 GCF_026875155.1 Cherax quadricarinatus | reverse complement strand
TAAGTGAGTGGTGAAGCAATGTAAAAGAGAGCAAATGAGAGAGTGGGTGAGTGATATCAACTAATTTTGTTGAAAATAAGAAAAAGTTTTGGAAGTGAGAATAAACCAAGGATAAGAAAGCCTGAGAAACAAATGGATTTGTCAGTTAAAAATTGGAGAGAGGAGTTATTAAATGGAGAGGTAGAGGTATGGGAAGATGGAGGGAATATTTTGAGGAATGTTAAAATGTTTGTTGAAGATGGGAAGCTGTGATTTCGTGGTATAGGGCAAGGAGGAATAACATCTTGTAGGATGTGAGGAAGAGCCAGATGTGAGTGTGGGGGGAAGTTGGAAGTTCGTGAGGCAGTAGATAAATGAAAGGGGGTAAGGCAGCCGGGATTGGATGGGATAAAGATGAAAATGTTAAAAGCCGGTGGGGATATAGTTTTGGAGTGTTGTGCAATTTTTTAAAAAATTGTATGAAGAGGGTAGGTACCTAGGGATGGCAGAGAGCATGCATAGTTCCTTTGTTATAAAGGCAAAGGGTGATTAAAGAGAGTGGCAAAAAATTATAGGGGGATAAGTCTGATGACAGTATTTAGATAAGGCTAAAGAGGTCTTTGTGGCAGTTTGGAATTGGAAAAGCGTATGACAGGGTGGATTAGGGGGGGCGGCAATGTGGAGATGTTGCATGTGTATGGTTGTAGGAGGTAGGTTCATGAAAGCAAGTGAATGAGTTTTTACGAGGATAGTGAGGCTCAAAGTTAGAGTATGTAGGAAAGAGGGAATAATTTCCCAGGATAAAAGTAGGCCTTAGACAAGATGTTTGATGTCACCGATGGTTGTTAAATATATTTATAGATGGGTTGTAAGAGAAGTAAATGCGAGGGTATTGACAATGAGGCGTGGAGTTAAAAGATAAATGGACACACACAAAGTGGAGTTGTCACAGTGCTCTTTGCTGATGACATGTGCTCCTTGGGGGATTCTGAGAGAAGTGGCATGAGATTGGTGGATGAATTTGGTGGGTGGTTGCAAAAGAACGAAAATTAAAGGTGAATTACAGAAAAAGAGTAGGTTATGAGGAATAAAAAGATTAGGTGATGAAAGATTGAATATCAGATTTGTGAGGGAGAGAGTTTGGAGGAGGTGATGTATTCAGATATTTGGGGAGTGGACGTGTCAGCGGAATGGAGTCATACTGAAACAAGATGAGGTGAATCATTGAAAATTGATGAGGGAATAAAAGAGTTGAGTGGTGCAATTAGGAGTCTGTGGAGACAAAGTACTTTGTCCTTGAGGCAAAGAGGGGAATGTATGAGAGTATAGTTTTACCAACGCTCTTATATGGGTTTGTGAGCATGGGTGATGAATGTTGCAGCGTGGAGAAGGCTGGAGGGAGTGGAGACTGTCATGTCTGAGGCAATGTGTGGTGGAATTATTATGCAGAGGATTCGTAGTTTGGAAGTTTAGGAGGGAGGCTGGGGGATTACCAAAACTGTTGTCCGAGGGGTGAGGAAGGTTTTGTTGAGTGTGGTTCGGACATGTAGAGAGAATGGAGCGAAAACAGATGACTTCAAGAGTGTATCAGATCTGTAGTGGAAGGAAGGCGGGGTAGGGGTTCGCCTAGAAAGGTTGGAGAGAGGGGTTTAATAAAGGGAGGTTTTGTGTGCGAGGGTACTTGGACTTCCAGCAGGCATGCGTGAGCGTGTTTGATAGGAGTGAATGGAGACAAATGTGTTTTTAATACTTGACGTGCTGTTGGACTTGATGACACTCTTCAGGTCACTTGTTCTATCTAGGCTGAATATTGCTTGCACTCTATCAGCACCTTTCAAGGAGGTGGAAATTGCCCCGACCTAGAAAATGTACAGAGATCTTTCACGGCGCGCTTACGGGAGATAAAACACCCTCAATTTACTGGGAGTGCTTGAGGTTTCTAAACCTGTATTCACTGGAACGCGGAGGGAGAAGATACATGATTATTTACACTGGAAAATCACTAGAGGGACTAGTACCGAACTTGCACACGAAAAATCACTCACTACGAAAGCAAAAGTCTTGGCAGTACGATGCACCACCCCCCATGAAAAGCAGGGGTCTCACTAGCCGTTAAGAGACCATACAATAAGTTGTCAGGGCCCGAGACTGTTCAATGCCTCCCAAGCACACATAAGGGGGATTACCAACAGACCCCTGGCAGTCTTCAATTGGCACTGGACAAGCACCATAAAGTCAGTTTCTGATCAGCACAGGCCGGGCTGTGGCTCGTACGTTGGTTTGCGTGCAGCCAGCCAGCAACAGCCTGGGTGATCAGGCGCTGATCCACCAGGAGGCCTGGTCACAGACGGGCCGCCGGGGGCGTTGACCCCCGAAACTCTCTCATTGTAAAATCCAGGTATGAAGGGGTTCAGGGAATCCGGCAGGCCGGACTTGAAGTCCTGGAGATGGGAAGTTACGTGTCTGCACTCTGAAGGAGGGGTGTTAATGTTGCAGTTTAAAAACTGTAATTGTAAAGCACCCTTCTGGCAAGACAGTGATGGAGTGATTGCTGGTGAAAGTTTTCTTTTTCGGGCCACCCTGCATTGGTGGAATCGGCCAGTGTGATATAAATTAATAAATAAAATATGTATATATATTATATATATATATATATATATTATATATATATATATATTATATATATATATATATATATATATATAATATTATATTATATATTTATACTATTTGTGTAATTTTATATATATATATGTGTGTATATATATTATAATATTTATTTACTATATATATATAATATATTAGATATTATCATATATATATATATATTACTATTTGGTGTAATTTATATATATGTATATTATATATATATATATATATATATATATATTTATATTTATTTATATATATATTATTTTATTATTATATATTCGTGCCTAATGGTAAAACTTGCTATTTTAGCTTAAATAGCAACGTTCTTGCCGAATATGGCCAGCGAAAATTTGTGTATGACATAATTTCGCAAAAATCATTCTGAACCTCACGAAAAGAAAATATTTCATTTTGTCTATTAATAAATTGTCAGTTGTCTTTAATTAATTAGTTGGCATAGGCCTAAATTAAATTTGCGCTTGTTTAATAAGGTTAGGTAAGTTTTCTAAGGTTCCTTTGGGTTAAAATTATTAATTTTACATTAACATAATTGAAAAAATGTAACTTGAAAAAAATTTCTTTAAACGTATAAGAGAAAATTTTATGAAGAACTTAATTTTAAATGAGTTCTTGCTAATTGACTAATTTTACTTATTCGGCACGATTACTAATATATATATATATATATATATCTATTTATATATATATTATATATCTATATATATATATATAATCGTTTAAGGTTTTACAGTTTGCCCGTAGTGTTCTGCATAACCAGGGGCTTTCCACGTCTTCTGTTAAAGGTCCAATTTTGTAAAAAAAAAAAAATACCTTATGGAATAAAGTATTTGTTTATTATTAGAAATCACGGAACGAGTGGGTTTTGAACCCATAGCAAGCGAGTCTAAAACTCATGTTACGATTTCGTGAGTTGTTTTAAGAGCTTCGGAGAAGAGAGTATACTAGCTTCAAGGAGAAACAATTTTTTTCCTTTCGTACCACCGTTTTTAAAGATACTTGATATACATTGAACGCATACACATTGCACGGTCTCCATGCATGCACAGAACAGTAGTGTATTAAAATAGCAATGTTTAGGACACTCACGTCTGGAAGAGGAGAGGAACGCTTGATGGATGCGACTTCAAGCAGTACCACTATCACACTGGCCCAAGCTACATTAAGTACACCTTCATATACTGATGTCACAGGTGATTATGATTAATCACCTCGTGATACACAACCACGTCATCACCTACGCTAAACTAAATTTTTATTTTACAGTGAATTTGTTAACGGTAGTGTCGTCTGTCATGAGTCAAAAAGTGCACACGAGATTAGGAAATGTTTGAGCAAATGTAATTACGTAAATAATGTGTTAGCAACAGTGTTTGGTTTGTAATAGTAAATCCAGTTCTGCTGAAACGAAACGAAACTATAGCTACTGAAATCACAGTGAAATCCTTGACGATATCCTGATCACCCTGCTGACGTCTCCGGTCTCAAACTGGATGTTATTACCTGTTTGAAACCCGTCATCTGTGATGGGTTTCAAACATTTGTAGTGTAAGTGTAGATTCAAACTACGGTTTTTCCTCACAATGTAAGCATCATATTGAATAGGGTATCCGCACACGGGTGGTGTACCCTCAAAATAACTTAAGATGCACACGTGAGTATACTGTATATGTAGTATATGTAGCTTCATGCTGCGGGTGTTCCCGCAGTGTAACTCGCATTAGTTTGACAGTGAAGGAAGCTAATAAAAGAAATTCTGAATATTTTTTACCTCTGCTAATAATTATTAACTAGGACACTCATAATATTCAGGCAGGCGTGGTATTTTCACCTTTGGGCAGTTCCAGATATTCAAAAATGACCACCAACATGACTGCTCTACAATATAAATGGCAATGCCATTTTTCTTTCCTTGGCTTGAAAGACTGACCACCATTTATCAAGGCTGATTAACTGATCACGTCAAAACTACAACTACTGTTATCACCAGGATTATATTCACATGTATTCGACTGAAGAAAGTTGTTACGCAGGTGAAACGTTTCGTCAGTAAAGATGTCCAAGCTCCGGCCAGAGCTAGGCCGGAGCTTGGACATCAGCTAGCCAGAGCTAGGCGATGGCTGTCCCTACTTGCGTAAGTTTTGCTGGCCAGATATCTCCGAAATCATAACTACCTGTGTTTTGAGTGATGGTGTTAGTAGTATCGATGAGAGCCAGTTCTGAACAGAGTGGAACTAGCCTCGCATTTTGGAAATCCTTGAGATGGTTGTGAGTATTCTATAAAATGCCAGGTTCTTCAAAACTCAGAGCAACGTCGCAGACTGTTTAGAATGGCTTTCGTCGGTACTACCAACACCATCGTTCAAAAAAAAAAAAAAAAACAGGCCATTTTTGTGATTTTGGAAATGCTTGATACATATTAAACAAAAGTTGTGTCACCGCGATGCTTGGTCACAGACCTGGCCGCGGGGTCGTTGACCCCCCAAATCCTCTCTAGGTATATTGTAGTGGCAATCTTGGCGGTCATCTTTAATTTCTAGAATTACCAAAGGGTGAGCACACCACACCTAGATGTTATATGCGTCCTGTCCAACAGTTATCAACACAGAAAAAATATCTATGATTTTTGGGTTAGGGTAAAAAAATATCTGCCTGACTATATAGAATAGATTAGCTTCACATTACAGGTGCACTTATAAAAAATATGGAATGTGTAGCCCACATTGCGGGTGCACCGACACTGTAAATATTATTTAAGAGTTGTGTAGTAAAAAGGACTGCGGGTATTTCACATTGTAATCATATACTATTTGTGAAACAGCACGCTGAAGGTGATGCTATTGTGTTTGCTCGGGTTTCATCCTCCTGCAACATTGCAAGCTCCTGATGTGTTGATTGCAACACGTAAGCCCTAGAGCTATCTTTCAACTCCTCCTGTGGTTGTTTTTGCATCTTGTATCGCTTGTTCGCTATTTTTTTTTTCATAAAATATAGTAGATTAACTGAAAAGTGCAAGTGTTGCAGTAAGGTAATTATCATAATGTAACAGTTGTGTAGAATAAAGTAGCACATTACGACTTTATCAATTTATCTAACTATAGACTGTTGATATGGTTTTATCAATAGGGTCAAGAATGATTAGACATAATGTAGGGAGTGTCCCATAGCAATGGTTAAAATTACAGGAAAATAATGTGATTACGGAAAGTGACACTCGTGTAAAGTTCAGGACAAATATTAAAAGAAACGTTTCGTCACAAGTGGCTTCATCAGTCCTAATGAAGCCACTTGTGGCGAAATGTTTCTTTTAATAAATATTCCGAACTGTACACAAGTGTTCTTTTCCATAGTTTGTGGTTATCATCAGACCAAGTAGAACAAATGTGATGATGACTTTGACATCGGCACAGCTAGAGCACACTGGTCACTGATCTGCATTAATAAATGTCAAATATGTGTGTACTTTTTACTGAAAACATTCAGCAAGTCTTGCGTTTCAGTAGTTCTACTTCAGAGTTGTGTTCGATCGGAAGCATTGTATATAAGTGACATTAACAGTTACATATTTCGTATCAGTATCGTATATAATCTCGTGTATTAAGAGTTGAAATAGTTTGCCCTTATCACTTGTCAGTGTGCTGTACTACCTCACTGATAGCAGCTACTGGCACTTTCAGATACTGATCCAAGTTCCTGGTATTGTCAGGCACGCCAGCCCACAGCACTCCCGGCCTAACCCAAACTTCTGGCTTTCCCGAGCTCTCTAGTCCAAACGAAAAAGCAAGTTACGGAGAATTTGGCAGGAGGTGGGTGTAGAGTATTCCTCCTTCAACAGGACTCACCACTTTAAGATAAATCTTAGTTCCTTGAGGCTGGAGTCACCATCCCCCCCCCCCCGCGCGCGCGGGGGGGGGGATGGTGACACACACACACACACACACACACACACACACACACGACATGATGGAAGGGTTAGACTCAGAAGTATCCCTGTTCGCAGATGTGAAATTAATGAGGAGAATTAAACCAGATGAGGATCAGGCAGGACTTCAAAGAGACCTGGACAGACTGGACACCTGGTCCAACAACTGGCTTCTCGAATTTAACCCCGCCAAATGCAAAGTCATGAAGATCGGGGAAGGGCACAGAAGACCGCAGATGGAGTAAAGGCTAGGTGGCCAAAGACTGCAAACCTCGCTCAAGGAGAAAGATCTTGGGGGTGAGTATAACACCGAGCATGTCTCCGGAAGCACACATGAACCAGATAACTGCTGCAGCATATGAGCGCCTGGCAAACATGAGAACAGCGTTCCGATACCTTAGTAAGGAATCGTTCAAGACACTGTACACCGTGTACGTCAGGCCCATACTGGAGTATGCAGCATCTGTTTGAAACCCGCACTTGATCAAGCATGTCAAAAAACATTACTAACATTGTTAGTGATTGTAATAATGTTGGTAGAATTACCGACAATATGTAAAGTAAAAGGACACAAGTGCAACTAATGTGACATTTTATTGTGGCAACGTTTCGCTCACCAGGAGCTTTGTCAAGCCGGTATCGGCTTGACAAAGCTCCTGGTGAGCGAAACGTTGCCACAATAAAATGTAATATTAGTTGCACTTGTGTCCTTTTACTTTACATTGTTAGTAATGTATGAATGTGGGAACTCTTGAGACTGTTAGTGATGAGAAAGTACAAAGGTTTGCGACAAGTTTAGTCCCAGAGCTAAGGGGAATGTCCTATGAAGAAAGGTTAAGGGAAATCGGCCTGACGACACTGGAGGACAGGAGGGTTAGGGGAGACATGATAACGACATACAGAATACTGCGTGGAATAGACAAGGTGGACAGACAGGATGTTCCAGAGAGGGGACACAGAAATAAGGGATTACAATTGGAAGTTTAAGACCCAGATGAGTCAAAGGAATGTTAGGAAGTATTTCTTCAGTCATAGAGTAGACAGGAAGTGGAATAGCCTAACAAGTGAGGTAGTGGAGGCAGGAACCATACACAGCTTTAAGATGAGGTATGATAAAGCTCATGGAGCAGGGAGAGAGAGGACTTAGTAGCACTCGGTGAAGAGGTGGGGCAAGGAGATGAGTCTCGATCTCTGCAACCACAATTAGGTGAGTACAGTTAGGCGAGTGTACACACACACACACACACACACACACACACACACACACACACACACACACACACACACACACACACACACACACACACACACACACACACACATACCCATCCATCCATCAGTCAGTGGTCCTGCAACACCTCTGTGTTCCTTATGGTCTGCCACTGTGGTACACATTTTAGCAGTTTGCACGTGGCTTGAACTTTCCTCATTTCATATATATTATATATTATATATATATATATATATATATATATATATATATATATATATATATATATATATATATATATATATATTTTACACTTACCGGGGTGCCTGTAGGAATCTCGGAGAACTTTAGGAGTCTTTTGGCAATTTAATGAGATTTTTAATTGATGCTTATTTTAACTTTGTATGATAATTTTGTTTCGTTTTTCATTTATACTTAGTTATTTTCATCTTCGTTTGGCTGCGTGTGTGTGTGCGCGCGCGCCTGTGTGTGCGTGTGTACTCACCTAGTTGTACTCGCCTAGTTGAGGTTGCGGGGGTCGAGTCCGAGCTCCTGGCCCCGCCTCTTCACTGATCGCTACTAGGTCACTCTCCCTGAGCCGTGAGCTTTATCATACCTCTGCTTAAAGCTATGTATGGATCCTGCCTCCACTACATCGCTTCCCAAACTATTCCACTTACTGACTACTCTGTGGCTGAAGAAATACTTCCTAACATCCCTGTGATTCATCTGTGTCTTCAGCTTCCAACTGTGTCCCCTTGTTACTGTGTCCAATCTCTGGAACATCCTGTCTTTGTCCACCTTGTCAATTCCTCTCAGTATTTTGTATGTCGTTATCATGTCCCCCCTATCTCTCCTGTCCTCCAGTGTCGTCAGGTTGATTTCCCTTAACCTCTCCTCGTAGGACATACCTCTTAGCTCTGGGACTAGTCTTGTTGCAAACCTTTGCACTTTCTCTAGTTTCTTCACGTGCTTGGCTAGGTGTGGGTTCCAAACTGGTGCCGCATACTCCAATATGTACACGGTGTACAGGGTCCTGAATGATTCCTTATTAAGATGTCGGAATGCTGTTCTGAGGTTTGCTAGGCGCCCATATGCTGCAGCAGTTATTTGGTTGATGTGCGCTTCAGGAGATGTGCCTGGTGTTATACTCACCCCAAGATCTTTTTCCTTGAGTGAGGTTTGTAGTCTCTGACCCCCTAGACTGTACTCCGTCTGCGGCCTTCTTTGCCCTTCCCCAATCTTCATGACTTTGCACTTGGTGGGATTGAACTCCAGGAGCCAATTGCTGGACCAGGTCTGCAGCCTGTCCAGATCCCTTTGTAGTTCTGCCTGGTCTTCGATCGAGTGTATTCTTCTCATCAACTTCGTCATCTGCAAACAGGGACACCTCAGAGTCTATTCCTTCCGTCATGTCGTTCACAAATACCAGAAACAGCACTGGTCCTAGGACTGACCCCTGCGGGGCCCCGCTGGTCACAGGTGCCCACTCTGACACCTCGCCACGTACCATGACTCGCTGTCTTCCTGACAAGTATTCCCTGATCCATTGTAGTGCCTTCCCTGTTATCCCTGCTTGGTCCTCCAGTTTTTGCACCAATCTCTTGTGTGGAACTGTGTCAAACGCCTTCTTACAGTCCAAGAAAATGCAATCCACCCACCCCTCTCTCTCTTGTCTTACTGCTGTCACCATGTCATAGAACTCCAGTAGGTTTGTGACACAGGATTTCCCGTCCCTGAAACCATGTTGGCTGCTGTTGATGAGATCATTCCTTTCTAGGTGTTCCACCACTCTTCTCCTGATAATCTTCTCCATGATTTTGCATACTATACATGTCAGTGACACTGGTCTGTAGTTTAATGCTTCATGTCTGTCTCCTTTTTTAAAGATTGGGACTACATTTGCTGTCTTCCATGCCTCAGGCAATCTCCCTGTTTCGATAGATGTATTGAATATTGTTGTTAGGGGTACACATAACGCCTCTGCTCCCTCTCTCAATACCCATGGGGAGATGTTATCTGGCCCCATTGCCTTTGAGGTATCTAGCTCACTCAGAAGCCTCTTCACTTCTTCCTCGGTTGTGTGCACTGTGTCCAGCACTTGGTGGTGTGCCCCACCTCTCCGTCTTTCTGGAGTCCCTTCTGTCTCCTCTGTGAACACTTCTTTGAATCTCTTGTTGAGTTCTTCACATACTTCACGGTCATTTCTTGTTGTCTCTCCTCCTTCCTTCCTTAGCCTGATTACCTGGTCCTTGACTGTTGTTTTCCTCCTGATGTGGCTGTACAACAGTTTCGGGTCAGATTTGGCTTTCGCTGCTATGTCATTTTCATATTGTCTTTGGGCCTCCCTTCTTATCTGTGCATATTAGTTTCTGGCTCTACGACTGTTCTCCTTATTCTCCTGGGTCCTTTGCCTTCTATATTTCTTCCATTCCCTAGCACACTTGGTTTTTGCCTCCCTGCACCTTTGGGTAAACCATGGGCTCATCCTGGCTTTTTCATTAATCCTGTTACCCTTGGGTACAAACCTCTCCTCAGCCTCCTTGCATTTTGTTGCTACATAGTAGTAGTGTGTGTGTACGTGTGTGTGTGCACGTGTGTGTGTGCGCGCGTGTGTGTGTGCGCGCGTGTGTGTGCGCGCGTGTGTGTGCGCGCGTGTGTGTGCGCGCGTGTGTGCGCGCGTGTGTGCGCGCGTGTGTGCGCGCGTGTGTGCGCGTGTGTGTGCGCGTGTGTGTGCGCGTGTGTGTGCGCGTGTGTGTGCGCGTGTGTGTGCGCGTGTGTGTGCGCGTGTGTGTGCGCGTGTGTGCGCGTGTGTGTGCGCGTGTGTGTGCGCGTGTGTGTGCGCGTGTGTGCGCGCGTGTGTGCGCGGTGGTGTTGGCGCGTGTGTGTGCGCGTGTGTGTGCGCGTGTGTGTGCGCGTGTGTGTGCGCGTGTGTGTGCGCGTGTGTGTGCGCGTGTGTGTGCGCGTGTGTGTGCGCGCGTGTGTGCGCCGTGTGTGTGCGCGCGTGTGTGTGCGCGTGTGTGTGCGCGTGTTGTGTGCGCGGTTGTGGCGTGTGTGTGCGCGTTGTGTGCGCGTGTGTGTGCGCGTGTGTGTGCGCGTGTGTGTGGCGTGTGTGTGGTGTGCGCGTGGTGTGTGTGTGCGCGTGTGTGCGCGTTGTGTGTGCGCGTGTGTGTGTGCGCGTGTGTGTGCGCGTGTGTGTGCGCGTGTGTGTGCGCGTGTGTGTGCGCGTGTGTGTGCGGTTCGCGTGTGTGTGCGCGTGTGTTCGTGTGTGTGCGCGTGTGTGTGCGCGCGTGTGTGTGCGCGTGTGTGGGTTTGTGCGCGCGTGTGTGTGCGCGTGTGTGTGCGCGTGTGTGTGCGCGTGTGTGTGCGCGTGTGTGTGCGCGTGTGTGTGCGCGTGTGTGTGCGCGTGTGTGTGCGCGCGCGTGTGCGCGCGCGTGTGTGTGCGTGTGTGTGTGTGCGTGTGTGTGTGCGTGTGTGTGCGTGTGTGTGCGTGTGTGTGTGCGTGTGTGTGTGCGTTGTGTGTGTGTGCGTGGGGTGTGTGTGCGTGTGTGTGTGCGTGTGTGTGTGTGCGTGTGTGTGTGCGTGTGTGTGTGCGTGTGTGTGTGTGCGTGTGTGTGTGTGCGCGCGCTGTGTGTGTGCGCGCGCGTGTGTGTGTGCGCGTGTGTGTGTTGTGTGTGCGCGTGTGTGTGTGTGTGCGTGTGTGTGTGTGCGCGCGTGTGTGTGCGTGCGTGTGTGCGCGCGCGCGTGTGTGTGCGCGCGTGTGTGTGCGTGTGTGTGTGCGTGTGTGTGTGCGTGTGTGTGTGCGTGTATGTGTGTGCGCGTGTGTGCGCGTACTCACCTATTTGTACTCACCTATTTGTGGTTGCAGGGGTCGAGTCCTAGCTCCTGGCCCCGCCTCTTCACCGGTTGCTACTAGACCCTCTCTCTCCCCGCTCCATGAGCTTTATCAAACCTCGTCTTAAAACTGTGTATGGTTCCTGCCTCCACTACGTCATTTTCTAGGCTATTCCACTGCCTTACAACTCTATGACTGAAGAAATACTTCCTACTATCTCTCTGACTCATTTGTGTCTTCAACTTCCAATTGTGGCCTCTTGTTTCTGTGTCCCCTCCCTGGAACATCCTGTCCTTGTCCACCTTGTCTATTCCACGCAGTATTTTATATGTCGTTATCATGTCTCCCCTGACCCTCCTGTCCTCCAGTGTCGTCAGGCCGATTTCCCTTAATCTTTCTTCATAGGACATTCCCCTTAGCTCTGGAACTAACCTTGTTGCAAACCTTTGTACTTTCTCTAGTTTCTTGACGTGCTTTATCAAGTGCGGGTTCCAAACAGGTGCTGCATACTCCAGTATGGGCCTGACATACACGGTGTACAGTGTCTTGAATGATTCCTTACTAAGGTGTCGGAATGCTGTTCTCAGGTTTGCCAGGCGCCCATATGCTGCAGCAGTTATCTGATTGATGTGTGCTTCCGGAGACATGCTCGGTGTTATACTCACCCCAAGATCTTTCTCCTTGAGTGAGGTTTGCAGTCTTTGGCCACCTAGCCTATACTCTGTCTGTGGTCTTCTGTGCCCTTCCCCTATCTTCATGACTTTGCATTTGGCAGGATTAAATTCGAGAAGCCATTTGCTGGACCAGGTGTCCAGTCTGTCCAGGTCTCTTTGAAGTCCTGCCTGGTCCTCATCAGATTTAATTCTCCTCATTAACTTCACATCATCTGCAAACAGGGACACTTCTGAGTCTAACCCTTCCGTCATGTCGTTCACATATACCAAAAATAGCACTGGTCCTAGGACCGACCCCTGTGGGACCCCGCTCGTCACAGGTGCCCACTGTGATACATCATTACCTACCATGACTCGTTGTTGCCTCCCTGTCAGGTATTCTCTGATCCATTGCAGTGCCCTTCCTGTTATATGCGCCTGATGCTCTAGCTTCTGCACTAATCTCTTGTGAGGAACTGTGTCAAAAGCCTTCTTGCAGTCCAAGAAGATGCAATCAACCCACCCTCTCTCTCTTTGTCTTACTTCTGTTATTTTATCATAAAACTCCAGAAGGTTTGTGACACAGGATTTGCCTTCCGTGAATCCGTGCTGGTTGGCATTTATACTCCTGTTCCGTTCCAGGTGCTCCACCACTCTCCTCCTGATAATCTTCTCCATAATTTTGCATACTATACACGTCAATGACACAGGTCTATAGTTTAGTGCCTCTTTTCTGTCTCCTTTTTTGAAAATGGGAACTACATTTGCCGTCTTCCATACCTCAGGTAGTTGCCCAGTTTCCAGGGATGTGTTGAAGATTGTGGTAAGTGGTATGCACAACATATCTGCTCCCTCTCTAAGGACCCATGGAGAGATGTTGTCCGGTCCCATTGCCTTTGAGGTATCGATGTCCCTTAGCAGTTTCTTCACCTCCTCCTCATCTGTATGTATGTCGTCCAACACTTGTTGGTGTCCCCATCTGGTCTGTCCCCCCAGAGTCCTTCCTGTCTCTACTGTAAATACTTCCTTAAATCTCGTGTTGAGCTCCTCACATACCTCTTGATCGTTTCTTGTGAGTTCTCCACCTTCTTTCCTCAGCCTTATCACCTGGTCCTTGACTGTTGTCTTCCTCCTAATGTGGCTATACAGCAGTTTTGGGTCAGATTTGACTTTCGATGCTATGTCGTTTTCATACTGTCGCTGGGCCTCCCTCCTTATCTGCGCATACTCGTTTCTGGCTCTTCTACTAATCTCCTTGTTTTCCTGGGTCCTATGCCTCCTGTACCTTTTCCATTCTCTGTTGCACTTAGTTTTTGCCTCCCTACACCTTCGGGTAAACCAAGGACTCGTTTTGGTCTTCCTATTATTTCTGTTTCCCTTGGGAACAAAACTTTCCTCTGCCTCCTTGCACTTTGTTGCCACATATTCCATCATCTCGTTTACTGATTTTCCTACCATTTCTCTGTCCCACTGAACCTCCTGCAGGAAGTTTCTCATACCTGTGTAGTCCCCCCTTTTATAGTTTGGCCTGTCCCCTTCAGTTCCTGTTACCTTCTCCACTTGTAACTCTACTATATAGTCAAAACTCAGAACCACATGATCGCTAGCTCCAAGGGGCCTCTCGTAAGTGATGTCCTCGATGTCTGAACTGCTCAGGGTGAACACAAGATCCAGTCTTGCTGGCTCATCCTCCCCTCTCTCTCTGGTTGTGTCCCTGACATGTTGATGCATGAGGTTTTCAAGTACCACATCCAACATCTTGGCTCTCCATGTTTCGGGACCCCCATGTGGCTCCAGGTTTTCCCAGTCGATCTCCCTGTGGTTGAAATCGCCCATTACCAGTAACTTTGCTCTGCTCGAGTGAGCTCTTCTTGCCACCTCAGCCAGTGTGTCCACCATCACCCTGTTGTTTTCTTCGTACTCCTCTCTTGGCCTCCTGCAGTTCTGTGGTGGGTTATACATCACTCCAATGACTACTTTATGTTCTCCGGACTGAATTGTACCTACAATGTAGTCTCTTTCTCCAATCATGTCCATGCCTTCCATTTCCTCAAATCCCCATTGGTGTTTTATGAGCAGTGCAACCCCTCCTCCCCCTCTACTCCTTCTATCTTTCCTCAGGATCTGATATCCTGTTGGGAAGATTGTGTCTGTTATTGTCTCAGCGAGTTTTGTTTCTGTGACTGCTATGATGTCTGGGGATTTTTCACTGATTCTTTCATTCCACTCCTCATGTTTATTCGTTATTCCATCAGCGTTTGTGTACCAAACCTTTAGTTTCTTTTCTATCATTGTGGTCATGCAAGTATATTGGGGTTGGGGGAGCGAGAGCCTTGGTGGGGGCCTATATGGGGCTGTGGTGTAGGTGGGGTATGTGTTGATGGGGGTGGGGTCAGAATGCCCATAAGGGACAGCTGTTGGGGTGAGGTTTGTGATATGGGGGTTGGTGGCAGAGGGAACAGTGAGTGGGTTGTAGTATAGGTTGCTCAGTTGCGTTGGGAATGTTGCGGGTGGGGTCTTTTGGTGGGAGATTCTGTGGGGTGTGTTTGCCCTTCCTCC
Organism: Cherax quadricarinatus; assembly: GCF_026875155.1. Lineage (NCBI taxonomy): Eukaryota > Metazoa > Arthropoda > Malacostraca > Decapoda > Parastacidae > Cherax > Cherax quadricarinatus. The sequence continues at coordinate 34,084,559 of NC_069432.1, read as the reverse complement.
TGTGTCTGGGTCCTGCTCATTTTCATTGCTTCTCGTTCCTCCTTGCGTCTCTGTACCCTCTCTTTCAGTGTAGTCCTTTCTTCTTGTGTTCTGTCGCGGTCGAGGTATACTCTCTGGTACCCCTCTTTGTCCCTCAGTCTTGCTTTCTGTGTGTGTGTGCGCGCGTGTGTGTGTGCGCGCGTGTGTGTGCGCGCGTGTGTGTGTGCGCGTGTGTGTGCGCGCATGTGTGTGTGCGCGTGTGTGTGTGCGCGCGTGTGTGCGCGTGTGTGTGTGCGCGCGTGTGTGCGTGTGTGTGGCGTGTGTGTGTGCGTGTGGTGTGCGTGTGTGTGTGCGTGTGTGTGTGCGTGTGTGTGTGCGTTGTGTGTGTGCGTGTGTGTGTGCGTGTGTGTGTGCGTGTGTGTGTGCGTGTGTGTGTGTGTGTGTGTGTGTGTGTGTGTGTGTGTGGCGTGTTTGTGTTTGCTGATATGTGCTTTTATGGCAAGATCGCTGATGATCTACAATCTACATGTCAAGGGCTCTCTGATGTCAAAGTCTCTACTATTTTAGTTGCTGTACTCCTGGGCACTGTTTAGACCAAGCTGCTATACTCCTGGGCACTGTGACAAGTGCTACTACTCCTGGCATTGTGACAATGCTACTCTCCTGGGCATGTAGACAAGCTGCTACTACTCCTGGCACAAGAGCCAAGCTGCTACTATCCTGGGCACTGTAGACCAAAGCTCTACTACTCCTGGCATGTAGACCATGCTACTACTCCTGGGCACTGTAGACCAAGCTGCTACTACTCCTGGGCACTGTAGACCAAGCTGCTACTACTCCTGGGCACTGTAGACCAAGCTGCTGCTACTCCTGGGCACTGTAGACCAAGCTGCTGCTACTCCTGGGCACTGTAGACCAAGCTGCTACTACTCCTGGGCACTGTAGACCAGGCTGCTGCTACTCCTAGACACTGTAGACCAGGCTGCTGCTACTCCTGTGCACTGTAGACCAAGCTGCTGCTACTCCTGGGCACTGTAGACCAAGCTGCTACTACTCCTGGGCACTGTAGACCAAGCTGCTGCTACTCCTGGGCACTGTAGACCAAGCTGCTACTACCTGGGCACTTAACCAAGCTGCTACTACTCCTGGGCACTGTAGACCAAGCTGCTACTACTCCTGGGCACTGTAGACCAGGCTGCTGCTACTCCTAGACACTGTAGACCAGGCTGCTGCTACTCCTGTGCACTGTAGACCAGACTGCTGCTACTCCTGGGCACTGTAGACCAAGCTGCTACTTGGTCTACAGGTTTGCTTGTAGTACGTACTCTGATGGCTCTTACATACGTTACAGGTTCTGAAGGACTCTAGTGCCGCTGTCAAATTTGGTAGAGGCACATACACGTCCATGATTTTGGTTCTTTAACTAGAGGTTTGGTAAGTTGGGGAGAAAGAAGGATAGGTAAGGAGGGAATGTGTTGGTAGACAATTTTACGCTTTCAGCTTGCGTGTTCTGCTTACATTTAAGTCATTTTGTGTGTGAGAGAGCGGGGGGAGGGTTGTGGAGGTTAAATTGTACCTCCTTGTCCCACATCTTAGCTGGCCATGTACTTGTTTTTCAACCCTGGCCCCGAAAAATCTCTCCCTGGGATGAACTGCTCAAACACCAGTAAAAACGGTAATAAGTTTAATGAATGAACATGAATATACAAATGATAATTACAGCAGAGGTTACATAACATTACATAGTTCATTTCATGTGTAATCGACGGGTAAAATCCATGAATACAGACTTTAATTCATAATGCACAGCACTAATTTTTATCTCTTCGACCATATAACTCCTGGAGTACCATCGGTCACTGACCACAACTGTTCGTTTTTTATACATTACTGACTCTCATCTACATCTTGAAGTACCTAATTTTTAGCGTTGTCTTCTGTCTTTTTGATGCACAGACTGAACCACCACTTGTCACTGTCCAGCCTAAAGTACAGAGGAAGGATCGAGCCTTCACCACTCATTTTGTTGAAAGACCCACAGGGTTTTTAGCACTTCATTAAATAAAAATCGTGAAGGATCTCTTTCAGATTACTTTGCAACCACTCTAGTAACACTGGGCTCACTGCCTAGCTATCATGCACTCGACAGGTGATCACAGGGGTTTCTTCTTTGTTTCAGTACCCATTTTATCCTATAAGTTACCATAGAGTCGTTATATCCAGCGCTCTCTCTCTCTCTCTCCGCTTTCTTAAAACTTTATATCTCTTGTTATTACATTTAAAAGTCTTCCTGGCTTAGCAACTTCCTGCTGTGCTCAGCCATTGCACTTTTATTCCTTATGAAAATATTCTCAAACTTCTATTTTCTTATGTTCTCCTGTAATTATTCGATCATGGCCCTTCAGGCCTTATCTAATTCTTCATTGGCATTTTCCTTCTTAAATGGCATCAAGAGTGTTTTCGGCTTTGACTTTATTACATCATTCACGAATTGCTCTACGACACCCATTCATACCTCCATGAATCCTTACCTCCCTATTTTCTGTTAAGTGTGCTCTGTATTTTTTTCACGCTTTGTCACTTATTACTTAGTCTTAAGTCATCACGCTACTTATTTTTAATAGAGTGATTAATCTCTAGGTCCCATGGGAGTTTTTCTTTATCGTTTTTACCACGTTTGTGTGTCTGCTCTGGTCTCCTCGATGGCGCCCCTAGTGTATTTCTCCACTAATGTGTACAGTTATACTATGGGGTGTGTCTGTAATATCCTTGCTGGCGTATTTAACTTGCGAATATTGCCTTCGCCTAATGCCTTTGGATCTTGCATTTTTCTTCGTATATTCCTTGTCCTTCCTTCACATTCTACCGCCTCGTCCAATATCATGCCTAATATTCCCTTGCCTTCGAGAGTATCCAGTGAGCACCCCTTCCTGGGTAGTGGGTGGTTACCGTAACCTGGTGGTCTTCAGGTCGTAAGGTCAGGAAGAATGCATGATGTTTCGTCTTATGGACTAGTACATGTTCCCCTGAAGGCAATGTTACCACATCCATGGCGCCAGCACCCACCTGCAGTAATACCACAACAACTGTAGGTTCGTAAAGTAAAAGGACACAAGTGCAACTAATGTGACATTTATTGTGGCACAATAAATGTCACATTAGTTGCACTTGTCCTTTTACTTTACATATTGTCGGTAATTCTACCAACTTTATTACAACTGTAGGTTCACCAGTTTTGAAGTAACCGTTTTAGTATAATGTATTTCAGAGCATATTTAGTTAGATTAAAACTTACCATTTACCTGTTATAAAACTTACCTGAGGGCCAAAATATAGAGGCATTTGGCGTATGCCAGCGACTTCAGGAATAATTAAGTGATGTCCTTCTGGTAGCGATGAACACACCAGAGCGTATCGAACCCCACCGAATCTTGCTGGAACAGGCTTGAACCTGTTTAATTAAATATATGGGTCGGGTTTATTTTTTGTGCATTTCTTAATATAATTTATAATTTATTGATCAAACAAATGTCTACGACTAATCTCACAATCGGTTAACTCTAGATATTCTACTGCCATTATAGAAAAAAATAGGCGAAGGGATTTGGTATTTCATATTGAAAAATCTATATAAATGTTTAATAGGAAAGGTGGAAGTAGAGCTTGGACTTGTCTACTAATACTACTGTCGCTTTCACTACAACTATTTTGTGTGTAGTTCATGGTCACCCCGAATACTCCGTAAATTAACTTCAAAGTTTCATTGACAGGTTTGCTCCTGGTATATAGTTGAGACCAATATTTACAGTTTTTGTGAAGCCAGTTATTTGCTTGCATTTCCAGCTTTTGAGGTCTGTTTTATTTTTTCATGACTGTGAAAACTTAACTGGCATCTGTGTTGCTCCTCCTGCCTCAGAGTTTAATGTCATAGATTCATTTTACTGAATTATATCACGGCATATAGATAAAAAGAACTAAAAAAATAAAAAAATAACTAAAAATAATGAAAAGTAAAAAATAGATGTGATGCATTGCTTTACTATTGTGCATATTTAAAATTCATTTTCAGCCTCTGGCCACTGCACCAACATACCCAGACCTACACCTGCGGCGATTTTTTCCCCAAAATCGTGCCATAATCAAACTGGGCTAATTTATTTTGTAAGTCCCATTTACAATTTTGTTTAGTAAATTGTGTAAAGGATGAGGCTCCAAGTTGAATGAACAACATGTTGGTTACATCCATCCATACAAACACTTCTCCATTACAAACCACTCGACAGGTTCCTCTTAAAGAGCCAGTCATTGATCCAGGACTGAAAGTTTCTCTCTCACTGTCTACCTTTATTTCAGCTAACAATGTTCTATGGAGCTTCTCTTCAAAAGGTTTATATTTATGGAAACAATTTTGTCCTAGTATTTGTGTATGTAATTGAATAAGTTTAGTGAATTTGTTAGACAAGATGTTTATTTCCGGATATTAAGCTAACTTCTTTAAACTTGGCCATCTCGTCCTTAATGAAGGATTTGCTTACCCAAAATTAATGCCAAGTTAATGAGACAGTTGAGAGCACAAGTTCTATTTTCCCTCTTAACTGTTGGAGTAACTTCTGTTGACTTTGAATAGTTTGGTAAGTCACTTTCTTTTGATATGTCGTCCAGAGTGTTTTAGGTGACTAGTTCAGAGTTCATCAGGTTAGATTGCTTGTCGAGTTGTACAGTATATAAAGAGGTTTTTATTCTCCATTGCACCGGTGCCGCTAGTGAAAATTCGTATCGTAGCTTTCATATTTTTCTGCCCATGTCCTATTTGATAAACACTTCATAGTTGCTACCTTTAACGTCTGCAATTTTTTTTCGAAAATTCTCTTATCTTTTTTTTTTGTATTGTCTTTGCAAACGTGCGTTTGGACGTCTTGTATTCATTACTTTTTGAATCATGATTGTCGTAAGAGGCGACTAAAACGTTGAGGACAAGGAGCTAGTAACCCTTTCTCCTGTATAAATTACTAAATTTAAAAACACACTTTTTTTCTGTCACTCAGCGTCGGTGGAATACGGCCGGTGTGATATATATATACATATTGTAGTCAGTGTTTTAGCTTTTTTTTTTTTTTCTCCCAGAACGAGATCCACTATATTAGCACCTCGTGAAGGGGTCGTGACAGGTTATCGAGTCACCCACTATTATTGTATAGGCTATTAATATTTGCTTTAATCTTGCAAGAATGTTCAGTTCTCTCTATTTAGGAGTATAATTTTTAGCATTAAAAAACTTCTATTAAAATTATTCAACAAATTAACATACTCCAGTTCTTCATCTTTTTCACATTATGGCTTGCTGTCTCGTTTGTTAGTCGTGTCATTTTGTCATATCTTGATAGCATTCCCATGATAAATTGTTCCGTTATCTTCGAATATCGTAATAAAGGTCGTTTATCTGACTTGCATCGCTGGTGACCTGTACGTTAAACTATTCGTACCCACCTACGTCATGAAATCGTTTGATCATCTTTGTCTTTGACCACTGTCTACAGGCCAATGGCGGAGGTGATCAGACCCAATAATACCCCCGGTGTACGCCAAAATTGAAGATCATACGCTGCATCGCTGCTTTTAGCCAAGTAGTTAAACCACATTTGTATAACAAGACTTGCTGTGCCGCATCCATAAGGCCAACGACACACCGAAGGATAGCCAGCATCCGCTAACCGGCCACAAACTCCAAGAAATTATTTTTTTTTCTTTTAGGCCTAATGTTGAACTAATTCGTAAAGAAATATTATATCACCTTCCTGAGATCAACAGTTAGCTAAAGCTATTCTCTCACCAATGAAATTTGTTTAAATGTTGAGGAAGGTATTCCCAATAATTCTTCCAAATATTTTATTAAGTCAACACTTCTTCCTAATTCCCCAGGACTAACAGGGCCATCAATGCTATACTTCGGTTATATATCATCTACTCTCTTTTTATTCCCGAGAAGTGTCTTGTTAATTCTTTGTGTTTGTCAAGTATACTTCTTCCCCCTCAGTCCCTGGGGAAACAATTCCTCATCATGTTGTTCTGGCATAATTTCTTATTTTGCTTTCTTACAAGCGTCTCTTGCGATACCAATGTTGGGTTGTTTGGTTAGTGAAACTGAGTCACGTTTGCCTGTGTGATAAGATAGTATACGTACAAGGGAAAGTCAGATAGCAGATGACCTTAGGCTGTCTATCGAAGCTGTACGGCTGAGAAGGCCTAACTACAGTCTTATCCTACTTATGTCACCACTATTACCACTATGCCCTGAGTAGTCCATGATAACTAATCATCTGAGTTTAGCCAGCTCTTAAGACTTTGTTTTTTGCCTTTACAACTTCAGTAGGCAGTTTGTGCCAGGGTTCTTCAATGGGCAATCTTTTAAGGGCTCTGCAACTGAAAAAAAAAAAAAGCTTTAACCGCATTTAGGTGTGTGTGTGTGTGTGTATACGTATGTACTCGCCAATATGTAGTTGTAGGGGTTCACTTCTGGTTTCGAGAGCCATATTGTATTTCTTCTTAAAACTGTGCATGAATCCTGTCTCTACTACTTCACGCGCTGTATAATCCTACGGGTTTAGTGCTTCCCCCTTGATTATAATAATAATAATCTACTACTTCACTGTCCAGGCGTTCCACTCAGTAACTACCGAGACTGAAGAAATACTTTTTAACATCTGGTTGACTCGTGTGTTTCAATTTTCAGCTGTGCCCTCGTGTTCCTGTTTCCAGCCTTTCAAACAATGCCCCTGTCCATCCTGCCAATTCTCCTCAGTATTTTCTACGTTATCGTCATATCACACGCAATCTTTTTCATCTAGTGTCATCAGGTTTAGCTCCTTTATTCTCTCCTTTTAGGACATACCCCTTAGCTCTAGGATTAGTCTCATTGTAAACCTCTGCATTTGATCAAATTTCTTGACATGCTTGACAAGGTGTGGGTTCCATACTGTATAGTGTCGTGATTGAACGCTTAGGTTTCTGAACGCTAGTCTTAGATTTGCTAGACGTGCACTTGCTTCAGCAGTTATTTGGTTGATGTGCGCCTTATGCGATGTGCTCGGTACAGTGCTCACCCCGAGGTCCTTATCCTTGAGTGAGGGTTGCAGCCTTTGCCTCCGATCCTGTACTTCGTCTGTGGTTGTGTGTGTGTACTCGCCTATTTGTGGTTGCAGGGGTCGATTCATAGCTCCTGGCCCCGCCTCTTCACTAATCGCTACTAGGTCTTCTCTGTCCCTGCTCCATGAGCTTTATCAAACCTCGTCTTAAAATTATGTATGGTTCCTGCCTCCACTACGTCACTTTCTAGGCTATTCTACTTCCTGACGACTGTACGACTGAAGAAATACTTCCTAACATCCCTGTGGCTCATCGGAGTCTTCAACTTCCAATTGTGACCCCTTGTTTCTGTATCCCATCTCTGGAACATCCTCTGTATATTATATGTCGTTATCATGTCTCCCCTAACCTTTTTGTCCTCCAGTGTCGTCAGGCCGGTTTCCTTAAAACTTTCTTCGTAGGAGTGTGCGTGCGTGCCTGGGTGAGCGCCTGCGTGACTGACTTACTGACTATTAGTTTCAAATGCCCATATGTGACCTACCAGAAGAGTGTATTAGGTGAAGGGGATTGTAGTTGTGCTAGGGTGTGGTTGACAACTACTAGCCTCCAC
>NC_069432.1:33921887-34071887 GCF_026875155.1 Cherax quadricarinatus | reverse complement strand
ATTTTACACACTGTAGTGGAAGTCTTAGTCACTTGCTTCATCTACTGTATAGTTAACTTTCAGTAGACTCTCCAGCCTGAAGCTGAATGAAAATAAAGTACCGTCGAAATTCAGAATTTTTAATTCATTTAGTTTTCAGTTTGATGTATACGACTACAAAATATAAAGTTAAATAGTTATGACATTTACAAACGAAAAATCCAAAAGTTAATAACATGCTCATCACAAAAAAAAAAAATACTTGGTCTCAATTATCCAAATTCTTTTCAAAATATTTAAAGCATAATCACTAATAGAAGACTTTTCCAAGGCAAGTAAATACAACAGACCATAATAACATAAGCATCTGATGGGCAGCCTACGCTATCACTCCTAGTATAGGAATTTGAATACAGTAGTTATGTCACTACAGTACTCCATAACTATAATAGTAGTAGTATTTCTTCATACGCGACGCGTAGCGAACACATCAGTGTTGATAGCCAGCTTGTGATAACATGTGTAGATAACAGTAACTCTTTGTGGCTTTTGGTAATCACATCAGTGTTGATAACATTAACTCCCTGTGATCACATAAACAACCCTGGTAAAGATAACACCACTGATAAGATAACACATTGCATTGCTCACTTCTGTAAAAGCGCACATGATAGTCTAACAGGGACGGGAACTGTATTAGAGATATACACAGAAATAATAATTATCATTATTACTTAATTTATATGGAACGCTAAACCCGTAAAGGTTATGCTGCTGGTGAATGGGAGGTAATTGGGTGTGAATCGAGGAAGATAAGATTAGTTCAGATTTTTTTTAACCTGGGGAGGGTTAGCTACCCAGGATAACCACCCCAAAAAAAGTGCGCCATCGAGAACTGTTTGTCTTGTTTCCATGTGGTCCTTTAATTTGGTCCCCCAGGATGCCTCCCACACCAGTCGACTAACACCCAGGTAAATAGGGACAGAAGGTGTAAGAAAACATAACCAATGTTTCCACTCATGCCGGAAACTGAACCACGGACATTCAGGGTGTGAAGCGAGTGTTCTGCCAACCAAGCCACCGAGCACCGTGGTATCACCGATTCCTTGGATCAAGAACCCATCATCATGCAATCACCACCTTGAAGAAACGAGAGAGGTTAAGGTCACTCGCGTGGGCCATTCAGCAGTGGTGGAGGCTCGATTCTTCGTCCGTTTATCACGACCCAGATCTCAGAGCAGTGAGGTTGTTGGTGATATAGCGATTTGAAACAGAAGCGGGTCCAAGAGCTAAAGTTCAAATCTCCACAAACTCAGATTAGGTACATACACCTAGCTAAGCGAATAAGTCATTGTCTGACTTTTTTGGGTTATCCTAGGTACTTTACACACATGCTAATCTATGTAACTATTTGTGTATACCTGATAATCTATGGAACTGTATTTGTGTATACCTGATAATCTATGGAACTGTATTTGTGTATACCTGATAATCTATGGAACTGTATTTGTGTATACCTGATAATCTATGGAACTGTATTTGTGTATACCTGATAATCTATGGAACTGTATTTGTGTATACCTGATAATCTATGGAACTGTATTTGTGTATACCTGATAATCTATGGAACTGTATTTGTGTATACCTGATAATCTATGGAACTGTATTTGTGTTTACCTGAATAAACTTACTATGAATGCACACTTACACACGTGTGAGCGTAGGTGGGTGGTTCGAGCAGGGAACTCAGAATCCCGAGTAGATTAAACTGGGCAGGACTACACGTAACGGCAAGTTTGCGCCTCTTCACCTACCATTAAATAGGTATCTGTAACTTCTAAGTAGATACCTGTAATCACAAATAAATAGTTCTCTCAAGGAACTGAACCTGACAACCTTACAAGAGAGAACGACGACCGGAGTACAGCTCAGCAAGTACAACTGTTAGAGTACATCTAGAGTACAACTCAGATAAGGTTGGGAGTACAATTCAGTGAGTACAACTTAGTACATCTCCAAGTACATTTAGTACAACTTGAAGCACGCACTCGCCTCGATACTGAAGATGAATGACTGTCTAGGCCAGAGTTTGTTGATAATGAATTTAATCACACAATCTGAACTGTTGAGTATTGTCTTCCCCCCCCCCCCCTCTCTCTGTAATCTATATCCTGTACGCCTCCCCACCCACCCCTTAACTGTGACTCGGTTGTCACTTGTGTCTTTTCATCCATATTATCGGTATCATATATTTAGTGAGCAATAGAGCTAGGCCTTAAAAAATGTATATTCAGTACACCGTGTGGCTGAAGCTCTTGTTTCAGCCACCCGGTGTGTATGTTTGTACGTCAGCTTGCGTGCGGCCAGCAGTAGCAGCCTGGTTGATCAGACCCTGATCCACCATGAGGCCTGGTCTCAGACTGGGTCGCGGGGGCGTTGACCCTCCGAAACCCTCACCAGGTAAGCTCGTGTGCATGTATCTGTGCGTGTGTCCTCGTGTATGTGTGTACTCATCTATTTATACTCATCTAGTTGAGGTTGCAGGGGTCGAGTCCTAGCTCCTGGCGCCGCCGCTTTACTGGTCACTCTCTCTGAACCGTGTGTGTGTGTGTGTGTGTGTGTGTGTGTGTGTGTGTGTGTGCGCGCGCGTGCGTGTGGGTGTATGACCCACTTAATATTTGTATTTATAATTCATTACAATTGTGACCAGGTGTGGACGTGTCAGTGGTTCATTACTTTGTAATTTGTTCATGACTGTAACCATGTATAGGAGTGTAGATGGTTTATTACCTCTGTAACTTGCCATGATTGTGACCAGATCTACCTGGAGTTCATTACCTTTGTAACTAGTTCAGCTATCATAACTTTGGAGTCCAGTCCCTGGACCCATTATGTACCTTTGTAATCTTCTGATTACCGCCCACAGGATGGGTATGGGGTGTATAATAAACATATTACACTAACTTCACACACGGAGGGCCCAGGTTCGATTCCCGGCAGGTGGAAATATTTCGAAGCGTTTCCTTACACCTGTTCACCTAGCGGCAAATAGGTACCTGGGTGTTAGCCGACTGGTGTGGGTCGCATCCTGGGGGACAAGATTGTGGACCCCGGTGGAAATAAGTTAGTCCTCGATGACGCACTGACTTTCTTGGGTTATCCTGGGTGGCTAACCCTCCGGGGTTAAAAACACAAATGAAATCTTATTAAATTACTTACCTTAAAATATTTTCTTCCTTAGCTTAAGTGGTGAATATATTTATTGTAGGAAGTCTGAATAAATGAAGAATGGGTACAATTGAAAATTGTTGTATTAGCGAAGTGCTGTGAAGATGGGCCTGGCTGTATGTGCAGAACTAGCTAGCCGAAGAACAGCATTCATGAACTTGATCAAAGATTCAGTTAGAGCATTATGCACGCTATACATTACATCTGTCTTGGAGTATGCAGCGCCAGCATGGAGCCCACCCGTGATTAGGCATATAAAAAGTATCCCATTACAAAGGAGCCCTGGGAGAGAACTTCTGTCGACCTGTTGACGAACTTCTCGACCTCGGAGAAGGGAAATAAGCACCTGCTTGTAATGGTAGATAACTTGACACGGTACAGTGAATTAGTACCCATTCCTGATAAAACCGCCGAAACGGTCGCTAGTGCTTTCCGTGAGCATGTTGTTCTTCGTCATACTTGCCCACGTGTCCTTCTGTCAGACAGTGGGTCTGAGTTTATAAATGGCATAATGCAGGATCTTTGCTCCAGATTCAACATTCATCAAGCGCCAGTAGCTCCACGCCACCCTGCGAGTAATGGTCTTGCTGAACGTACAAATCGCAAAGTCCTGGAGGTGCTCAGAGTAACCGTTAACCCAAGTTGTACTACATGGGATGAGGCTATCCCAGATGTTCAGTGTACATTAAATTCCTCCCTCAACAGCTCGATCGGTGAGACACCTCATTTTGCTTTGTATGGCTATGACAAGCGCTTACCATATGAAATTCTGTTTGCTCCACCTAGACCTACTTACGATACTGATAACCCCAGTGTAGTAAAGATGAGGACAACGCAGCTTGTCTTCCAGCGGGTACGAGAGAACCTTATGAAAGCTACTGATAGGTTCACGTCTGAGCGCAATGCCCGCGCCAAGGAAAGCAAATTGGAACCAGGTTGCAAAGTTATGTTGCTCAACCCAGTGCAGACCCCAGGTATGCACAAACTTGTCCCAAAGTTTGTGGGTCCTTACCGTGTCCTACGACACCTCCGTGGCAATAAGTTCGAGGTGAGGGAGATTGCTACGGGAACTATCAAGGAAGCCCACCTTGATCACATGAAGTATGTGGACCATATGCAGGCCGAAGCAGAGCTGGAGGCGCGTGCGTTGCAACGCCAGGATCAGACTAATGCTAGGGACAACCCGTCTATCTCTTCTCCCACTACTACTGGTACGGAAGACGGCCCAGTAAGGCTCCATACTTATGGCCTGCGACCCAGGACAACAGTACATTTCTGTGACATTGACGTACCTACTGACTTGTCTGACTCCTACGCTAGTTATGCTAATTGTTTGCTTGCAGAAATGGGTATAAATGCACACACATTGTATAGCTAGTCGATAATGGAGTCAGGGTGGACATCATGTAATTATGTAAATACTTTTAGAAGGGTACCCAGAGTGTAATGAATTCCATGGATATAGTATTATTGTAGGTATGTGCACCCAGTGTTTTTATAACAAAAAGAAAAAAAAGCCTGTATTACGGTCAGGGCAGTGCTGCCCTCTGAGTCACATGTCACACCTTAGGAAATGCTACTGTCAGTCATTGTTTGCAGATGTGAGGGTGCAACAACGTTCGTAGACGAGTGGTCAACTGATGTTCAGCCCTGCGGACAACCTGTATATAGATTTTAGTTCCAGTGCTGACATCTCCGGACTCTCTCCTCGATGAAACAGCGCGGGCAAACCAGTTTTCTCTTCCCCTGGATGGGAGAGTTTTTTTTTTGCCTGTTGCATTTTTATGTCCATTTTTGATTTACTAGTGAGCGAAAGCCAGTCCCTCTCTGGGGTAGCTAGTGTACTTAATTCCTTTATACCTACGGGCCCACCAGTATTGCCCGACGCGAGGTGCATGGCCGAGCAAATGTAGACAGCCTGTACTGTCAGAACACACAGCCTAGCCGTCTGCTCTGACTAGTTCATATTTCGCGGCATTTTAGGTGCTGCCCTCTGTAGGCTCACCCACGTCAGTGGGGGGCTGAGCCCACAGGCCCTCATTCCTAGGCCGACCGACTTGACAGACACAAGTGCTCCCCCTCCACGGACTGGCTTGCGGTCACTCCCTCACACTGCCCGTTGTGTACTCACTCCTACCCAATTAAAGCCAAACTAGTCCACAGCCGTATCATTGCTACCTACGCTACCTTCATCGGCACTAAACCGCTGTTCAGCAGTAAGAACAGCAATAACACACACACACACACACACACACACACACACACACACACACACACACACACACACACACACACACACACACACACACGTGAAGTTGATGAGAAGAATTAAATTGGACGAGGATGAGGCAGGACTGCAAAGAGACCTGGACAGGCTGGACATGTGGTCCAGCAACTGGCTTCTCGAATTCAATCCAGCCAAATGCAAAGTCATGAAGATTGGGGAGGGGCAAAGAAGACCGCAGACAGAGTATAGGCTAGGTGGACAAAGACTAAAGACCTCACTCAGGGAGAAAGACCTTGGGGTGACCATAACACCGAGCACATCACCGGAGGCACACATCAACCAAATAACCGCTGCAGCATACGGGCGCCTGGCAAACCTGAGAATAGCGTTCCGATACCTTAATAAGGAATCGTTCAAGACACTGTACACTGTGTATGTTAGGCCCATACTGGAGTATGCAGCACCAGTCTGGAACCCACACCTGGTCAAGCACGTCAAGAAGCTAGAGAAAGTACAAAGGTTTGCAGCAAGGCTAGTCCCAGAGCTCAAGGGAATGTCGTACAAGGAAAGGTTAAGGGAAATCGGACTGACGACACTGGAGGACAGAAGGGTCAGGGGAGACATGATAACGACATACAAGATACTGCAGGGAATAGACAAGGTGGACAGAGATAGGATGTTCCAGAGAGGGGACACAGGGACAAGGGGTCACAACTGGAAGCTGAAGACTCAGACGAGTCACAGGGACGTTAGTTAGTATTTCTTCAGTCATAGAGTTGTCAGCAAGTGGAATAGCCTAGCAAGTGAAGTAGTGGAGGCAGGAACCATACATAGTTTTAAGAAGAGGTATGACAAAGCTCAGGAAGCAGAGAGAGAGAGGACCCAGTAGCGATCAGTGAAGAGGCGGGGCCAGGAGCTGAGTCTCGACCCCTGCAACCACAATTAGGTGAGTACATACACAGAAAATTGTCAGGAGAAGAGTGGTGGAACACCTAGAAAGGAATGATCTCATCAACAGCAGCCAACGTGGTTTCAGGGATGGGAAATCCAGTGTCACAAACCTACTGGAGTTCTATGACAAGGTGACAGCAGTAAGACAAGGGAGAGAGGGGTGGGTGGATTGCATTTTCTTGGACAGCAAGAAGGCGTTTGACACAGTACCACACAAGAGATTAGTGCAAAAACTGGAGGACCAAGCAGGGATAACACGGAAGGCACTACAATGGATCAGGGAATACTTGTCAGGAAGACGGCAGCGAGTCATGGTACATGGCGAGGTATCAGAGTGGGCACCTGTGACCAGCAGGGTCCCACAGGGGTCAGTCCTAGGACCAGTGCTGTTTCTGGTATTTGTGAACGACATGACAAGAAATAAACTCCGAGGTGTCCCTGTTAGCAGATGACGTGAAGTTGATGAGAAGAATTCATTAGATCGAAGACCAGGCAGAACTACAAAGGGATCTGGACAGGCTGCAGACCTGGTTCAGCAATTGGCTCCTGGAGTTCAATCCCACCAAGTGCAAAGTCATGAAGATTGGGGAATGGCAAAGAAGACCGCAGACGGAGTACAGTCTAGGGGGCCAGAGACTACAAACCTCACTCAAGGAAAAAGATCTTGGGGTGAATATAATACCAGGCACATCTCCTGAAGCGCACATCAACCAAATAACTGCTGCAGCATATGGGTGCCTGGCAAACCTCAGAACAGCATTCCGACATCTTAATAAGGAATCGCTCAGGACCCTGTACACCGTGTACGTTAGGCCCATATTGGAGTATGCGGCACCAGTTTGGAACCCACACCTAGCCAAGCATGTAAAGAAACTAGAGAAAGTGCAAAGGTTTGCAACAAGACTAGTCCAAGAGCTAAGAGGTATGTCCTACGAGGAGAGGTTAAGGGAAATCAACCTGATGACACTGGAGGACAGGAGAGATAGGGGGGACATGATAACGACATACAAAATACTGAGAGGAATTGACAAGGTGGACAAAGACAGGATGTTCCAGAGACTGGACACAACAACACGGGGACACAGTTGGAAGCTGAAGAGACAGATGAATCGCAGGGATGTTAGGAAGTATTTCTTCAACCACAGAGTAGTCAGGAAGTGGAATAGTTTGGGAAGCAATGTAGTGGAGGCAGGATCCATACATAGCTTTAAGCAGAGGTACGATAAAGCTCATGGTTCAGGGAGAGTGACCTAGTAGCGACCAGTGAAGAGGCAGGGCCAGGAGCTTGGACTCGACCCCTGCAACCTCAACTAGGCGAGTACAACTAGGTGAGTACGTACGTACGTACACACACACACACACACTCGCACTCTCTCTCTGCTCATGGAGCAAGGAGAGGGTAGACCTAGTGGCGACCAGTGAAGAGGCGGGGCCAGGAGCTATGAATCGACCCCTGCAACCACAATTAGATGAGTACACACACACAAAAGCGCTGTTTTATATCAGATGATAGATGAAATTAAGACACATGTGCAACATCTGGGTATCTTTATTGTAGACGTTTTGACATCCAGTGGCTTTATCAATACAAATTCCAGGACATAACTTGAAGACAGTAGAACTATATACAGAAGATGAGGTAATCAGTCCCTCAACCTAGGAGTAGGTGCGAAGAGCACCGTAGTCGTGGTGCTCTTCGCACCTATTCCAAGGTTGAGGGACTGATTACCTCATCTTCTGTATATAGTCCTACTGTCTTCAAGTTATGTCCTGGAATTTGTATTGATAGTTACTGGATGGCAAAACGTCTAAAATAAAGATACCCAGATGGTGCACATGAGTCTTAATTTCATCTTGTCGGTATTATATACCATTCTTGTACAGATGATAGATAATGAGTGGAAGTTGATAATTAAAAAAGAATCGGTTTGCTTACCTGGATTTATAAAAGAAAGGAATCCTTGTGTGGGTGATAATGGTGACTTCATAGTGGTAGTAATGGTGGTTGTGGTGGTGGCGGTCATGCACTATGACTCATAGTACAGTAGTGATGGTGAGTGGTAGTGAAGATAGTGATAATGGTTTTGGTAGTGGTAGTAATAAGGGTGTTAATGGGGGTAATAAGTGATAGTAATAGTGATGGTTTTGATTAGTATATTCTTGGTTATATTCATTAGGCTGGTTACATTTGGCATTAAATTTAAAAATTGAAATTTTTTAATATTATAGATTTAAAGAAGCAAATCTGCATAATTTGTAGACTTGGAAATAGACTTGTATAAGGTGAATAAATGGCATTCATAAATGGCATTCATAAATATTATACTGTACTTAACTGAGAATGGAGCAAAATTGAGGAGCAAGCAGACACTCAGACTACGAGCAAACCCCCTGAAGTCTTGAGTGTGTTGCTCTTGGGAAAGAAAGGTTTACATACTGTCAACTCAGGAATTGATAACTGTGTGATTAATAGTAGAAATACTAACAATGTTAGGTAAATGGATACACAGATTCAACTAAGGAGACATTAAGGCAACATCTCCTTAATAAATGTCTAGTTTCATGTGCATCCATTTACCAAATCTATCACTTACTCTGTGAGGCGAGGAAGAGAAAAAGTGAATGTTACTACTGTAGGCACAACACAGCTAGATATCTTAAGATCACACACAAGACAGTCAGCCTGAGAAAAGTGTGAACGTGGAGGGAGGAGGAAACGCTTGAAAGAGTGCCTGCTACAGAAGCTGGGGAACAGCGGAAAAGCTTCTGAGGGTTGTGGTGTGGGCAGCTGAGCCAGTAAGGTGCGATCAGTGATGGAGGCTCTAATATTTTCATTTTGAGGTTGTCGAAGCTCCAGAAGACACGGCCGGCAACGAAATAGGTAACTGTACGAACAGTGAAGGCGGCAGAATAGTTCCGTGGCAGACCTCGCCATACTGCTATGTCTCTTGGGTAATCGGGCTCAGCATGACCATCCCTGTCAAGACGCCAGTAGTGATCCCCGCTGAACATATAAATTCTGCCGTTGTGGCCCCACACCATGGCTGCGTCCAGATGACTTGCATTCACTCCCAGGTCGACTAGCTTTCCTGTGTTCTGTATACGATAAGTAGATCCTAATTCATAATACATCGAGCCGCTGAAAAATACAAAGGTATCTTTGCGGGAGATGTAAACAGCGTCGATGTGTTTCAAGTCTCTGGGCAGACCAGAAAACCTGTACCATATCTGGTTTGGAAATTCGTTTGAGTGGAGGTGGCCCCGTTTGCTTACACGCCAATAGAACTTGCCCTTGAAAAAATAAAACTCTTCATGGTACCTTGTCACAGCATCAAAGTCAGTGTTACATGTATCAGGAAGGTCTATTGGCGGAGGCACAGCAGGACAGGGCAATGGTGTGGGTGTGCTGGTGATATCCGGGAATGGGGTGGTTGTAGGTGGAATTGGTGCCTTGGTCGTCGGACGAAAGACAGGTTTGGTGGGGGGAATGGGTGGAGGTCTGTATGTAGGTCTTTGAGTTGTTGTTGGAGGTCTCTTAGTAGTAGGAGGTTTGAAAGTAGTTGGAGTGGTTGAAGGTCCATATGGAGTGACTGGAGGTTTGTAGGGAGTGGTTGCAGGACTAGAGGTAGTAGCTGGAGGTCTAGTGGTTACAGTGGTTACAGTCTGTGGTCTACCATACAGGGCCTGAATTCCGTACCTGTCATCGTTGGGAAGTTTGAAGTCTTCAGGGTACTCCTGATAGAAAGGAGCCATGAGGGCTGTCGCAACTTCTGAGTGTCGGAGTCCCAGGGAGTGACCCAGCTCGTGCGCCGCCGTCACTAGCAAGCTGTTACTCTCATATTTCTTCACCTGGTAATGAGCGACAAAGTTTTCTGCATCGTCAAAGTGCATGTCCCCGCCTTGTCCTTGCCCCGGGTAGAAAGCGTGAGCTAAGGTGCCTCCTGGGCCATCGAATTTGTAACCGTCTTTGTGATCGCCTTCGAGAAAATCGATATAGATATCCACTTCGGGTGTGTCCTTGTGGACCTCCTTGAAGGTGATGGCTGATTCACGTTCCCAGACCTTCATGGCAGCATAAAGTTGCTGTCTAATGACCCCCTCCGGCAAGCGGTCGATGCGTCTGCTCGGAGTTCGTAATGTCCAAGTAAGTTCAGTTTTTTCCCATTTCTTCCCGTGCAGGGAGTAACGACGGACCCTCCTGCTGGTGGTGCTGGTGTTATTCATTTGTTCATCATCATCCGGAACATTGCAAAACCGAACTCTGGATCTGGTTGATATGTTCACTGTCTCAGGACTTCTGTTCAGCAACTCTTTCATGTCATTCTCTAGGGACCTGTTGGAGGGTAAACTTACTAGTAATTGTGTAGGGGGTGCAGTAGTGGTACAGTGTACACTCCACGAGAGGTTTGTGGCCATACCAAGACTGACGCAGGTGGTCGTGTTTTTCTCTAATGCTCTTATTACTTCAGCATCTTGTGAACTCTCAGGCATTGTCGAGTGTGAGAAGACCATACTAAAGAACAAGAATGACTCTACAAAGACGTGTTGTCCCAGCATATTGTATTTTTTTTTTTTTTAGTTTTATTAATTGTAGAATTTATGTATAGTTTTATCTATATTGCTATAGAAGTTCCATCCTTTATTTAGCTGCATTTTCCTTTTTTCCTCTGGCTAGGGGTCCCTTGATCAGATTCAACTCAAGGCAACACATAATGCTCTTATCTTCATTGAAGCTTCCTGTTTTCCTGACTTACGGTTGTTACTGACAGACATTATGAGAAACTTGTTTTAGTGAGCATAATTTTCTTTTTAAATTCTAGACCATATAATGGTAACAACTTACCTTGAGACAATATTCTTCACCTGACAGTGTATTGTGGTACAAATATGACTTAAGAAAAATAAATGTCAGTTTCTTGTGGCAAGTTAGTAATGTTGAAAACATAATATTATTCCTCAGTGTTTTCGTTTTGTTGATTAATAGGTTTCCAGCAGATGAAGTAAATAAATTATAGTCCTGGAAAGTGCTACACCCGTATGGATCATTCAGTACATGAAAAAAAAGAGTTCATTGGAACAGAGGAACAAATTGACTGAAGTCTCCCCAACACCGTACTGACCGCTATTGACTTATGTCTCCACCATCACATTGACCACTACTGACTGATGTCCCTACCACAAAGACCACTACTGACTGACATTTCCACCACCACCATATAGACCACTACTGACTGACGTCTCCACCACCACACAGTCCACAACTGACTGACAGGATATTTTATCACATCTCCTTTGATGTTCTTTTGGGACCCTAAAATCCCATTGATAAAGTTCTCAGGATTTCCTTTTCCCTTTCCCCTCTTTTCCTACCTCAGTTTCATCTTCGTACAGTGGCATGCAGAGGTCTGGTGATGCCCGGAGCCAACTCCTTGATTGTATGCCCCAAATCACTATCTTATTTCCCCCTCTAATTGGACCCCCCCCCATTTAGATGTCCGGGGCCACCGCCCCTTCAGCCCTCCCCTCTGCACACCACTGTCTTCGTAACAATGATTTTTATCTTTCCTTTCTTGATAAACTTATATGATTACTGAGCACCAAGAATACCGGGAATTTATTAGTGCAGTTACCTATTTGTAATTACATTACTTGAATTTGCATGAAAGGGTTGGGGGCGACATCCAATTCTTGGTTTCAGTTCTTAAAGTTCGACTGACTGACTTGGCAGCTTTTTTTGTTAAATGCTGAATAACACCATTAGTAACACAGCAACAGTATATTTAGTAAGTTATACATGGAAGTTTATAGGTTATTTTTAGCATGCTGAAAATTAATCTGTCAGAATTAATTTATCACGTAAAGATATTGGCAGTGCATGCGGTTTTATATCACATATACACTTGAATGCACTTCTGAGAAAAGCCTTGCAACTGTCTGCTTACATGCCTCAACATGAATACTACACAAAATGTTTGCTTGTCAGGAAGAATCAGAGAGCATCAGTTGTGTTTTGTCCGTCCCAATGTTCAGACATTTACAAAAGGCTACTATTAATTGTATACATTGGTGTTTATTTTGCTTAAATTGTGTTTCTGCCACATACATGTATCCGTATTTACATTGTTTCATTGATCTATGGAATCTCTATTTCAGATTAACATGAAATAGACAAGGATGCCTGTTCAGAGTGCAGACAGCTTTTGCTCTATGTGGCAGTAACAGCCTGGTTGATCAGGCCCTGATCCACCATGAGGCCTGGTCACAGACCACGGGGGCGTTGACCCCCGGATCCTGCTCCAGATAGTTAGTTGCCAGTGGTCTCCAGCATATTAACTCCGCAAGACAGTTCATCTTTAGTAAACTTCCTACAACTGTTAGCCTAACATAGTGATACCATAGAGTACAATAAGAAGAATAAGAAGAAGAAAATTGTCAAAGTGGGAAGTCTGAATGTGCGTGGATGTTGTGCAGATGATAAGAAAGAGATGATTGTGGATGTTATGAATGAGAAGAAGCTGGATGTCCTGGCTTTAAGTGAAACAAAGCTGAAGGGGGTGGGAGAGTTTCAGTGGAGAGGAATAAATGGGATTAGGTCAGGGGTTTCAAATAGAGTTAGAGCTAAAGAAGGAGTAGCAATAATGTTGAAGGATAAGCTATGGCAGGAAAAGAGGGACTATAAATGTATTAATTCAAGGATTATGTGGAGTAAAATAAAGATTGGATGTGAAAAGTGGGTTATAATAAGCGTGTATGCACCTGGAGAAGAGAGAAGTGTAGAGGAGAGAGAGAGATTTTGGGAAATGTTGAGTGAATGCGTGGGGAGTTTTGAATCAAGTGTAAGAGTAATGGTGGTTGGGGATTTTAATGCTAAAGTGGGTAAAAATGTTATGGAGGGAGTAGTAGGTAAATTTGGGGTGCCAGGGGTAAATGTAAATGGGGAGCCTTTAATTGAGCTATGTGTAGAAAGAAATTTGGTAATAAGTAATACATATTTTATGAAAAAGAGGATAAATAAATATACAAGGTATGATGTAGCACGTAATGAAAGTAGTTTATTAGATTATGTATTGGTGGATAAAAGGTTGATGGGTAGGCTCCAGGATGTACATGTTTATAGAGGGGCAACTGATATATCGGATCATTATTTAGTTGTAGCTACAGTTAGAGTAAGAGGTAGATGGGAAAAGAGGAAGGTGGCAACAACAAGTAAGAGGGAGGTGAAAGTGTATAAACTAAGGGAGGAGGAAGTTCGGGTGAGATATAAGCGACTATTGGCAGAAAGGTGGGCTAGTGCAAAGATGAGTAGTGGGGGGGTTGAAGAGGGTTGGAATAGTTTTAAAAATGCAGTATTAGAATGTGGGGCAGAAGTTTGTGGTTATAGGAGGGTGGGGGCAGGAGGAAAGAGGAGTGATTGGTGGAATGATGAAGTAAAGGGTGTGATATAAAGAGAAAAAGGTAGCTTATGAGAGGTTTTTACAAAGCAGAAGTGTTATAAGAAGAGCAGAGTATATGGAGAGTAAAAGAAAGGTAAAGAGAGTGGTGAGAGAGTGCAAAAGGAGAGCAGATGATAGAGTGGGAGAGGCACTGTCAAGAAATTTTAATGAAAATAAGAAAAAATTTTGGAGTGAGTTAAACAAGTTAAGAAAGCCTAGGGAAAATATGGATTTGTCAGTTAAAAACAGAGTAGGGGAGTTAGTAGATGGGGAGATGGAGGTATTGGGTAGATGGCGAGAATATTTTGAGGAACTTTTAAATGTTAAGGAAGAAACAGAGGCAGTAATTTCATGCACTGGTCAGGGAGGTATACCATCTTTTAGGAGTGAAGAAGAGCAGAATGTAAGTGTGGGGGAGGTACGTGAGGCATTACGTAAAATGAAAGGGGGTAAAGCAGCTGGAACTGATGGGATCATGACAGAAATGTTAAAAGCAGGGGGGGATATAGTGTTGGAGTGGTTGGTACTTTTGTTTAATAAATGTATGAAAGAGGGGAAGGTACTAGGGATTGGCAGAGAGCATGTATAGTCCCTTTATATAAAGGGAAAGGGGACAAAAGAGACTGTAAAAATTATAGAGGAATAAGCTTACTGAGTATACAGGAAAAGTGTACGGTAGGGTTATAATTGAAAGAATTAGAGGTAAGACAGAATGTAGGATTGCGGATGAGCAAGGAGGTTTTAGAGTGGGTAGGGGATGTGTAGATCAGGTGTTTACATTGAAGCATATATGTGAACAGTATTTAGATAAAGATAGGGAAGTTTTTATTGCATTTATGGATTTAGAAAAGGCATATGATAGAGTGGATAGAGGAGCAATGTGGCAGATGTTGCAAGTATATGGAATAGGTGGTAAGTTATTAAATGCTGTAAAGAGTTTTTATGAGGATAGTGAGGCTCAGGTTAGGGTGTGTAGAAGAGAGGGAGACTACTTCCGGTAAAAGTAGGTCTTAGACAGGGATGTGTAATGTCACCATGGTTGTTTAATATATTTATAGATGGGGTTGTAAAGGAAGTAAATGCTAGGGTGTTTGGGAGAGGGGTGGGATTAAATTATGGGGAATCAAATTCAAAATGGGAATTGACACAGTTACTTTTTGCTGATGATACTGTGCTTATGGGAGATTCTAAAGAAAAATTGCAAAGGTTAGTGGATGAGTTTGGGAATGTGTGTAAAGGTAGAAAGTTGAAAGTGAACATAGAAAAGAGTAAGGTGATGAGGGTGTCAAATGATTTAGATAAAGAAAAATTGGATATCAAATTGGGGGAGGAGGAGTATGGAAGAAGTGAATGTTTTCAGATACTTGGGAGTTGACGTGTCGGCGGATGGATTTATGAAGGATGAGGTTAATCATAGAATTGATGAGGGAAAAAAGGTGAGTGGTGCGTTGAGGTATATGTGGAGTCAAAAAACGTTATCTATGGAGGCAAAGAAGGGAATGTATGAAAGTATAGTAGTACCAACACTCTTATATGGGTGTGAAGCTTGGGTGGTAAATGCAGCAGCGAGGAGGACGGTTGGAGGCAGCGGAGATGTCCTGTTTAAGGGCAATGTGTGGTGTAAATATTATGCAGAAAATTCGGAGTGTGGAAATTAGGAGAAGGTGTGGAGTTAATAAAAAGTATTAGTCAGAGGGCAGAAGAGGGGTTGTTGAGGTGGTTTGGTCATTTAGAGAGAATGGATCACAGTAGAATGACATGGAAAGCATATAAAATCTATAGGGGAAGGAAGGCGGGGTAGGGGTCGTCCTCGAAAGGGTTGAGAGAGAGGGGGTAAAGGAGGTTTTGTGGGTAAGGGGCTTGGACTTCCAGCACGTGCGTGAGCGTGTTTAGATAGGAGTGAATGGAGACGAATGGTACTTGGGACCTGACGATCTGTTGGAGTGTGAGCAGGGTAATATTTAGTGAAGGGATCAGGGAAACCGGTTATTTTCATATAGTCGGACTTGAGTCCTGGAAATGGGAAGTACAATGCCTGCACTTTAAAGGAGGGGTTTGGGATATTGGCAGTTTGGAGGGATATGTTGTGTATCTTTATATGTTTATGCTTCTAGACTGTTGTATTCTGAGCACCTCTGCAAAAACAGTGATAATGTGCGAGTGTGGTGAAAGTGTTGAATGATGATGAAAGTATTTTCTTTTTGGGGATTTTCTTTCTTTTTTGGGTCACCCTGCCTCGGTGGGAGACGGCCGACTTGTTGAAAAAAAAAAAAAAAAAAAAAAAAAAAAAAAAAAAAAGTTCACAGCTTGTGGAAAGATGATGCAAGGAAAGTGAGAGAGTTGTCAGTGGTTGCCAGATTTAAAATCATGCACACCCAATGCTGTGATATCACATCATTTTGTTTACACCTTTCCGTATTTCCACAAACTGTGTTCATTGGTATCACAATGACTCTATACTGTGGTAGGCTAACAGTTATAGGAAGCAAAAAAAAAAAATACTAGAATATAGGGGTACTCGCATTGGTATCACAATGACTATACTGTGGTAGGCTAACAGTTATAGGAAACAAAAAAAAAAAATACTAGAATATAGGGGTACTTGCATTTATATAGGGGTACCAGGTATGAGTTTTGAATGCTTCAGCAAGGAGACTAGAGGCAGCGGAGTTGTCATGTTCAAGAGCAGTGTATGAAGTAATATCATAGAGTATTTGGAGAGTATAAATTAAAAGGCGATGGGTCACCAAGGGTATAATTCAGAGGACCGAGAAGGGGTCGTTTAGAGGTGGTTTGGCCATTTAATAAGGATGGAAGGGATAGGCTGATGAGTGTATAAATATGGGGTTGAAAGTACAAGGGGTATTTTGTTTACTGAGAAATTAGCAACAAGCTTTTTCATTTTCAAATCTTTTACTATTATTATTGTATCTTTAATGTGTGTGTGATCCAACAATTAATATTTGCACCAATAACTCATTACAATTGTGACCGAGTGTGGATGTGTGAATTGCTCATTACTCTTTAATTTGTTCAAGATTGTAGCCATGTATAAAGGTAAATAAGTAAATTTACTTACCAGAATATCTTGCTGTCAATTTTGTCAAGGTTGGGAACCAAAGCAATCATAGTACTAGGGGGAGAGAACACAACTTTGTAGTACCCACAGTCATTGGCCAGGCGTCAAACACCTTTTATTGTACAGCAATAAAGGAATGGAACAGACTACCCGCACATGTCAAAGCCAGTCATAGCATGAACCAGTTCAAGAAGAGTGCCAAAAGGTGTCTGATGAATGTAGCTACAGAAAGGGAGGGGAATGATTTTCTATTTTTTAGCTAACATACATGTAAATTTTACCTTATTCCTAGTAATGACCCTCGTATTGTAGATAGTCTTAATGACCCTCGTGTAGTAGATAGTCTTTTTAGTATGATAAGATGATATCTTCATTATAGAATAATAAGAAAATATTATAACCTTTATATTATATTAATAAGGTAAAAGGACCCCAATGGAAATAAGTCACTCTGTCTGACTTTTTTGGGTTATCCTAAGTTCTCTACACATATGCTGCTATGTATGATAATTCTATGTAACTGTATTTGTGTATACCTGAATAAACTTACTTACAGGATTCATTACCTTTGTACCTAGTTCAGCTATCAAAACTTTGGGGGCCCAGTCCCTGGACCCATTATGTACCTCTGTAATCTGTAAATACCTGTGTAACTTATGATCGTGACAAGATCTACCTGGAGTTCATTACCTTTGTATCTTGCTCATCTATCAAAACTTTGGGGTCCAGTCCCTGGACCCATTATGTACCTCTGTAATCTTTTGACTACCACCCACAGAGTGGGTATGGGGTGCATAATAAAGATATTAAACTAAAAAACTAACTTTAGACATGTGATGGAAAGGCAAATCAGGTACTGACATTTAAAATAATGTTTTATACCAATTCAATTCAATTCAAAGTTTATTCTCTATAAGGATTACAATGTTGAGTTTACAGAATGTATAGTACTAGATGGTACTGAAGAAAAATTATTTTATTATAAATACATTATACAGTTATAAACCTTACAAAATTATAATCTAGTTTTGTATGTAGGTACAGTAAACAATACATAATGAACTCCACTAAATCTTTACCTTTGTTTATGAAAACACTTCAAATCTGCCTACTAAGTGTGCCATAAGCTTCACAAAAATACACATGTATAGAAAAATATACCTGAACCTATCTATCAGATCAGCATATTTACAGAATAGCTGCATTGTCTTGTACACGACTTTGTAAGGCTCTTTACATTGCAGATAAAGGGATTAATGTACAATTGCTATGGATCCCATCACACATTGGATTACTCCTTCATGATAAAGTTGATATGTTAGCCAAGAAGAGTACCCAGAAGGAGAATGTAGAATATAACTTTGGTATATCTGTGTCTAGCATTAGGAATAATATTAGAGAAGTAAATAATGAAAATGATTATTATAGGAATGCAGTTAGAAGCCTGAGTAGATCTATAACCCACTATGATAACATGAACGTAGATAAGTATGTTTATGGAGCAACGTGCAATGTGAACAGACTGACTGATGTTGTAGTGGCCAGGCTTAGGCTTGGTTACAAGTACAGTGGACCCCCGGTTAACGATTTTAATCCGTGCAAGAGGGGTAATTGTTATGCGAAATAATCGTTATGTGAATGAATTTTCCCCATAAGAAATAATGGAAATAAAATTAATCCGTGCAAGACACCCAAAAGTATGAAAAAAATTTTTTTTACCACATGAAATGTTAATTTTAATACACACAAACTGAAAAAGGCATGCACACTTACATGACACTTACTTTTATTGAAGATCTGGTGATGATTGATGGGATGGGAGGAGGGGAGAGTGTCGAACTTATTGTTTAGAAGGGGAATCCCCTTCCATTAGGACTTGAGGTAGCAAGTCCTTTTCCGGGGTTACTCCCTTCTTCTTTTAATGCCACTAGGACCAGCTTGAGAGTCACTGGACCTCTGTCGCACAACAAATCTGTCCATAGAGCTCTGTACCTCCCGTTCCTTTACGATTTGTCTAAAATGGGCCACAACATTGTCATTGAAATAGTCACCAGCACGGCTTGCAACAGCTGTGTCAGGGTGATTTTCATCCATAAAGGTTTGCAGTTCAACCCACTGTGCACACATTTCCTTAATTTTTGAAGTAGGCACAATGGATTCCACAACTGGCATAGGCTTCTCAGGGTTAGCCCCAAACCCTTCAAAATCTTTCTTAATTTCCATACTAATTCTCACCCTTTTTACCACAGGGTTGGCACTAGAAGCTTTCTTGGGGCCCATGGTCACTTATTTTCCAGAAACAGCACCGAAAACACTGTAATAATACGAAATATTCCGAGTGTATGCTTGGATGTTACCGCGGAGGCTGGCTGGTAAACAATGGCACGGGCGGCACATGTGAGGCTGGCTGAGGGCGCACATTGGACGCGTCTCGGACGAAAATCGGTGAGCGGGTTTTTAATCGGTATGCGCGGCAAAAATTTTGCGATTAAAGTAAGCGGTATGCGGAATAATCGCTATGTGATGCCATCGTTATGCGGGGGTCCACTGTACTTCTGGCAGTTTGGGGGAGAGACAAATAATGATCAAACTAAATGCAGATTATGTGATCAGGCATATGGTCACTGTCTTGAACACTGTGCTTAATTGTCCACTTATTGAGGAATACAGAGACACAGTATGATAACCTATGTGACATGTCAAGATATCTTATTAATGAAAATAAGATACCAGATATACTAGGCAAATTTCCTAAATTTGCTTGTAACAGATAAGTGAACTGTAGATATGTAGATATAAACCCATATGTACACTTGTTAACACTTTTGGGCCTAGTTCCTAGGCCTTTTGTGTATCCATATGCTCTTGCGCTACCATCCACAGGATGGATATGCGGTGCACAATAAACTAGCCACTTCGGTGGCAAAATCTATCTAAGATTTTATCATAACATTTCCAGTATCTGTAGGTTTTTTTTTTTTTTTTTTTGTGATGTATTAACCATTTCTTTTGTTAACAAAATTTGTTACATCACTCCAGCTTTGGAAAATTAACCATCAAGTTTACCTATACAGTGGACCCCCTCATAACGATGGCATCACATAGCGATTATTCCGCATACCGCTTACTTTAATCGCAAAATTTTTGCCGCGCATACCGATTAAAAACCCGCTCACCGATTTTCGTCCGAGACGCGTCCAATGTGCTCCCTCAGCCAGCCTCACATGTGCCGCCCGTGCCATTGTTTACCAGCCAGCCTCCGCGGTAACATCCAAGCATACACTCGGAATATTTCGTATTATTACAGTGTTTTCGGTGCTGTTTCTGGAAAATAAGTGACCATGGGCCCCAAGAAAGCTTCTAGTGCCAACCCTGTGGTAAAAAGGGTGAGAATTAGTATGGAAATTAAGAAAGATTTTGAAGGGTTTAGGGCTAACCCTGAGAAGCCTATGCCAGTTGTGGAATCCATTGTGCCTACTTCAAAAATTAAGGAAATGTGTGCACAGTGGGTTGAACTGCAAACCTTTATGGATGAAAATCACCCTGACACAGCTGTTGCAAGCCGTGCTGGTGACTATTTCAATGACAATGTTGTGGCCCATTTTAGACAAATCGTAAAGGAACGGGAGGTACAGAGCTCTATGGACAGATTTGTTGTGCGACAGAGGTCCAGTGACTCTCAAGCTGGTCCTAGTGGCATTAAAAGAAGAAGGGAAGTAACCCGGAAAAGGACTTGCTACCTCAAGTCCTAATGGAAGGGGATTCCCCTTCTAAACAATAAGTTCGACACTCTCCCCTCCTCCCATCCCATCAATCATCACCAGATCTTCAATAAAAGTAAGTGTCATGTAAGTGTGCATGCCTTTTTCAGTTTGTGTGTATTAAAATTAACATTTCATGTGGTAAAAAAAATTTTTTTTCATACTTTTGGGTGTCTTGCACGGATTAATTTTATTTCCATTATTTCTTATGGGGAAAATTCATTCACATAACGATTATTTCGCATAACAATTACCCCTCTTGCACGGATTAAAATCGTTAACCGGGGGTCCACTGTATTAATATAATAATAATATCTTTATTTACTACAAGTACATGTACATGGTATACAGGCCTAGCTGACATCAATGACATACTACTCTATAGAAAGCCCCTTGTTATGCTGAGCATTTTGGGCAAATTAGGTCAGTGTCCCAGGATGTGACCCACACCAGTCAACTAAAGGCTAAATGCTGTTAATCCCAGGAATTGGTTTTGTCCTGTTTTTTGGATCAATTCAGTTGCCTGTCATGACCCCTGATTAAGTCCAGTTCATATTTTCTGTACTTATAATTTTAAATTTTCCATATAAAATTTTACCTAGCAATTGCTGCCAAAAAAAACATATTCTGCATCATAAACCATAGATAAGTTTTCCCTCAAATCACTGTTTTATGTAATGGAAAAAGTCCCATTATCTGTGATTCATAATGTCCCATCAAACTCTATTTCTGTAATGCAAAATAAGATTAATATGTATCCCCCCAAATATTTCCATTTTCTCTAAGAGCAGTAATTTCAAATTTTCTGTGAATGAAAATATATTAGTTTCCCATTAAAATTTTCTGCAAAACAAAATATTCCCATTTTCTGTTATAGATAATTGTATTATTATTATTAATCAAGGGGGAAGCGCTAAACCCGGAGGATTATACAGTGCCTGGGGGGGGGGGATGTGGAAGGCATTCAGGCTTAATTCGGAACTGGAGCACAGATCTAATTCCCTAAATCAAGAGCCCCTCACCAACATAGAGATAATTGTAGCTCCCCCCTAAAATCGATCTATTTTCTGTAATGCAATTTCTCGTTTTTCTGCAAGTCAAAATATAGGAGTTCCCCATAGTTTTTAAATTTTCGGTACTGCAATTCTACACTATTCAAATAACTTCCCATTCCATTTTCTGTAATTGAGATTTCCCGTTTCCTACTTCAAAATATAATTTCATTTTCTGTAATGCAAACAATTGTCTATTTAAAATATGTTTTTTATAATAAAATTCCCATTTTCTGATTTGCAATATGTCAGTTTTCAGTTTTTTGTAATGCAAAAATTTCATTTAGTATGATATCAAATGTAATATAATTTTTGTGCTGTAGTTTAGGATATGTTGATAAATTATGTAGGAATCTAGTAGTTTTATTTCTTTATGAAGACCATCTGGAATATATTCATCCTTAACAGTGAGGTTGCTCAGTTTGTTGCCCAGATCACATTTTATATTCACAAGACAGAATGAGGATTATTATTATAATCAAAGAAGACTTGATGAGGAACAGTAGGTTTGGTTTCCTCAAATTTTTGGGTTCTCTGGTGCTAATAGTATAGTTATGAATAAAATTTAATTTGTCATGCACTAAATTTAGAGAAATATTTAGGATTTTGTAATGTTGGATAGAAATATTTGGGGGAAGGGTGGGTTGAAAATACCTTGCATTCTTAAAGTTTAAATTATTTTAAATACTGGCCATCTCCCATCAAGGTAGGGTGACCCAAAGAAGAACCTTTCACCATCATTCACACTATTCCTGTCTTTCCAGTCAGGTTAGGATGTAGAGAGATTTTGATGTTTCAGTGTGCATTAAGCCATGGTCAAGGATGGATGTGATGTAGCTTGCTTTGGCACCATTATCTCTTCCTCATCTCAACTACAGGCTATTTTTCTGAATCCTAGAGGATGGCAAAGACCCTCTATTTCTAGGAAAGAGGTTAGAGCATTCTTGAAGCTTCAGGCTAAGAAAGAAATGGGTATGTAAGCTATGATTGTAGGGGTGTAAGGCAAGCCTGTATGTTGATTCTTGCCTTAAGTGTCCATAAATTGTAAATGTGTGTTCAGGTTACAAGTGTGACTATTAGGTATGATTGTTATTTACAGAGTTATATTTTGGGTTACTTAGCTTTTGGATAATGTAGAGGTAACAAGGAGGGGGATACCTTTTGTGATTAAAGTGTGACTAATAATTAGTGGATGTGGGTTTGGATTTCTTCTTGTTATATCATATGATCATTATTGCAATATTAATACTTGATTAATCATTAATGACTGTTATATGTATCTAATGTTTAAGCAACCAGCTTATGACATTATTAATAATTGTTGATGGCTGCAATTATTTTAAGTGTTTAGGGATTGGGGGTAGTTAACCCTTTCAGGGTCCAGAGGCCAAATTTCAAAGTGTGCACCAGGGTCCAAGAATTTTCAAAAAAATAATTTTATTTTTTCTTATGAAATTATAGGGAATCTTTTTCAGAAGGTAATAAAACAAAAAGTACGAAATTTGATGGAAAATTGACGAAATTATGCTCTCATGAATTTTGATGTGTCAGTGATATTTACGCATCGGAGTTTTTGCCAACTTTGACTCCCATTTTAGGCCAATTACATTATTCCAGTCGACCAAATTCTTAGCTATTTCACTAGTATTACTTCTATTGATTGAGCACAAGAAATCGCCAAGTCAAACTGTTTCAACTACAAAATAGTGATCGGAAATTGGTAATTTGGCCAATTTAATGCAAAGTTCAAAATATTCCAGTTTCAAAATAGGGTCTAGAATAAACAATGCAGGCATTCCTGGCACTAAACATTTCCTCTATTGATTAGTTATGTTTTCAGTCTTTACAAATGAATTCCATTTTGACTTTTTATTCACGTAATGAATTTCATTCAAACCAAAAAATAAAGATTTATTGTTATGCAATATTTTAATAATCGTATAAATAATATCACCACATTTGTGAACGTATGTTAGACTCGCCAGCTGGCGTGTATTAGATGCATGAGGTCATTTGTTTACTCTTGAACATCAGCAAAAATTTAACATTTCCACTACTTTGAGCTCAGTTTCTATTTCTGTAACATGTCTTCCATTCTATCAAATGAGACCAAGAAATCTCAAATACAACTATAAAAAACATACGAAAAAACACTGCAAATTTGCCGTTTTAACCCTTAAGCTGTCCAAATGTATATATACGTTCTCTCGCGTAGTGCCCCAAACATATATATACGTTTCATTTGTCATTCATTCAACATTGGCATAAGCCTGAGTCGCCTAGACATGAGAGAATGGATGTGTACACTCAGTGTGTGCCATATGAAAAGAATTGGGGATGCCTGGGTACCACATGCTCTTTTTTTCCTAGAAAAAAAAAAATTCTCAAAATATTCGGGGCGCTGCGCAGGTGAACGTATATATACATTTGGACCGTTTGAGGGTTAATCAAAAATTACAGTCTCAGTTTTTTCTCTCATTATGCACTGTGTGCTGCAGGATTTGTTTTATGTGGTGCACAAATACCACAGATATATTCTCTCATATCTAGGCCCATATTTACTGCTCACAGGTTCAGAGCTGAACTGAGCTCATGGCATAGATCTACGGTCTGGACCTTCAACGTGAAGCCATAGCTCTACGGCATATGGACCCTGAAAGGGTTAAATAGTCCTGAGTATTAACTAGGCATTTATCTTCATTCTCTATTCCCGACAGTTTGGTGACAAAAGTAAATCTAGAGAATCCCATTTTCTTTCCCATCCCTGACATTTAGTGGCAGTAGTGGGATAAAACAATGTCAGGGATGTGAAAGGGGAATGTCTAGTTAATAATTGTAAGGCTTATGTAACTACCTGCCAGCCCTAAAGATTTATAATTATTGCTGCCACCAGCAATTATTAATAATATTGTCATCAGTAAGCTGAATGCCTGAACATTAGATCCATATAATGCCATTAATGATTAATCAATCAATATATATTCACTGCTAATAATGATCATACAAGGGAAAATAAAAAATCCATACCTACAGTTCAATTATAATTCAAGAAAAACTTCAAATTATAAAAGTTATTAGGTACACAGTAGTTACCATGAAAGTTATCCCCCTCATACTTCTATCCAAAACCAGATAACCATAAATATAATTTCTTAACCACTCTGTAAATAGAAATAATCATATATAATCACACTTGTAAACTGTAGACATTGACAATTTATACACTCTTAACCCTTTGAGGGTCTGTCCTGTAGTTCTACGCCATGAGCTCGGCTCATTCAGATAAGCTGTGAGCGATAAGTTTGGGCCTAGATATGAGAGAGTGCATCTATGTGGTGGTAAGTGTGCACCATATAAAACAAATCCTGCAGCACGCAGTGCATAATGAGAAAAAAAAACTTTTTTTTATTAATACAGACTTTGCAGTGTATTTTAATTTTTTTTTTTAAGGTTGTATTCGCAGTTTCTTGGTCTCGTTTGATAGAATGGAAGATATATTACAGAAATAGAGATGATTTTGATTGGTTTTAGTACTGAAACTGAGCTTGAACTAGAGGAAATGTTTGATTTTTGCCAATGTTCAAGAGTAAACAAATAACGTCATGCGTTCAATACATGTCAGCTGGTGAGTCTGATGTGCGTTTACAAATACGCTATTATTTGTACAGTTACAATATGTATTGCATAACAGTATATCTTCTATTTTTTGGTGTGAATAAAAATTCATTGTGAACAAAAAATCGAAGTGGAATTAATTTGTAAAGCCTGGAAACGTAACTAAGAAACAGAGGAAATGTTATTTTAGTGCCAAGAATGCCTGCATTGTTTATTCTGGATCCTATTTTGAAGTTTGTGTGAAAATGGCCAAATTACCAATTTCCAATCACTATTGGGTAGTTGAATTAGTTGACTGGGTGATTTCTTGTGCTCAGTCAATAAAATAGGCATTTCACTAGTATTATTTCTAAGAATTTGGTTAACTAGAATAATGTAATTGGCCTAAAATGGGAGTCAAAGTGGGCAAAATAGTCTGTGTAAATATCGCTGACGCAGCAAAATTCGTAAGCGTAATTTCATCAATTTTCCATCAAATTTTGTACTTTTTATTGTATTACCTTCTGAAAAAATTCTCTACCATTTCACAAGAAAACACGATTTTTTGAAAATTCTTGGACCCCATGGACAAGTTTCAGATCAGGGGGTCTAGACCCTGAAAGGGTTAAGGAAAGAACATACCACTGCATTACTTCCCTACATAGCTTACATACACATTTTTTAGTCTGATGCTTCAGGAATGTGCTAACCTTTTACCCACAAGTACAGAGGACCTTTGCTATCTTTTAGGATTAAGAAATATCCTTGTATCTCCATCTCAAGCTGAGGTAACTGCTAATCCAGAGCAAGTTGTGCCACATTCACCCTTGACCATGACTGGCAGCATACCCTTTCTAACCTACACAGCTAACCAATGACAAAATAACAGGGCTATTTTAAGTATCTTGCACATAATCTAAACCCATAAAAATATTTGCCCCAAAAAATTTCTTCCAAACATTACAAAATTCTCAATATTTTCCCAAATTTACTGCATGACAATTTAATCAAATTAAGTGCTTAACCCAAAAGGGTCATAATTTTTTTCAAAACTACCATGAGCAGCATCAAATCCTCCCAGTATATAATCATTCTTTCAAAACAGATAACTAACAAAATGCTACTCTTCCCCCTAACAAAGCTTCTACATCTCATATTTGATGTTAAATCCCTATAATTAAGTTACTCTGTAATCTCCAATATATTCTTGCAACATTCTCTGATCTTTATAGAATACCCTAGCCAAAAATACTATGATTTTACAACCACTTTGAAAATAACTGAATTTTTAGAATGTAAACATGTGGGCAACCCAAACTTGGCAGCCTAGCAGCTAAAAGTAAATATATTCCAGCTGCTCTTAAACAAGTAAAACTACATCACATCACTACATCACACTAATGCAAAAGAATTCCCTATTTTCTTTGAATTGAAATTTCCCCATGTTCCAGTTTCTTTAGTTATACGCCTCCATTTTGTAAAATTTTTTGAACTTTATTTATGGTAGCACAATTTATAGGTAGGAAGGACATTGGTGTAAAGTAAGCAAATATGAGAGAAACATTGGAGTAGGCCTACTGGCCCACACTATGTAGATCTCAGATACATTGGTATTGTTGTGTAGTTCTTGGTGGTATACATGGTTCAATATCTGTATAGCCAAACTTTTTTTTTTTCAGTTGGAAGCTGCACAGGTTCAGTGATTTGTCCTTGTCATGAGTGTGTTTCATGGCACTTTTTTATTTTGTCCCTTTATTAAGAGTTTTTAGTTGGAACCCTGTACTGGATGGTTCCTATCAGTCTGGGCTGCACACTTATACTTATTTCCTTAAAATTTTAGTGGTTTCTGTCACTTGTATCTTCTAGCATCCACCCCATGGAATTTCATAGAGTAACTTCTGTTTGAGGGTGATTGTGAGGTCACAGACTGCAAAAGTTATCGACTTTGTTAAAAAAAAAATCTTCATGAAGATATTGAACAAAGCCAACACGTGACCCAATCTCTGCAAATACGTGACCTCGCAGGAAAAAAACAACCACCATTACGTAGAAGCTGTTCATAAAATTCCATGCACTGGATATAACAAGATGTGGGAGACCCTGGCAGAAACTTGAGCAAACACATCGGAGAGAATGAATATACAGCCTCAGCTAATAATAGGAACAATTCATGTGTCAAATGTAGGAATTTGTACAGCTGTCATGACATCAAATGCAATCACACCAAACCAAGGTAGTTTCCAACTAAAAAATCCTTAAGCTACAGAGATATTGAACTAAGTATATTGCTCAGTACTACCAATTACTTGGAGCACTATTCATTGTGCCATGTCTCATGGTCTACCTAACATAGTAGACCTACTAGCCTAATTAAATATTGAAGACAGTGAGAAAAAGGCCATAGATTCCAGATATTGTCAGTCACAAATGTCAGTAGTGTCTAGTACTTTCCCGAGTTGACAGATAAAGTTTGACAATTCTGTTTGCCCAGTGTCTGATTTGGTTGTTACCAGAGCCATAGAATGTCCACAAATTTATTGTCTGCGTTTTCTCACAAATACTCCTGTCATTCAGTCTTCTATAATACAGCAGACCAATTAACAGGGTAGTTATGTTCCTGAAAATGACATTAGACAAACTGATGTATTATGTTTTTACTACATAAGATTACAAATGCAACAGAAATAATAGCATTTCTTGCCTTATATTGTGGGTGCTGGTGTTTGTAGATGATTGTGAAGAGTTATATTGTGGCCCTACTGGGCTGAGGTGGATGGTAGAGGTTCTGGTACCGAAGTCGATGGTTGTAAGGGATTTGCGCTTTATTTTTACCCTACAGTACATTATACAGTTGACAGTAAGGCATCAGCTGCTCTAGACACCATTTCAGGGCCCTCCTCAGTGAAAAAGTCTAAGTCATTCAGTCATCACACACATGTATTTACCTCGTTCTTTGTGTACAAAATGACGCTTCATTCCGGCTACAGGCTGAATCTTTTTCAGTTTTATTTACTTGCTGTGATCTGTGTGTCATTCTTTTCATGAGGTAACAGCTTGGGTTATTCATTACACAAGCTTGTATATTCACCTTGTTCTTTTTAATTGTACGAACTGATGCTTCATTAAGGCCATAGGCCCTCGCTATATCCACCACACGAGCCACTCTTAAGCTTATCTAATATCTCGATTTTCTTTGTAATTCCTAGATTTGAACACGTAACCCTTACTATCCAAACATAGATGTACATTTACATGCATAGTGCTCCGAACGTAGATCTACATTTTATTTTTCATTCCTTCAAATTAGGCACAATGGGCTCGAGTCGCCTAGACATGAAAGAATGGGTCTGTGCACTCTGTGCACAGTATTAAAGAAATCTGGGGAGACTTAGTACCTTGTAGGAGCACCAGTTCAACTGAGCACCAGCTAGAGCAAAGTGTGGCAAACACCAGGGATTCACTGATGCCATGTCGCATTAACACCCCTTTCAAGAGGAAAGTAAAAATAGGTTAGATAAATACACGATTGAGTGTGGTTGGACCTGACTAGCTTGTGCTACTAGGTCTGATGATGTGCTCCTTCAGTGGATGTGACCTGACTAGGTGAGTCATTAGTCTAAGCTGGGGGGGGAGGACATGGACCTGCCTTGCATTGGCCAGTAGGCCTGCTGCAGTGTTCCTTTCTTATGCATTTAGCTGGCTGGCTCTATATCTATCTGTCTCTCTCTCAAATGTACACATAAGTACAATTATACAGTGTAAATTACCCAGGAAAACCCAAAAATTCCAGGCGAACATAGACAAACATACAAATTTGTACATATCAGTGAAAACAAATAAAGCCAAGGTTCCCTATTGCCCATTTCTCAAATGTCACTGGGCTGTCAACAGTTGTCATAACGCCATTCTTCAAGGAGTTTCATGTATACTCCAGATAGAAAAAAAAGATAAGAGCTAGACAGACAGACATAGACATGTTTGTGTGTAACAGTGATAACAAATACAGGGAGGGTTAGCTGGAGCAGTTCACATTTATCAAATGTCACTGGGTTGTCAACAATATAGGGATGCTTTTCATAACACCATGCTTCAAGGTATACTCCAGGGTGTCTAAAACATTGTTGGGACCTATAAATACTTTGTAAGACAGAATGTAGGATTGCGGATGAGCAAGGAGGTTTCAGAGTGGGTAGGGGATGTGTAGATCAAGTGTTTACATTGAAGCATATATGTGAACAGTATTTAGATAAAGGTAGGGAAGTTTTTATTGCATTTATGGATTTAGAAAAGGCATATGATAGAGTGGATAGAGGAGCAATGTGGCAGATGTTGCAAGTATATGGAATAGGTGGTAAGTTATTAAATGCTGTAAAGAGTTTTTATGAAGATAGTGAGGCTCAGGTTAGGGTGTGTAGAAGAGAGGGAGACTATTTCCGGTAAAAGTAGGTCTTAGACAGGGATGTGTAATGTCACCATGGGTTGTTTAATATATTTATAGATGGGGTTGTTAAGGAAGTAAATGCTAGGGTGTTTGGGAGAGGGGGGGGATTAAATTATGGGGAATCAAATTCAAAATGGGAATTGACACAGTTACTTTTTGCTGATGATTTCTGTGCTTATGGGAGATTCTAAAGAAAAATTGCAAAGGTTAGTGGATGAGTTTGGGAATGTGTGTAAAGGTAGGGAAAATTGAAAGTGAACATAGAAAAGAGTAAGGTGATGAGGGTGTCAATGATTTAGATAAAGAAAAATTGGATATCAAATTGGGGAGGAGGGTATGGAAGAAGTGAATGTTTTCAGATACTTGGGAGTTGACGTGTCGGCGGATGGATTTATGAAGGATGATGTTAATCATAGAATTGATGAGGGAAAAAAGGTGAGTGGTGCGTTGAGGTATATGTGGAGTCAAAAAACGTTTATCTATGGAGGCAAAGAAGGGAATGTATGAAAGTTATAGTGAGTACCAACACTCTTATATGGGTGTGAAGCTTGGGTGGTAAATGCAGCAGCGAGGAGACGGTTGGAGGCAGTGGAGATGTCCTGTTTAAGGGCAATGTGTGGTGTAAATATTATGCAGAAAATTCGGAGTGTGGAAATTAGGAGAAGGTGTGGAGTTAAATAAAAGTATTAGTCAGAGGGCAGAAGAGGGGTTGTTGAGGTGGTTTGGTCAATTTAGAGAGAATGGATCAAAGTAGAATGACATGGAAAGCATATAAATCTATAGGGGAAGGAAGGCGGGGTAGGGGTCGTCTCGAAAGGGTTGGAGAGAGGGGGTTAAAGGAGGTTTTGTGGGTAAGGGGCTTGGACTTCCAGCAAGCTGTGCGTGAGCGTGTTAGATAGGAGTGAATGGAGACGAATGGTACTTGGGACCTGACGATCTGTTGGAGTGTGAGCAGGGTAATATTTAGTGAAGGGATTCAGGGAAACCGGTTATTTTCATATAGTCGGACTTGAGTCCTGGAAATGGGAAGTACAATGCCTGCACTTTAAAGGAGGGGTTTGGGATATTGGCAGTTTGGAGGGATATGTTGTGTATCTTTATATGTGTATGCTTCTAGACTGTTGTATTCTGAGCACCTCTGCAAAAACAGTGATAATGTGCGAGTGTTGAATGATGAAAGTATTTTCTTTTTGGGGATTTTCTTTCTTTTTTGGGTCACCCTGCCTTGGTGGGAGACGGCCGACTTGTTGAGAAAAAAAAAAATAAACACACCGAGCTTCCCGAGTATCATCGTCCTACATGTGTATGAACTGAAGGCTGGTAAGCGGTGGATCTCCCCACTGACTCAGTGGTGTAACACATAGACCATTCTGCCTGGCGGGCAACTGCACACTCAAAATTTTTTTTCCCCTTCCACAACTGTGTTAAACTAAACAAAAATATGCTGCAATTCTCCAGTCGTGCTATAACCAAAACGTACAAGACAAAACAGTGTTAAACAACTGTAATAAGATTAAGCACTAAACCCGAGAAGGTCTTATAACGCTGGAGGGTGGGATGTGCAAAACAAGGAACATGTAGATTATTATTATTATTATTATTATAATCAAAAAGAAGCACTAAGCCACAAGGGCTATACAGCGCTGCGGAACATGTATTATTATTATAATCAAGGGGGAAGCACTAAACCCGTAGGATTATACAGTGCCTATGGGGGGATGGAAGGCATTCAGGCTTAATTCAGGGAACTGGAGCACAGATCCAATTCCCTAGATCAAGAGCCCCTCACCAGCGTCAAGGAGCCTTCCTTGAGGGGTGCGGAACATGTAGATATCAGAAACGAGGGAGTATGCACATGTGTGTGCATGCGCAAGGACTAAGGTTAGCAGGGGTAGTGGGTTACTAAAATAAAATATAAAGTTGTTGCAGCAAGTTTATTTTGTTAAAAAGTCACAAGGGAGTCTGCATCAAAGGTGGGACTTTTAGCAAGGTGGTCAAATAATTGTGTTAAGTGGAGGGGATGCTGGAAATGGAGTGTGTGCCTGCTGATAGACAATTAAGAGATGAACTGGAATGAGAATGGAAGTGGTTAAAAAAGAGGCAGCATGAGGTTATGGTAGGTAATTGAGCTTTTGCACATGGAAGTGGGGAAGATTATAATAAATAAGAAACACTAAACCTACTAAGGTTAGAAAGTGGACAAGAGCAATATGAATAATCTGAATTTCCCTAGGATGAGAAAGAAGGGGTTTAGTCTCCAATATTCCCTGAATTTACAGTGTTGTGTGAATGCATTACCATACCAAGTAGAGTGCATATTAACAACAACTGATCTCAATGTTAAGCATCTTAGCAGCATGGGCATGAGAGGAGTATATGGCTAAGAAACTAACTGATACCTGTAGAAACTGCCATGTACAATTTCAGAAGTTAAGCTTTACAGTTTCTCTGACTGTGAATAAATGCTATTCTGTGTCGCCACTAATGATCATGGCGCCTTAAACCTCGTCCTTCCACCAGAAACTAAAGTAAAATTACAGCAAAATTTGTAGTGTCCTCATGTCTGGTAGGAAGATGAGGTTTAAGGTGCCATGATCAAACAGTAGCAATTCAGAGTAGCTTTAATTCTGAGGCAGAGGACCTGTACAGCTCAGTGAAACTGTAGATGGCTAGAAATGTATGGCAAAGGAATGTTGAAATTAGAGCAAAAGTAGGGTGAACACAAGCACACAAGGCAAAATAAATTCACGACAAAAAAATTCTGACGACATCTAGATCTAAAAGATCATGAATATACCAATAATAATTAAATATTCTGCTTTACTCAGTTTATACAAAGATTTACTGGTAGGGTCAGACCCTCCCCTACAACCACACAGGCAAGTACCTTTCAAGCACTTTCCTCATCATTCCTGGTCCCCTCAAGGAAGGTTCCTTGATGTTGGTGAGGGGCTCTTGATTTAGGGAATTGGATCTGTGCTCCAGTTCCCCGAATTAAGCCTGAATGCCTTCCACATCCCCCCCCAGGCGCTGTATAATCCTCCGGGTTTAGCGCTTCCCCCTTGATTATAATAATAATAATCCTCATCATTCCTCTGTCCTTGTCTCATTTTAGTTTTAAACACCCTCTAATTTTCTTGTTAAGTTCTTTCAGCATGGCCAGTTCTTGTGATTACTACTAAACAAGCAATATGAAACAAAACATTCATCAATCTTTGGTTGCTCATACTAGTTTACTACAGTTTTAGGCTTAATTTGATTATATTATTAGTTTAGTTTACTAAAAGTTACAAGACTATGGAAAATCTTGTTTGAAGCAGCAGCAGTAATACTGAACTATCACAACAAATACAAACTGTGAATGCCCTTAACATGTTAAAGCAGTACTGTATTATGTGCTGAAACCATCACAATGGTACATATAAAATGCTTGTTACCTAATTTTCAAACTCTCAAAAGTCAACACCTACATTAACTTAAAGCAGCTCTAAGAAATTTAGATAAACAGCTGTAAAGTGTCAATTTCAAATTGTAATAACTGCAAGAGTAATTTTATAAATATGATTAGTATTTGCCTTTATCTTGGTAATGAATGAGCAATCTTTGAAGTTTTACCTTAACCCAACATAGTACAGTGTACATACACACAGTTACTTTCAAAAAACATACAGTATATGATCATGACTATATGAGAGGGCAAAGAAAAAAAACAATCTACAACAATCCACATAGTTAACTAACATGCGAGATTCTCAAAAAATAGGTACATCAAAATATCATCACAGTCATTGCACACTGATGACAAAGTTGGAATAGACCAAGCATTAAAAGTGGTCCAGCAAAATTGTGTGCAACACAAATGCAACAATTTAAATGGTAGGAATAGATGAAAAAAGTCATGTGCCACTCATTTTCAAGTGGCAAAAGCAACTTAGGGATGATGAAACCATCAGCACAAATTTTAAGAAATTGTGAGCCTTTTAACAACTAAATCTTATGTTATCCACAGACTGAGAACTTTATCATGTGCACACCCGTGTCTGGTGGATGCCACAACAGTGCCAACACCACCTATAGGTAGTAATGTGCAAGTGCTGTCAGTAATTGTTCTGCTACTCCTTTGGCCACTTCTCCAGCCTCAATATCTAAGAAAAATATTTTCAATGCTCGGTTTTAGTTTTTTCTAATTAGAGTTAAGCCTCCTGCTTCTTTGAAAATATTATGCAACTGTGTGACTTGTTTCAGTTATTTTAGTACAATTGTAAACTAATAAACATTGAACACTTGAGTGACTGTTACAATATCAGATTAACATATTTAACAATGACTTTTGTCTTTATACATAAAAGTAATTATCGAAACGATTTCATACAATATGGATTTGAGTTACTATCAACATTTGCAGTCTAATTTCAATAATGAATAACTTTTTCAAACCACAGAGTAAAATCACCAAATAAATACATTCTCTTACAAAATCTTTCTTTCCAAACTAATACGTATAAAATGCTTCTCTTTCAACAGCCCCTTATCCACCAAGATCATTAAAAATTAATGAAATGTGTCAGATCCAGTATAAACTATTTATACAAAATGATGCTTCACCTATAACAATGTGTACTAGCAGTATTTACACTAACTAAAATTTATGTACAGTAAAACAATCATGCATATGCCACATTGTCTGTACCCCCATAGCTGGAATGATTATTGGGCTGTATAATACGAGTGTCATCAACTGAAACATTGATGGGCTGTGGAAGATCAGGCACTTCATCATTCATAGACATGGAGCCGTGGAAACTCTCAGCAATACGACTCCATTGCCTCTTCTGTATACAGCACCTGTTCGACCTTGGTCCTGCATTATGAAAATAAAAATTTAATATTTAACATTAAACAAATTTTATATTAGTAGTAGTAGCAGTAAATTAAAAACATAAGGGTCATACAGCACTGCAAAAGTCTTCACAGAGAAAACTTCAGTACTGACTAGTGCCTTAAAGAACATGGTATGAGCACATACTTGCCCAAAAGTTAAACTCATGGTCATTCACAAAATGCCTCTATAAAAACAAACAGTACTGAAATATTTCAATGCAGTAATATTTAACAAACAATAAATTCTGTTAAATAATCTCCATATTGACATACTGTACATATATGAACCTTGTGTATAAATTTCACAATTTTATTACTTAACATGTCAAAACTATTTGCATTTTTCAGTTGGTATGTACTAATCACCTTTAAT
The DNA here is from genome assembly GCF_026875155.1 of Cherax quadricarinatus. Lineage (NCBI taxonomy): Eukaryota > Metazoa > Arthropoda > Malacostraca > Decapoda > Parastacidae > Cherax > Cherax quadricarinatus. The sequence continues at coordinate 34,036,888 of NC_069432.1, read as the reverse complement.
CCCACAGTATGTAAAGAAAATCTGTACTCCATCAATATTCTTAATTTAAACATACATATAGGCCAATATGAAAGGTAAATTTAAACCCATCTATCTATGGACTGCCAGATTTTCTTTCAATACCCATACAGGCAAATTGCTTATCTCTAGTTATGCATCAGTGTATTATAGTCTACAACTCAACTTACTGAATACATTCCCATTACTTCAATAAACCAACCACAAATCAAGTAACAAAAAACTGGGAAAGAAACAAGGGTTCCAACCTTTTACATAGGTGAAATTTACCACATTTCACTGCTATAATTTTTACATACAAATTTAATTTACAATTTTTTGTTTATTGTGGTTTGTTTACTGAAAAACCAAAACCCCAAAATACTTCTTTCAAGTTCCTAAAGAAGTAAATCAGTGTTAGTAATTTACAATGCAAGTCACTACATATTCAATACTATAGATGTGGTAATGGGTTATCAGCACATATGCCAGCAGAAGTTTGAGAATTGTGTGTTTCCGAGTCTTCAAAAACACTCGGATCAATAAACACCAACTTTAATTATGCATAATGCCAGTAAGTCCACATGCATTTTGCCAATACAATAAAGATTAATAAACGAAAGTGAGAAAAATATAACCTTTACAACACCAGTCTTGTGAAACCTCATGTCTCAAATGCTTAGCTACATATATGGTAATGTATGTTTGAATTTTTTTTTTTTTTTTATAAATGTGCTTTGTTTCTTCAGTCTTACACACAATCATTGCTCACACTGTAGTACATCACCTGGTCTTCACAAAAAACCTAAATTACCTAGCCTTCTATTAAAAAAAAAAAAAAGTCAAAATTTGTGCAATATCAAAACTGCTAGTTTAAATTATCCATACAATAAGCACATGCCTATCTCTACTATTTTTAATGCCTCTACCAGAAGCTGCTATCCACTGAAACCTCCATCAGCAGCTTAATTAACTTTTTCGTGTGTCAAGGGGCCATAAAACTAGGAAGCACTGCTCAGGCGCTGTATAATCCTCCGGGTTTAGCGCTTCCCCCTTGATTATAATAATAATAATAGGAGGCATTGTATTTAATTGCTTTTAAGTTCAAAATGTATGACAAAAGCCTGAGGAAAAGGGTTTACAGGAAGCATGTGCTCAACAGGACATTTTGGAAGGCTTTTAAGAGAATAAGGCTAAAGAGAACATACAATAACAAATAGTGCACTTCATCCAAACTTCACAAGAGTACAGGAGCAAGAACTATTGGCTTCAACAGTGGTAATTCCTAAAAAGAATGCAAGATGAATCATATATAAAAAAGAAAAATAATAGCAATATAACGAGACAGAAAAATAAAGTAAGACTGTAACATGCCAGATGCTGAGATAGGTACTTTAGACTGACAAGTAGAAATATTAGCTCTCTAGGCAACCATAATGCTATACACAGCCATACATCTAAATATGATTAAACAAAGTTAAGCCTAACATGTTTAAAAATCCCTATCATCTTATCTACCCCTCCATATCAATGTTTTAATTCTCGATTCTCTGTCATCAGTTCTTCAAAATCTTCCTTTCATTTGTTACATATCACCTATGAAATTAATGTTAACTTATCTACCTACATCACTATTTTATTTTTCTCGTTATCACACTAATTGTTATCGTGGTCATTAACCTCATTGAACTCAGCCATTTTGCAAAAAATTTACAACAAAAGCTCACCATCATACATTCTAATCCAATATTAACCCACCAAACTGTAAAATTTCCAATCCACTGCACTGTACATCCTAACCTTTATAACTACATTTCAGGCAGGCACTTTCTCAGAATCTGTATAAAAACATTTCTTAGCTAATATTCTAGTGTGTCAAATTTCAAAGATCATTAGCCTCTTCTAACTCTGATCTAACAAGCTTGGGTATGCTTGTTGATGGGTCACACACTCCTACTCTTCATATCTTCACACACTCCTTTCACCCAACAAACATTATCAATATCCCATTCCAATCTTTTAACACAACCAAATAGTTTTTACATATTACTACTGCATATACGAGATGGGTAAGCGTTTTTCAAAGCTTAATGTCACTAAAAAAACTACAACCCAATGCCAAGTTCAGCAATATAAATGTCTATACTACAAATTGCCTTATTTTCATCTTTCATAGAATGCAAGGCTATCATAATTTAAAAGAATCCACATCAGTAAGTATTAACATTATACACTATACCCATTTTATAGACTAAAATTTGTATCTGATCTGTCACATAAGCAAGTTGTCAGTAATATACATACATCTTCCTATCCAACTGCTTTCACAGTCCTGCTCATACCCATTTCCCATAGTGAACATGCATACCATTCTCAGCCTTTTTTGTTCCCACATTCCTCCTTTTCTTTAGCCCCCTCATCTTTACTTCCTTTCCTCCCTCTCCCTTCCACCATGTCCAGTTACACATCATTCAAATTAAATGAGAAACAATTATATGTGAAGAGTGTGGATAAGAGAGAGAAAAAAAAAGCAATGCCAAAAGAATAACATGTATTATTAGAGAATAGACAACCAAGAATTCATTGAAAGAATCATTGTTATTCTTTTGGTCCTCGTTAAAATAATTCATCTGAAAGTCAAATACAGTAGATCCCCCACTTACAACATTAATGTGTTCCTGAAAATTTGAAGTGTTTGGGATATCTTGCTACTCCTACTTACACTTTGGTCACACTTCACAGACACGCACATGCATATATATATATACATACATCTAGGTTTTCCTCCTTTTTCTAAATAGCTCTTGTTCTTTTTTATTTCTTCTATTGTCCATGGGGAAGTGGAAAAGAATCTTTCCTCCGTAAGCCATGCGTGTCGTATGAGGCGACTAAAATGCCGGGAGCAATGGGCTAGTAACCCCTTCTCCTGTATACAATTACTAAAAAAGAGAAGAAGAAAAACTTTATAAAACTGGGTTGCTTAAATGTGCGTGGATGTAGTGCGGATGACAAGAAACAGATGATTGCTGATGTTATGAATGAAAAGAAGTTGGATGTCCTGGCCCTAAGCGAAACAAAGCTGAAGGGGGTAGGAGAGTTTCAGTGGGGGGAAATAAATGGATTAAATCTGGAGTATCTGAGAGAGTTAGAGAAAAGGAAGGGGTAGCAGTAATGTTAAATGATCAGTTATGGAAGGAGAAAAGAGAATATGAATGTGTAAATTCAAGAATTATGTGGATTAAAGTAAAGGTTGGATGCGAGAAGTGGGTCATAATAAGCGTGTATGCACCTGGAGAAGAGAGGAATGCAGAGGAGAGAGAGAGATTTTGGGAAAATGTTAAGTGAATGTATAGGAGCCTTTGAACCAAGTGAGAGAGTAATTGTGGTTAGGGGACTTTGAATGCTAAAGTAGGAGAAACTTTTAGAGAGGGTGTGGTAGTAAGTTTGGGGTGCCAGGTGTAAATGAAAAAGGGAGCCCTTTGATTGAACTTGTATAGAAAGGGGTTTAGTTATGGGTAATACATATTTAAGAAAAAGAGGATAAATAAGTATACACGATATGATGTAGGCGAAATGACAGTAGTTTGTTGGATTATGTATTGGTAGATAAAAGACTGTTGAGTAGACTTCAGGATGTACATGTTTTATAGAGGGGCCACAGATATATCAGATCACTTTCTAGTTGTAGCTACACTGAGAGTAAAAGGTAGATGGGATACAAGGAGAATAGAAGCATCAGGGAAGAGAGAGGTGAAGGTTTATAAACTAAAGAGGAGGCAGTTAGGGTAAGATATAAACAGCTATTGGAGGATAGATGGGCTAATGAGACATAGGCAATGGGGTCGAAGAGGTATGGGGTAGGTTGAAAAATGTAGTGTTAGAGTGTTAAAGCAGAAGTTGTGGTTACAGGAAAGTGGTGCAGGAGGGAAGAGGAGCGATTGGTGGAATGATGATGAAAGAGAGTAGTAAGGAGAAAAAGTTAGCATATGAGAAGTTTTTACAAAGTAGAAGTGATGCAAGGAGGGAAGAGTATATGGAGAAAAAGAGAGAAGTTAAGAGAGTGGTGAAGCAATGTAAAAAGAGAGCAAATGAGAGAGTGGGTGAGATGTTATCAAACAAATTTTGTTGAAAATAAGAAAAAAAGTTTTGGAGTGAGATTAACAAGTTAAGAAAGCCTAGAGAACAAATGGATTTGTCAGTTAAAAATAAGGAGAGGAGAGTTATTAAATGGAGAGTTAGAGGTATTGGGAAGATGGAGGGAATATTTTGAGGAATTGTTAAATGTTGATGAAGATAGGGAAGCTGTGATTTCGTGTATAGGGCAAGGAGGAATAACATCTTGTAGGAGTGAGGAAGAGCCAGTGTGAGTGTGGGGGAAGTTCGTGAGGCGTAGGTAAAATGAAAGGGGGCAAGGCAGCCGGAATTGATGGGATAAAGATAGAAATGTTAAAAGCAGGGGGGGATATAGTTTTGGAGTGGTTGGTGCAATTATTTAATAAATGTATGGAAGAGGGTAAGGTACCTAGGATTGGCAGAGAGCATGCATAGTTCCTTTGTATAAAGGCAAAGGGGAAAAAGAGAGTGCAAAAATTATAGGGGGATAAGTCTGTTGAGTGTACCTGGTAAAGTGTATGGTAGAGTTATAATTGAAAGAATTAAGAGTAAGACGGAGAATAGGATAGCAGATGAACAAGGAGGCTTTAGGAAAGGTAGGGGTGTGTGTGGACCAGGTGTTTACAGTGAAACATATAAGTGAACAGTATTTAGATAAGGCTAAAGAGGTCTTTGTGGCATTTTTGGATTTGGAAAAGGCGTATGAACAGGTGGATAGGGGGCAATGTGGCAGATGTTGCAAGTGTATGGTGTAGGAGGTAGGTTACTGAAAGCAGTGAAGAGTTTTTTACGAGGATAGTGAGGCTCAAGTTAGAGTATGTAGGAAAGAGGGAAATTTTTTCCCAGTAAAAGTAGGCCTTAGACAAGGATGTGTGATGTCACCGTGGTTGTTTAATATATTTATAGATGGGGTTGTAAGAGAAGTAAATGCGAGGGTCTTGGCAAGAGGCGTGGAGTTAAAAGATAAAGAATCACACACAAAGTGGGAGTTGTCACAGCTGCTCTTTGCTGATGACACTGTGCTCTTGGGAGATTCTGAAGAGAAGTTGCAGAGATTGGTGGATGAATTTGGTAGGGTGTGCAAAGAAGAAAATTAAAGGTGAATACAGGAAAGAGTAAGGTTATGAGGATAACAAAAAGATTAGGTGATGAAAGATTGAATATCAGATTGGAGGGAGAGAGTATGGAGGAGGTGAACGTATTCAGATATTTGGGAGTGGACGTGTCAGCGGATGGGTCTATGAAAGATGAGGTGAATCATAGAATTGATGAGGGAAAAAGAGTGAGTGGTGCACTTAGGAGTCTGTGGAGACAAAGAACTTTGTCCTTGGAGGCAAAGAGGGGAATGTATGAGAGTATAGTTTTACCAACGCTCTTATATGGGTGTGAAGCGTGGGTGATGAATGTTGCAGCGAGGAGAAGGCTGGAGGCAGTGGAGATGTCGTGTCTGAGGGCAATGTGTGGTGTGAATATAATGCAGAGAAATTCGTAGTTTGGAAGTTTAGGAGGAGGTGTGGGATTACCAAAACTGTTGTCCAGAGGGCTGAGGAAGGGTTGTTGAGGTGGTTCGGACATGTAGAGAGAATGGAGCGAAACAGAATGACTTCAAGAGTGTATCAGTCTGTAGTGGAAGGAAGGCGGGGTAGGGGTCGGCCTAGGAAGGGTTGGAGGGAGGGGGTTAAAGGAGGTTTTGTGTGCGAGGGGCTTGGACTTCCAGCAGGCATGTGTGAGCGTGTTTGATAGGAGTGAATGGAGACAAATGGTTTTTAATACTTGACGTGCTGTTGGAGTGTGAGCAAAGTAACATTTATGAAGGGATTCAGGGAAACCGGCAGGCCGGACTTGAGTCCTGGAGATGGGAAGTACAGTGCCTGCACTCTGAAGGAGGGGTGTTAATGTTGCAGTTTAAAAACTGTAGTGTAAAGCACCCTTCTGGCAAGACAGTGATGGAGTGAATGATGGTGAAAGTTTTTCTTTTTCGGGCCACCCTGCCTTGGTGGGAATCGGCCAGTGTGATAATAAAAAATAAAATAATAAAATAATAGGAGATGCATTTCCGAGTCTTAATACTCAGTCTCATATACCCCATTATAATAGGAGACGCATTTCAGTCTTAATACTCAGTCTCATTTCGTTATTTTTAACTAAGAATGTTTATCCAATATTAACTAATGTATGCATGTTAATTAAACAGAACAAAGCTATAGTACAGATATGTAGGGGTGCACAGCAGCTGGATTATCTCCTGATTTTTTTCTTACTGTCCATTCACTCCAACCCTTCCCACAAAAAATTAAAAATTCTTTATATATACTCGCCACTCCCTCACTGTTAGGGTAAGCACAATAGGTGCTTGGGTAGTGTGGAGGGTAATTATAGGAATAATTGCATTTGGGAGGGTGTGGCATGAATGAGCAAAGTTCCCTCTATGAAACGTCTCGCCCACTGAAGTGTCAAGTATATAGGCAACAGCATCAGATACCACAGCTGAATAGAGCAGTGTAATTATTTAATCTAGTTCATTACCAATTTCTACCAAAAAAAAAAAACATCTTCTGTACACATTAACAGAAAAGACAAGAGTATCAATACATTTGGTTGGCTTAGCTCTTCTTTTTGATTATAATAATAAAAAAATACATTTGGTAAAATAGAAAATAATATTTACAATCCAACCTTAAGAAAATGCTGTGGCAAGTCCTAAACTTATAGTTCTTGACCAAACTTTCACCATAAAATGAGCATACACAAAGTATTGATCTTAAGTGTTAATCAGTGTTTATTAAACAATTAATGTTCTAAGGTGACAAGATTCTAAGTTGGAACATTGTAAGTCAGGGACCAACTGTATAATAACGTGAATAAGCAACCTTTATTCTAAAATACTTCAAGCACCAGAATGTCAAGTGATGTCTGAGACTTCTAATGGATGTTATACAATACATCTTGCACCCAAGAAAAGCTTCCTGAGTGTGAGTGCGCTACTGATCCCGAGGCATTGCCTTGCAGTGGTTACCCAGGCAAAAACAATGATCACTATCCACATTTTCTTACTCCAGTTCAGGGATAAGATAAATAAGCCATTGCTGGGTATGGAGCTAAAATCCTGCTGGCACTTTCTTGACCCAACGACGTTCCTGCTCATGATGGTCAATTTCCTTCTCTGCTTTCCTCTGTCGTCGCGCACGATTGGCTGCCGAGCCTAAGGTAGGGGGACACTCAAATATGTAGTTTAAAGCTTCTTGTGCAGCTAATGAAATCAATATAAGTAAAAGCTCGAGGCTCTTGTAGTGAAAAAATACCCATTTATATACTGAGTAATTAAAATGTATACTAAAAGACTTCTCTGCCTTGTAACTCAGAAGTCTTGCAAACTGATACAAAATGTGCTGATCTGTAGAACCAAAAATATATAAATTATCGCTTCAAATTTGCTTCCCTTATCAGACAAGAACGATTAAGAAGAAAATTTGAGGAGTGTGCACAGTACATTAAATTAAGTTGGACAATTTTTTTAAATGGGAGCAAGGGGCTAGTAACCCCTTCTGTATACATTACTAAAATTAAAAAGTGAAACTTTTGTTTTTCTTTTTGGGCCACCCTGCTTCGGTGGAATATGGCCAGTTTGTTGCAAGAAGAGAAGAATTTTTTAAATGATTCTGTAAACAAGTTCAGAGACAAATTTCATTGTACAAACACTAAATGGCTGCAAAAGTGAAATGCATTATTGTATATGAATGCTTGTCCAGTAAACCTGGACTTGCCAGTACTGTGTAGAAGATAAGAGAATAAAGTAATTACCAATCTGAGTTTGCAGGAGTGAGCTGTAGTTCTTTGGCCCACCTCTTGGCCAAATGGCAAAAACCATATCTATTTTTTGAACACATGTATGGAGGTTGCTTCAACTGTGTCGCTACACAGCTCATTCTACTTATTTACCTTTACAATGAAGAAATACTTCACAATACTCCTATGGCTCCTTTGGATGTAATTCCCAATTGTATCTGCTCGTTTCTGTTGCATCCTTGGTACTCACTATCCATGTTTATTCTTATGCCCCATAAAATGTTATATGTTGTGATCATATTTCCTCATGCTCTCTGCTCCACTAACATAGGCCTAGTTCTCTCATTTTCTTTCTTTGCATCTCATTATCCTCAGCACAGGGGCCAGTTTTTATGCTTTCCTCTGCACCCTCTCAAGTTTCTATTTGTGTTTTGAACAATGCTATTAAACTGACAATTAGTTTGCCCAAGTGGTTTTCGAACCACATTGCTAAGCTGGCTGTGGCTGCTTATTTTCAATTTGCTCATTTGTGGTTAAATATGCATTTTATAGGTGTATGTAATCCTGACTCACGAAATCGTAATGACACGATTGCAAAAAAACCATACCCCGGCCGGGATTGAACCGCGGGTTCAATCCCGGCCGGGGTATGGTTTGTATGTAATCCCATTTACTCTAACCTATCAACCAGTTACTACTCCACTGCTGTACCAATGGCCTTTCATAAACTATTCACCAAATGTCTGCCAGCCCAATCAACACATCACCAGAGGCTCGCATCAACCAAATAGCCCATGCTCATCTGGCTATTCCAACTGACATTCAGGAATTTCAACAAAAAGCCATTCAGGGTACTTTATACACCATATGTCAGGCCCATCTTATATGGAACACCAGTATGGAACCCACATCTGAGGAAGTCTATTCAGAAACTGGAGAACATACAGAAGTATGCAGTGAGACTAGTTCCAGAGCTAACAGGTATGAGGAAAGGATAAAGGAACTTAATTTAACAACCCTAGAGGACAGAACCCCTCAAGGAAGGTTCCTTGATGTTGGTGAGGGGCTCTTGATTTAGGGAATTGGATCTGTGCTCCAGTTCCCCGAATTAAGCCTGAATGCCTTCATCCCCCCCAGGCGCTGTATAATCCTCCGGGTTTAGCACTTCCCCCTTGATTATAATAATAATAATAATAATAGAGGACAGAAGGACCAGGGGTGACAACATACAAAATACTCAGAAATTGATAGGACAGACAGGGACAGGCAGTTTGAGAGGCAGGAAACAGGTACTTGATGAAGTGGTGGAGGATAGGGCCCATAAGGCTGGGAGAGTGAATCTGGTGCAGCAAGTCGAGAGGCAGGGCCAGGTTTTAAGACAACTCCTCCAGCCACATTTACAAGAGTACAGGATTTTAACAGGCAATGATTTGGCAATTGAACTGCATGCTCAAGAATGGGCTGCCAGTAATATAATTATGTCCACCCTGCATCCATACTGTTACCCTTCCTTTCAGCTCAATCATTTCTCCAATCTGATATGTAGTGTATGCAGCACTATCAAATGCTTTCTTAGCTCGATCGCTAGCGCACTCAGCTCACATACTGAGGTCTGGCAATCAAATCCCCGGTACAGTTGGAAAACATTAGGACGCGTTTCCTTAAGACACCTGTATAAAATGGGTACCTGGGTGCTAGTCGACTGGTGTGGGTCGCATCTTGGGACAAAACTGACCTAATTTGCCCGAAATGCTCAGTAGTATGTCATTGATGTCAGCCAGGTCTGTATATGTTGTACATGTACTTGTAGAAATAAAGATATTATTTTTAGTCTAGTAATGTATAGTCCATCCATCCTCTATATTGTACTGTCTAACCCCTCTTAGTACGTTTCTCACTCCGAGCTGTAAGACAAGTTTTATTTCAGAGTCCATGCTAGTGTTCTGTAAAGAATTTGGCACTTTCAAAATGTTAAATGTCTTTTTGTCTTTGCTTGCAGTTCAAACATTACTCTTGTTAGGCACAATGATGTCTGTTTCAAGGCTTCCTGCCTTTTTTTTTTCTTTACTGTCATTATGTATGCTTTCTAGTCATCTGGCATTCTTCCACTCCATTTGTGGTTTGTTAAAGATCTGTGCGCGCGCGCGCACACACACACACACACACACACACACACACACACACACACACACACACACACACACACACACACACACACGTGCAGTTCCAGTGTTGTGCACACAGAAGTGTCCCTGTTTGCAGATGACATGAAGTTAACGAGGAGAATTAAATCAGATACGGACCAGACAGGCCTACAGACACACCTGGACAGGCTGGGTGTGGTCCAGAAACTGGCTCCTAGAATTTAACCCCGCCAAATGCAGTCATGAAGATCGGAGGAGGGCAAAGAAGACTGCAGAGTATAGGCTAGGTGGCCAAAGGCTGCAAACCTCACTCAAGGAGAAAGACCTAGGAGTGAGTATAATACCGAGTACATCGCCAGAAGCACACATTAACCAGATTACTGCTGCGGCATATGGGCGCTTGGCAAACCTGAGAATAGCATTCCGGTACCTCAGTAAGGAATCATTCAAGACTTTATACACTGTGTACGTCAAGCCCATACTGGAGTACGCAGCACCAGTTTGGAACCCACACCTGGTCAAACACGTCAAGAAATTAGAGAAAGTGTAAATGTTTGCAACAAGGCTAGTTCCAGAACTAAGCTGTATAGCCCTTGTGGCTTAGCGCTTCTTTTTGATTATAATAATAATCCAGAGCTAAGGGGAATGTCCTATGAAGAAAGGTTAAGGGAAATCGGTCTGACAACACTGGAGGACAGGAGGGTCAGGGGAGACATGATAACGACATACAAAATACTGCGTGGAACAGACAAGGTGGACAGAGACAGGATGTTCCAGAGATGGGACACAGAAACAAGGGGTCACAATTGGAAGCTGAAGACTCAGATGAGTCAAAGGGATATTAGGAAGTAGTTAGGAAGTGGAATAGTCTGGCAAGCAATGTAGTAGAGGCAGGAACTATACATAGTTTAAAGACGAGGTATGATAAAGCTCATGGAGCAGGGGGAGAGAGGACCTAGTAGCGGTCGGTGAAGAGGCGGGGCCAGGAGCCGAGTCTCGACCCCTGCGAGTACAATTAGGCGAGTACAGTTCCAGTGTGCACACAATTCGTGTTGTGTGCACACAGTTCCAGTGTTGTGCACAGTATTTCAGCTCTTAAAATTCTTGGCAATATTTAATCAGATACTCATATCTTTGGTTTTGTACTGAGTATTTTCACCTCATCTGGTGTTCCAGTTTGTTTTTATTTTCACTGCTTATCCTCCCTTCTAACTTTGATACTGGCTCTTACTCATTTGTACATGCATATGAGTTTCATATTAAACTCACTGCATAACAAAAATTTTTTAATGTCCTTTGCCTTCCTTAAGTTTAACATCTCATTCCTCAGTGTGGTTTTTCACCTGATATGGCTATGAAATAAAGTTATTTGTCTTTGCCTTGACAGTGATATTCATTTAAAAAAAATTACTGCCTTCCTCATCCAAAATCAAATTTCTAGCTCTAAGGCTAGTTTCCCTGTTCTCTGCTGTTGAGCTTGTTCTGCACTTTTTGTCCTGGGTTTTACCTCCTTACACTAATGGCTAAACCATGAATTCTCTCATATTTATTGAGTTCTTTTAGCATTATGTCTTAAGAAGAAACCCTAGCTGTCTAACCCTATAAAACAAATTCATTGTGCACTAGGCTTCTAGAAAGATGTGCCCCATACTACAAGCATTGTTGCACTATTTTCCTATTAGGGAAATATGGTAAATATTCTACACATGTTGAAAGGCAGAGTATGAAAGGGCCTGGGTTTAATTCCCAGGCAGGGCAAGAAATGAAGGCACATCTTATACCTGCTGCTCTGGAAAAGAAATAAGAATCTGAGAGTTAGTCGACTGTTGTATTTGCATCTTGGAAAAAAATGCTCAAAGCAAATTCAAATAAAAGAAACAGGAAACCAAAAGTATTTTACTGCTTTTGTAAATAAAAATAAGTGCTGTGCAGTGGTACCCTGAGTTTCGAACTGCTCCCAACTTGACCAATTATGTAAGTGTATTATTGTAAGTGTATTTTTGGGGGTTTGAAACGACTAATCTAATTTACATTATTCCTTATCGGAACAAATTCGTTTGGTAACAGCACTCGAACAGCCTTTTGGAATGAAGAAAGTTTGAAACTTGAGGTACCACTGTAATCTCTCACATAGATGATCACTTTTGCAATAATGTTTGTACAATATGAAAATACTGTCTAGGAACTTTTCCATCATCTTATGTATAATCCTTTCTCAATGATAAAGTAGCCTTTTAGCAAAGATCAGGTGTCACTAGTAAATACAGATCTTTAAATCTGTGATCCACTTAACCCAGTTAGGTTAATCCAAGGATTTTATGTAGCTGATGATCATATCTGATCACGCCCCAAAAACAATACTGACCACTACAATTTTGCGAGTTGCAAGTCAGGTAGGACTGCATTTTTTCTTTTTCACAGACCACAGTAACTCGTACTTCATGGATTGCAAAAATGCACATTTTAGTTTATCACTACTAAATGTTTACCTTGCTTAAGAAAAGGATATGCACATATCTGTTCATCAGCCACCTTTCAATTTTGACATTCTGCCGTATAGGATGATGGTGTATTCTATAATCGTCCATGTCAAACACTGCCTTCCAGTTATTTCTTAAAGTACCTATTACTGTCGGTAGGATACGGTCGGTGTGTTGAAAGAAAGAGACCTATTACTGTCAAGAAATTAGCTTCAACTTTGTTTTTTGTTTTTTCTAAAAAAAAAAAAAAAAAAAATTCATATTTCTTTTATTCAATGCAACTTTAAAAGTTATGAAGTGTTCTTTTCTTCTATTAAAAATCACTCAACAAATTTTTCAATGAAAATAAACTTTTCACTATTTCATCTTCAGTAACTTGTTTCACTTTTGAACTATTAGTATCTTCCATAACAAACAAGAGAACAGATCTTTTTTTAATTTTGTTGATATGTAAATAATTCCATTGTCTATTGAATCTTTTCTGGTATTAAGTGAAAAGGATCATCTTTTAAGGGTTTCTTATTGTAGAAAATTGTCCTCTCCTAAACTTGTCCATTTCAGTAACAGCAGCAGTGTATCTCCATGACCCATCACTTGGGAATGACACATTACACATTAAAATTAACATTGTACCAATCAACTCTTGTACCAACCATGAAATTATCCCAAAACCAGACAAGATTAACTATGTTGAAATAAAGGATTTTAATTCAATATCCATTTTAAAATTATGATGTAGACAGGTAAAACAGAATCACTAAAGAAGCTATAGTGCACATTAAAAACTCAAGTGTCTTAAAAACACATTTGCTACAACCTTCCTCTTCATTGTCTTGCAAGTTATAAAGGAAATATTCCTGAATGGCACTGTAGCTAAATGGGTATCGATTTACAAATACATACAGCGAGTTCATACACTAAAAACCTTAATATCTAAATACCTAAATACTGTGCAACCCTGCTAACCACTACTTAAATTAAATATATTTTTTTGATAATAATGGCTATTCACTAAAAAAAAAAAAAAAAAAAAAAAAAAAAAAAAAAAAAAAAAAAAAAAAAAAAAAAAAAAAAAAAAAAAAAAAGCAATAAAATCTTGCACCACAAGAAAACATAATTCACTATTATTCTACAGAAACTGAATGTTCACTTTCACAAGGTTACAAGCAGAAAAGTTCAATTATTTAAGCAGCCCACCTTGACACACACACACACACACACAACAACAACAACAACAATGCAATGCAATAATATATACACAAGAATATCTAGCTGAGCTTATATGCAAAGTACAGTAAACTGCTGATTTGACACGTGATCTATTAATACTCGTGATAGCGTGATTGAAAAATTGCAGCATATTTTCGATTATGCTATACAGTGGACCCCCGCATAACGATCAGCTCCCAACTCGACCAATTATGTAAGTGTATTTTTGTCAGTGCTTTTGTAGGTGTATTTTTGGGGTCCTGAAACTGACTAATCTAATTCACAATATCTCTTATGGGAACAAATTCGGTCTATAATGGCACCCAAACAGACTTCTGGATTGAAATAATATCGTTATCCGGGGGTCCACTGTATTTATCATTTAGCATGGAGTAAATTTAGTGGAAAATAGCTAAGAGGGGTATATGAAGGCTAGTACCCAATATTTGACTAACTACTCATTCCTGTACTTTTACCAGTCATCTATGTACTCTAGGTGTATTTATACCAATGTTGAATATGTTAGTGATTGATACTGAAGTGTGAAAGTACTGTAAATGAGAAAGTGAATAGATCATCTTGCAGCACTGCCATGATAATGTTTGTGTTAGGAGTTCTTAGGGCCATTACAGTATACAACATTTGATATAAATTGTTCATCACCCTGGGTGTTGCAGATCTAATCAATGTGACTAAATTAGCCGTTTCTTGCATACCATTCGATACATGCTGTGTTTTCATACCCTTTGCACCATGTGGATACTGAAGATGTTTTTAGGTATATAAAATGAGAGGTATTCCAAGATTTATATATTCTTTGTTTCCATCCATTTGCAACAAACTGGTTATAAGAGGAAATGACTTATATAATCTGAGTTCACAGGCTCTGCACCTGTCTGAGAGGTACCACCACCTCTATTTATATATCCTTGACTTCTTTTCATTTGCATAATCTATGGGTGTGAAGCTTGGGCTGTAAATGCTGCAGCGAGAAGATGATGTCCTGTCTAAGGGCAATGTGTGGTGTAAATATTATGCAGAAAATTTGGAGTGTGGAAATTAGGAGAAGGTGTGGAGTTAATAAAAGTATTAGTCAGAGGGCTGAAGAGGGGTTGTTGAGGTGGTTTGGTTTTTTAAAGAGAATGGATCAAAGTAGAATGACATGGAGAGCATATAAATCTGTAGGGGAAGGAAGGCGGGGTAGGAGTCGTCCTTGAAAAGGTTGGAGGGAGGGGGGTAAAGGAGGTTTTGTGGGTGAGGGGCTTGGACTTCCACCAACCGCGCATGAGCATGTTTGATAGGAGTGAATGGAGATGAATGGTATTTGGGACCTGACGAGCTGTTGGAGTGTGAGCAGGGTAATATTTAGTGAAGGGGTTCAGGGAAACCGGTTGTTTTATTTAGCCGGACTTGAGTCCTGGAAATGGGAAGTACAATACCTGCACTTTAAAGGAGGGGTTTAGGATATTGGCAGTTTGGAGGGATATGTTGTGTATCTTTATACGTATATGCTTCTAAACTGTTGTGTTCTGAGCACCTCTGCAAAAACAGTGATTATGTGTGAGTGAGGTGAAAGTGTTGAATGATGAAAGTTTTTTCTTTTTGGGGATTTTTTCTTTCTTTTTGGGTCACCCTGCCTCGGTGGGAGACGGCCGACTTGTTAAAAAAAAAAAAAAAAAAAAAAAATGAGAGGAACCTGGATATAATGGTTATACTGTATCTTTTTTTTTTTTTTTTTTTCAACAAGTCGGTCGTCTCCCACCGAGGCAATGTACATCAATTTAGTTGATGAACTCCATTTTTTGATAAAGGATGGGTGAGGAGCATTGCCAATGTTTACATCTGCTCATGCCTCCTTCTATCTATTCCTGCCACCCCTCTGCCCCTTCCAACTCTTATTTCTATCAATGAAAATGTGTATAGGAAATAATATTGTAGTTTAATTTTTTATTTAAACATTTATGAAGGGATTCAGGATAAACCAGCTATCTGTACACAAGTCCTGGAGGTGGAAAGTAAAGTGCTTGCATTTTGAAGGAGGTTGTTGCAATTCAGAGGATGATCTGAACTGTAAAGGCACCATGCTTCTGGCAAGACAGTGATGTCTGCCTGAAATGCTCAGGCATGTTAGTGGCTTTCTTTGTACTTAACATTTTATAAAAGTAAATCACACACTAACCTTTGCAAAGAAATAATAATTGTATTGTACTGTATCAAATGAATGAGAGAGAAGTGGATTTTTCTTTTTTGGTCACTACCTTGGTGGGAGATGTTGGCATTATAAAAAAATTACTAGTGCCTAACTGAAAGATGGTACAGAACAGACTAAATTTGAAAGCAGGTGCTGATACCTAATTCTGAATGATGGTACAGAATTTACTGAATTTGAGAACAGGAGCTTTCTCTGAACAATGGTACAAAATGCAGCAAAAGAAATAAGGAAACATGAGCAGCAGCAGCAGCATTAGAAGTAAAATCAAGGGTAGTTGTAACAAGATAGTATAAGGAAAATGAAAACTTTCGTTATAATAGAAAAAAAATAAACTAAGTGTGGTTCATTAACTTTAGAAGTTTGTATCTACTCAAAAAATTTTTAAATACATTTACCTGATTTCTTAAAAATTTATTAATTAATGTGCAGTGTTCATCATTAACCCTTTCACTGTCCAGACAAACTTGTCCACTAAGTCCATGAAATTTTTTCTTATCAAATGGTAGAGAATCTTTTTCTGGAGGTAATAAAACGAAGTACAAAATTTGACGGAAAACTGAAGAAATTATGCTTTCATGAATTATGTCGTGTCAGCAATATTTATGCATCGGTGGTTCTGTCCATTTTGAGTCCTATTTTAGGCTGATTACACTGTTCCAGTAGACCAAATTTTTAGCTATTTCACTAGTATGTCTTCCATTTTATTGACTCGCCACAAGAGATCGTGTAATCAACTATTTCAACTACTCAATAAAGTGATCAGATATTGGTAATTTGGCTAATTACACACAAATTTCAAAATAGGATTTAGAATAAACAATGCAGGCATTCCTGGCACTAAAATAACATTTCCTCTGTTCATCAGTAATATTCCCAGGCTTTACACATGAATTCCATTTTGATTTTTTATTCACACACAAAAAATAGAAGATTTACTGTTGTGCAATACTGTAATAATTGTATAAATAACATCAGTGCATTTGCGAATGCATATCCGACCCACCAGTTGACGTGTATTGGATGCATGACATGATTTATTACTCTTGAACACTGGCAAAAACTTAACATTTCTGCTATATTGAACTCAATATCAAGTTATTTTCAGCCCTAAAACCAATCAAAATCATCTCTGTCTGTAACGTATCTTCCATTCTATCAAATGAGACCAAGAAATCGAGAATACACTGCAAAGTCATTGTTTTAAACCAAAAACATGGTCACCGTTTTTTCCCTCATTATGCACTCCGTGCTGCAGGATTTTTTTTTATGTGGTGCATACTTATCACAGATTCATTCTCTCACATCCAGGCCCAAATTTACTGCTCACAGCTTATCTGAGTGAGCTGAGCTAATGGCATAGTACTACGGCACTGACAGTGACCGCAAAGCCATAGTACTATGGCACAGTCAGTGAAAGGGTTAAAGTATACTGGGTGGAAGGCACTCAATGTAATTTAATGTCAAAATGAGTATCCTACCTTGGCACATTTGTTGACAAGACAAAAAGCTAATACTGTCCTGGCAACCAAAAGGGGGATGTCTCAGGATGCCCTATGGCTGGCTGCATCATCAGTGCCTTCTAGTCTAGGGTTGTGTGGTGGATGGTTTTGTGTCCACGGTACCCCTGCCCCATGTGGTTTTGAGGGCCAAGTTTGCCAAGATATTTTTAGTTATTGATGAATTAATGTGGACAGGAATAAGTCACTGACAAAGAGAATTGCAGAGATTGTTGGACTACATAATGTATGCCATTAAATGAAGGGAACAGTAGAAGCCAGTGATGTGTAGAAGTGTCCAACGAGACCTGGTAGCGTTGGTTCCACGAGGACAGTATTGAGGATATGCCCAATATCAGAAGCACTAGAGAAACATCCCCACTAATGTTGATAATAATAATGTATCTAGACTGGATCTGTTATCATTTGCCTGAATCTTTCCGTGTGGTACAAGATTTCATGCAAAAGTGTGCTCCTTGCCACACTGCAAAATCTGTTTTTCAATGACTCTGTGACTGGGGGTACCCTTCTTCAATGACTGGCCAGGAAACTCATCAGACTTGAACCCCAATGAGAACCTATGGGCTGAGACAAGAGAGATCTACAAAGGCAAGGAAATCAACTCATTTCCATGGGTTTAGGATGTCATCTGTGAGCTATGGGGGAATATACTCCCTGAAACCCTGAAGAAAGTGTGTTAATCACTTCCTAGACGGTTGAAGGACATCCTAAAGTGCAAGGAATAACCAATTCTGTGGTCATGATTTTAGAGGGAGCCAGCATACTTTAATGACAAGCACTGTATATCAATTATCACCAAATATAATGCTGCTTTGGAAATTGTCCTTCAATCCTTGTCAACTTTGTCCTTAAACATTTTTAATTAACAGGTATGACATTCTGTACCATCAAGCTGGTTAATGTCATAACATTGAAGCTAATAAAACACTATACAGGTTGTTAAAATAATGGTATACCATAGATTGCTTTTAAGCACACCAAAGTTCTTGAGGCAGAAATAGTGCTAGGAACATGAAAACAATTGGTGCAAGAAGCATATATTAATATGATATAAAAGGCATGTTTTGTCAATAACTAATACTTTAAATGCAATCCCTCAAATATTTTATCATTTATCAGTGCAGAATAGTAGATGGAAATGCAAGAATTTAGGTACATGCTGCATTTCCCAATGAAAACTTTGCAAAATGCAAATTCATTCAACGTCAGAAGTTCTTTAAAATAATTTTAAGTTGCTTCGATACAATTACAGTACCAGAAGTCTAAGTTTATTAGAATAGTCACTTTTAAGAGATATTAGTGTCCTGTTTGTTATGCACAACTGGAAATTTTGACTCTGAGAAAGGAAAAGAAAAATATTTTACAACATTCAGACTCAACAGCGCATTCAGTAAACATGACAGTGTGACTGAAATTAGAATGAAATTATAAACTGATAGGCAGGCAGGAAATCTACCCATCATTTTAAGAGGTTATTTAAAATATTTTAAATGAACTGGATGCCAAATCAGAGTTCAGATTTAAAGTTAGCATGGGATAACCACTGGGTCACGAAAATTTTGAAATGTACTAATACACAACAATGAATAAAAATGATAAAATACGCTTAAAGCTGTATTGACACAAGCACGAGTTAATTTTATGCAATTTTTTTGTAAAATGGGAAATATAAGAAATAGGAATATTTTGAACATGCCTTGTATATACATTTTTTACTGAATGTAGCAAGGTAAATAAAATACAATTAACTTTTTAGTGTCAGGTTCAAGGAACATTATTACACAGGATTCTACTTGGTCCTCCTTACAAATTACTTTTGTACTTTTACATTAATATATGATTATAGTATTTTGTAAACTATACCACGATATACTTACCACAGAAGCTGAGCATAACAGGCAAGAATATCAAACCATGCGCAGCACCAAACAGTACGATGCCAAGATACATGCGGAAGTAGAAAACTTTGAAGATTTTCGAGTGAGCAAAGGCTAAGACAATGATGCCTCCAAATTTTGTGAATGTGATGCCTGACAGTACCTAAAAAAGAAAAAAATATAAGCAAACTCATATTTATCTTCTGTACTTCATCCTTTTTCAGTAAATGTATCCAATCATACTAATATACAGTATATCAAATCACCCTCCATAAATGGAAGGGTTATTTGATATTAAATTTTCAAGCAATATGTGAATTTTTTCATACAGCATATATGTATATGTGCAATGTGCATATATGTATCAATGTATAAGCCTACTGAGTATACCTGGTAGTGTATGGTAGGGTTATTATTGAAAGAATCAGAGGTAAGATGGAGAGCAGGATTACAGATAAACAAGGAAGCTTAAGGTAGGGGATACCTGGAGTTTACCTGGAGAGGGTTTCAGGGGTCAACGTCCCCACAGCACGGTCTGAGACCAAGTGTTGAAGCATACAAGTGAACAATATTCAGATAAAGGTAGGGAAGTTTTCATTGCTTTTATGGATTTAGAAAAGGATTATGACAGGGTGAATAGAGAAGAAATTTGGCAGATGTTGCAAGTGTATGGTGGCAAGTCACTACATGCTGTAAAGTTTCTACGAGGATAGTGAAGCTCAGGTTAGGCTGTGTAAGAAAGAGGGAGATTACTCTCCAGTAAAAGTAGGCCCTAAATAGTGATGGGTAATGTCACTGTGGTTGTTTAACATCTATAGATGGGGATTTCTTCTTCTCTTTTTTAGTAAATGTATACAGGAGAAGGGGTTACTAGCCCATTGCTCCCGGCATTTTAGTCGCCTCATACGACACGCATGGCTTACGGAGGAAAGATTCTTTTCCACTTCCCCATGGACAATAGAAGAAATAAAAAGGACAAGAGCTATTTAGAAAAAGGGAGAAAAACCTAGATGTATGTACATATATATATGCATGTGCGTGTCTGTGAAGTGTGACCAAAGTGTAAGTAGGAGTAGCAAGATATCCCTGTTATCTAGCGTGTTTATGAGACAGAAAAAGAAACCAGCAATCCTACCATCATGCAAAACAGTTACAGGTTTTTGTTTCACAGTCATCTGGCAGGACGGTAGTACTTCC
Organism: Cherax quadricarinatus; assembly: GCF_026875155.1. Lineage (NCBI taxonomy): Eukaryota > Metazoa > Arthropoda > Malacostraca > Decapoda > Parastacidae > Cherax > Cherax quadricarinatus. The sequence continues at coordinate 34,016,356 of NC_069432.1, read as the reverse complement.
CTGGGTGGTTGCTGTCTACCAACCTACACTCTGAAGGAGGGGTGTTAATGTTGCAGTTTAAAAACTGTAGTGTAAAGCACCCTTCTGGCAAGACAGTGATGGAGTGAATGATGGTGAAAGTTTTTCTTTTTCGGGCCACCCTGCCTTGGTGGGAATCGGCCAGTGTGATAATAAAAAAAATAAAAAAATAGATGGGGATGTAAAAGAAGTAAATGCTATGGTGTTGGGGAGAGGGGTGGGATTAAATTACGTGGATTCAAATACAAAATGGGATTTGACACAGTTAATTTTTACTGATGATACTGTGCTTTTTGGAGATTCTGAAAAGAAGTGGCCAAGGTTAGTGGAAGAGTTTGGGAGGGTGTGTAAAGGAAGAAAGTTGAAAGAACATGGATAAGAGTAAGGTGATCAGGGTATCAAATGATTTATATAAGGAAAAATTAGATATTAGATTAGAAGGATGGAATATGGAAGAAGTGAATATGTTCAGATATTTGGGAGTAGATTCGTTGGCAGATGGGTTTCTGAAGGATGAACCTAACCATAGAACTGATGAAGGTAAAAAGGTGGGGGCTGCACTGAGGTATCTGTGGAGACAAAGAACATTATCCATGGAGGTGAAGAAGGGAATGTTGAGTATAGTGGTACCAACACTCTTATGTGGGTGTGAAGCAGGGGTTGTAAATGTTGCAGTAAGGAGGAGGCTGGAGGCAGTGGAGATATGTCTAAGGGTAATGTGTGGCATAAATATTTTGCAGAGAATTCTTAGTGTGGAAATTAGGAGATGTGGAGCTACTAAAAATATTATTCAGAGGGCTGAGGAGGGGTTGTTGAGGTGGTTTGGTTATTTAGAAAGGATGGAGCAAAATAGGTTGACATGAAGGGTGTATAAATCTGTAGTAAAGGGAGGAGTGGTAGGGGCCGTCCTAGAAAAGGATGGAGGGAGGGGGTAAAAGAGGTTTTTGTGTGCAAGGGACTTGGACATACAGCAGATGTGTGAGCATGTTAGATAGGAGTGAACAGAGACAAATGGTTTTTGGGACTTAACAAGCTGTTAGTGTGAGCAGGATAATATTTTGTGAAGGGATTCAGGGAAACCTGTTAGCTGGACTTGAGTCCTGGAGGTGGGAAGTACAATGCCAGCACTTTTGGATATGTGCCGTTTGGAGTGACATCTGAAATGTCATATCTGCACATCTCTGCAAAGACGGTGATTATGTGTGGATGTTGATGAAAGTGGGAGACTGACAGCATGTTAAAAAAAAAAGTGTGAATACATATGGATGTACATTTTTTAACGTACCAGCATCAGAGTAAGGTGACCTGAGAAAGGGAAAACTTTCACTACTATTCATTCCATCACTGTCTTGCCAGAAATGTGCTGACTTAACAGTTCATATGACCCACCGAACTGCAACTTCTCCACTCTACCTTCAGATTGAAGGCACAATGCTTCTGATCTCCAGAACTCGTCCTGCTAACTGGTTTCCCTGAATCCCTTCATAAATGTTACCTTGCTCACACTCCAACAGAATGTGAAATCATAAAAACAACTCACCTTGACTCTTACCTAATAAGAAGACAAGCCTGTTGGATGTCCAAGCCCCTAACACACAAAACTTCCTATACCCCCCTCCCACCAACCTTTCCTAGGATGACCCATACCACTCCTTCCCTCCATTCCAGATATGTGCCTTCTAGTAATCTTATTTTGCTCCGTCTGTAAATGTCCCAACTACCTCAACAGCCCCTCTAGCCCTCTGAATAACACTTTTGGCAACCCCACATAAGCTTTTAATCTCCAAGCTCAATTCTTTGCATAATATTCACACCACATATTGCCCTCAAACATGATATTGCCACCACCTCTAGCCTCCTCCTCGCTTCAACGTTTAACCCTTAAACTGTCCAAACGTAGATCTACATTCACTTGCATGGCACACCAAATATTTTGAAAAATGAAAAAATCGTTTTTTTCTTTTAAAATGAAGAGCACATTTTTCTACATGTTACAGGATTAAAAAAAAAAAAATTAGGGTCAGTAATTACAGAGATATAAGATCATGAAGTTGGCTCTGGATGCTCACCTGTCGGCAACACTTACTCCTGCCACTTGCAGAAGTGTTGCCAATATACCTTTTTCTCGTTTTTATTTTAATTTATATACTTTTTACGTTCTGATAATTACAATTTATAACAGTTCTTGTAATTTCATAGCCAATCTTTGTTCTGACACTAATATTAGGTACCGAAATAGTACAGTGGACCCCCTCATACTCTTGGCATCACATAACGTTAAATCCACATACCGCTACATTTTATCACCAAGATTTTGCCTCGCATACCGCTAAAAAACCCGCTCAACGCTGTTCGTCCAAGACGCGTCTAATGTGCGCCCTTACCCAGCCTCACATGTTCCGCCGGTGGCATTGTTTACCAGCCAGCCTCTGCGGTAACATCCAAGCATACAATCGGAACATTTCGTATTATTACAGTGTTTCTGGTGATTTTATCTGCAAAATAAGTGACCATGGGCCCCAAGAAAGCTTCTAGTGCCAACCCTACAGGAATAAGGGTGAGAATTACTATAGAGATGAAGAAAGAGATCACTGATAAGTACGAAAGTGGAGTGCGTGTCTCCGAGCTGGCCAGGTTGTATAGTAAACCCCAATCAACCATTGCTACTATTGTGGGCAACAAAAAGGCAATCAAGGAAGCTGTTCTTGCCAAAGGTTTAACTGTATTTTCGAAACAGAGATCGCAAGTGATGGAAGATGTTGAGAGACTGTTATTGGTGTGGATAAATGAGAAACAGATAGCAGGAGATAGCATCTCTCAAGTGATCATAAGTGAAAAGGCTAGGAAGTTGCATGAGGATTTAATTAAAAAAATGCCTGCAACTAGTGATGATGTGAGTGAATTTAAGGCCAGAGATTTAAGAGGCGTAGTGGCATACATAGTGTGATAAGGCATGGTGAGGCTGCCAGTTCGGACCACAAAGCAGCTGAAAAATATGTGCAGGAATTCAAGGAGTACATAGAAACTGAAGGACTGAAACCTGAACAAGTGTTTAATTGTGATGAAACAGGCCTGTTTTGGAAGAAAATGCCAAGCAGGACCTACATTACTCAGGAGGAAAAGGCACTCCCAGGACATAAGCCTATGAAAGACAGGCTTACTCTGTTGATGTGTTCCAATGCTACTGGTGATTGCAAAGTGAAGCCTTTATTAGTGTATCACTCTGAAACTCCCAGACCGTTCAGGCAAAAGAATGTCCTCAAGGAAAATTTGTGTGCTGTGGAGGGCAAACAGTAAGGCATGGGTCACTAGGGACTTTTTCTATGACTGGTTACACCATGCATTTGCCCCCAATGTGAAAGATTACCTAACTGAAAAGAAATTAGAACTTAAGTGCCTCCTGGTGTTAGACAATGCCCCTGGTCATCCTACAGACGTGGCAGAGCGACTTTATGGGGACATGAAATTCATTAAGGTGAAGTTTTTGCCTCCTAATACCACTCCTCTCCTGCAGCCCATGGACCAGCAGGTTATTGCAAACTTCAAAAAACTGTACACAAAAGCTCTGTTTGAAAGGTGCTTTGTAGTGACCTCAGAAACTCAACTGACTCCAAGAGAGTTTTGGAGAGATCACTTTAATATCCTCAATTGTGTAAACCTTATAGGTAAGGCTTGGGAGGGAGTGAATAAGAGGACCTTGAACTCTGCTTGGAAGAAACTGTGGCCAGAATGTGTAGACCAAAGGGATTTTGAAGGGTTTCAGGCTAACCCTGAGAATCCTATGCCAATTGAGGAATCCATTATGGCATTGGGAAAGTCCTTGGGGTTGGAGGTTAGTGGGGATGATGTGGAAGAGTTGGTGGAGGAGGACAATGAAGAACTAACCACTGATGAGCTGATAGATCAACTTCAACAGCAAGAGGCCAGACTTGAGGAAACTGGTTCGAAGGAGGGGAGAGAGAAATTGAAGAAATTGCCTACTACAAAGATTAAGGAAATCTGTGCAAAGTGGCTTGAAGTGCAAACCTTCATGGATGAAAATCACCCTCACACAGCTATTGCAAGCCGTGCTGGTGACTATTACACTGACAATGTTGTGAAACACTTTAGGGAAGTCATAAAGGAACGAGAGGTACAGGCCACTATGGACAGATATGTTGTGCGACAGAACTCCAGTGACTCTGAAGCTGGTCCTAGTGGCATTAAAAGAAGAAAGGAAGTAACCCCAGAAAAGGACTTGACACCTCAAGTCTTAATGGAAGGGGATTCCCCTTCTAAACACTAACACTCTCTCCTCCTCCCATCCCATCAATCATCACCAGATCTTCAATGAAAGTAAGTGTCATGTAATTGTGCATGCCTTTTTCAGTTTGTGTGTATTAAAATTAATATTTCATGTGGTAAAAATTTTTTTTTCATACTTTGGGGTGTCTTGCACAGATTAATTTGATTTCCATTATTTCTTATGGGGAAAATTCATTCGCATAACGATAATTTCGCATAACAATGAGCTCTCTTGCACGGATTAATATCGCTATGCGGGGGTCCACTGTACTCAAATAGTCATATCACACTGACAGGTGAACATTTACACCTGCTTGGGTTATTTACTTCTGTCTAGAAATATATAAAAGTATTTATAGGTCCCAGCAATGTTTTAGATACCCTGGCATATACCTTGAAGCATGGTGTTATGAAAGGCATCCCTATACTGTTGACAGCCCAGTGACATCTGATAAATGCCCACTGCTCCAGCTAACCCTCGCTGTATTGTTATCACTGTTACACACAAACATGTCTTGTCTCCCTGTCTGTTTATCTGTGTGTCTGTCTGTCTCTGCTTATCTGTCTTTCTGTCTGCCTGCCTGGAATATATGTATATTACAGGCCTTGAAGAATGGTGTTATGACATCTTATCAGCTTGGTGACATTTCATAAATGGGTGCTCGGGGAACCCTGGATTTATTTGTTTCACTGATACACACAAACATGTTTCTGTCTGTCTGTCTATCTTTGCCTGGAATTTTTGGGTTATTCTAGGTAATTTACACTATAACTGTACTTATGTGTACATATGAGACAGATATAGACAGAGAGAGAGCCAAAGCAAGCCAGCCAGCCTGCCGAATACATAAGAACATAAGAAAGAAGGAACGCTGCAGCAGGCCTACTGGCCAATGCAAGGCAGGTACATGTCACCCCCCCCCCCCTGCTTAGACCAATGACCCACCTAGTCAGGTCACATCCAATGAAGGAGCATGACATCAGACTTAGTAGCACAAGCTAGTCAGGTCCAACTCACACCCACCCACACTCACTCGTGTATTTATCTAACCCATTTTTACTTTCCTCTTAAAATGGGAGTGTTAATGCAACATGGCATCAGTGAATCCCTGGTGTTTGCCATGTTATTTGCTCCAGCTGGTGCTCAATTGAACGGTGCTCCCACAAGGTACAAAGTGCTCCCAGATTTTTTTAATAGTACGCACACTGAGTGCACAGACCCATTCTTTCATGTCTAGGAGTCTCAAGCCTATTGTGCCAAATTTGAAGGAATGAAAAATAAAACGTTGTTCTAAGTTTGGAGCACTACTTGTGCCAACGTAGATCTACATTTAGACAGTTTAAGGGTTAAAACATATGCTTCACACTATGCTCTGGTACATTTCCCTTTTTGCATCCATAAATAGAGCTCTGTCTCTACACATGCCTCAATGCACCACGCCACTTTTTTTCCCCCATCAATTCTTTGGTTCACCTCATCTTTCATAGACCCATCCATGAATAAGCCCACAAGTATAATTCAGCAAGTTTTTCAATCAAATTTCATACTTTTAGTGTCAATACCTATAGAAAAATATTCTCTACTCTTCTAGAATTATTTTTTTTTATTATTATCACACTGGCCGATTCCCACCAAGGCAGGGTGGCCCGAAAAAGAAAAACTTTCATCATTCACTCCATCACTGTCTTGACAGAAGGGTGCTTTACACTACAGTTTTTAAACTGCAACATTAACACCCCTCCTTCAGAGTGCAGGCACTGTACTTCCCATCTCCAGGACTCAAGTCCGGCCTGCCGGTTTCCCTGAACCCCTTCATAAATGTTACTTTGCTCACACTCCAACAGCACGTCAAGTATTAAAAACCATTTGTCTCCATTCACTCCTATCAAACACGCTCACGCTTGCCTGCTGGAAGTCCAAGCCCCTCGCACACAAAGCCTCCTTTACCCCCTCCCTCCAACCTTTCCTAGGCCGACCCCTACCCCGCCTTCCTTCCACTACAGACTGATACACTCTTGAAGTCATTCTGTTTCGCTCCATTCTCTCTACATGTCCGAACCACCTCAACAACCCTTCCTCAGCCCTCTGGACAACAGTTTTGGTAATCCCGCACCTCCTCCTAACTTCCAAACTACGAATTCTCTGCATTATATTCACACCACACATTGCCCTCAGACATGGCATCTCCACTGCCTCCAGCCTTCTCCTCGCTGCAACATTCACCACCCATGCTTCACACCCATATAAGAGCGTTGGTAAAACTATACTTTCATACATTCCCCTCTTTGCCTCCAAGGACAAAGTTCTTTGTCTCCACAGACTCCTAAGTGCACCACTCCCCCTTTTTCCCCTCATCAATTCTATGATTCATCTCATCTTTCATAGACCCATCCGCTGACACGTCCACTCCCAAATATCTGAATACATTCACCTCCTCCATACTCTCTCCCTCCAATCTGATATCCAATCTTTCATCACCTAATCTTTTTGTTATCCTCATAACCTTACTCTTTCCTGTATTCACTTTTAATTTTCTTCTTTTGCATACCCTACCAAATTCATCCACCAATCTCTGCAACTTCTCTTCAGAATCTCCAAAGAGCACAGTGTCATCAGCAAAGAGCAACTGTGACAACTCCCACTTTATGCGTGATTCTTTATCTTTTAACTCCACGCCTCTTGCCAAGACCCCGCATTTATTCTCTTACAACCCCATCTATAAATATATTAAACAACCACGATGACATCACACATTCTTGTCTAAGGCCTACTTTTACTGGGAAATAATTTCCCTCTTTCCTACATACTCTAACTTGAGCCTCACTATCCTCGTAAAAACACTTCACTGCTTTCAGTAACCTACCTCCTACACCATACACCTGCAACATCTGCCACATTGCCCCCCTATCCACCCTGTCATATGCCTTTTCCAAATCCATAGATGCCACTAAGACCTCTTTAGCCTTATCTAAATACTGTTCACTTATATGTTTCACTGTAAACACCTGGTCCACACACCCCCTACCTTTCCTAAAGCCTCCTTGTTCATCTGCTATCCTATTCTCCGTCTTACTCTTTCAATAATAACTCTACCATACACTTTACCAGGTATACTCAACAAACTTATCCCTCTATAATTTTTGCACTCTCTTTTGTCCCCATTGCCTTTATACAAAGGAACTATGCATGCTCTCTGCCAATCCCTAGGTACCTTACCCTCTTCCATACATTTATTAAATAATTGCACCAACCACTCCAAAACTATATCCCCACCTGCTTTTAACATTTCTATCTTTATCCCATCAATCCCAGGTGCCTTACCCCTTTTCATTTTACCTACTGCCTCACAAACTTCCCCCACACTCACAACTGGCTCTTCCTCACTCCTACAAGATGTTATTCCTCCTTGCCCTATACACGAAATCACAGCTACCCTATCTTCATCAACATTTAACAATTCCTCAAAATATTCTCTCCATCTTCCCAATACCTCTAACTCTCCATTATACTATATATATATAAAAAAAAAAAATAAAGGCGAATATCGAAAGTGAGTGTTAACATTCTTACTACTATTGGCTATCACTTGAAAATATGAACAAAAATATAACTGAAAACTTTACACTGTATACATGATAATGGAATGTAGCACACATGATACAGTTTATATATTAAGCTCATGAAGACTTTCACTACTTACTGAACTGCCCATAGTAATGAGGGCATCTTTTGCTCGCAGCAGCCGAGTCTCTTCCATGGACAGAGAGAAGGCATGAGTTATGTGACTACAAAACTCCACTGATATGCCAACAGCCTGAAAAATATAGTCTTAAAAAGATATTTTCCCACACTATGGTAACTGGAACTCACTAAGGTTTATTTACCAAGTGTATAAATAATCAGCAGCTTTATTACCATTTACATATTCGGAAAAAAATGATTTATAAATGCAATGCACAAAAATATATAAAATTAAAAAAAAGAATAAAAAATAAAAACCGCATATGCATGCACACATACACACTTTCCCACTGGTGTGGCTGGAAGGGTACCTATACACTGGTGTGGCTTGTTGGGTACCTGTATATTGGTTTGGCTGGTTAAAAAGAACCAAGCCGAGCTAGTAGGTGATGGATGACCAATCTACAAACAACCTCACTATACAGGACTACCAAAAACTTTAATAAGCCACAAGCTTCCAGTGCCTAACAAGGTATTGTACAGTATACTATACCTATCACTCTCTAATATCTCCACATACCATGATTATCATGATTGTTGTACTTTATAGATTGCCTGTCAAGTATAGGCATATGAATGACAAATTAGAAATGGAAAAAATAATGGGTAAAAGAAAATTATAGCGTTCATATGATCAATGCTGTTCCAAACACAGGTCAGTTCAAGGCCACCACAGTCTTTCCCAGAACACTTACCATAACCAAGTTGACGAGCGAAACTGCATTGAGGGAAACATCCCACCAGTACATGAGTCCCCCAAGGTTGACAAGGATCATGATGATGGTAACTATTACTGCTATGGATGAGGCAACATCAAGACCAGACAGGAGGATGCTCACCAACAGCACCGTTACAAGAGAGATGCCAAGGGAAGTCAAAACATCTTCCCACATTGTCAAATATTGCTCGTAGAATACATAGAAAACACTGAAAAACAATAATTAATTAAGATCAGTAACTTAATAGGTAGTAGTTGGTGGACAGTAAACACCCAGGGAGGTACTACCGTCCTGCCTAGTGAGTGTGAAACAAAAACCTGCAATTGTTTTACATGATGGTAGGATTGCTGGTGTCTTTCTTGTCTTAAACACGCAGGATAACGTGTACATTTTGTTACTTCTACTTACACTTAGGTCACACTACACATGCATATATATTTACACACCCATCTGGGGTTTCTTCTATTTTCTTAGTAGTAGTAGTTCTCGTTTATTTCTTATCTCTATGGGGAAGTGGAAAAGAATTCTTCTTCTGTAAGCCGTGCGTGTCCTAATCAGCGACTATAATGCCAGGAGCAAGGGGCTAGTAATCCTGTCTCCTATGTAAATTACTAAATTTAAGAAGAAAAACTTTTGTTCTTTTAAGGTCACCCTGCCTTGGTGGGATACAGCTGGTTCGCTGAAAAAAAAAAAACTAAAATGAGTAGAATCTGATAAAAACTTGTGATTTTATGGGGCACTGAAGTTGGCAAAAATTATCACTAGTCAGCAACAGCATCATTAGTGCACCAGCAATACTTACATTTTACAATTTACTGATACCAAATTATGAGTTTCTTTTGGTTTTATTTTACTCTTTTTAATGTTTAACACTATGTACTCTAGTTTCTCGGGATATTAGATGTGTTTCATGATATAGTATTCAAACATGAGGAAATGCATAGCCTGACACTGCTCCACTTGAATACACAGAATAAATTGGGTTGTGAATATTTGCAGCTAGGAGGCTGGAGGCAGTGGAGATGACTTGTCTGAGGAAAATGTGTGGTGCAAATATTATGCAGAAAATTCACAGCTTGGAGAGTAGGAAGAGGTGCAGAGTTACTAAACGTATTGGTATAAACCTTGGTAATAAATACCGACAAGTTGGTTTAGAAAGACATGTAACGAAACACTAACATGTTAGAAAACGTTTCGGTCCTGGGACCTTGATCACTTCTAACATACAGAGGTAGAAAGACATTATATATATAGGCGGAGAGTGAGGTGTGACGCACGTGACCTGAGGAATGTCATAAGAACATAAGAATGGAGGAACACTGTAGAAGGCCTACTGGCCCATGCGAGGCAGGTCCTTGTTTTGATACAACCTCTACCTATGATGAGGACGGGTAGACGATGAAATCATGCGACTCCTGTGTTGTTGGGTTGGTGCTGCTTAAGTATCATGTATGCCAATGCTTTTGAAATTTTGTAGTTTCCAGTGTTGCGTTCTATAGTGTCGGTGACGGCGATTAGTGAGGCTTCTAGGCACCGTCGGCGTCTGAGGTCTGGTTCAGTGAGAACGAGTTGTGCCTCATTCCAGTTCATCAAATGCCCTGTGGAGTCTCTGTGGAGGACACAGGCGTACCTTACATCGTCTCTGTTAGAGGCATTTCGATGCTCATTCAGGTGGACTGCAAGATCTCTGCCTGTCTCGCCTACATATTTCTTGGGACAGAACCCACAGGGGATAGTGTAGACGCCTGCTGTAGAAGTTAAGAGGTGTGGGGCTGCGTTTCGTAGTGAGGTCTTCGATAGATGGCGTGTTTATGGTGGAAACGTTGATGTTACTCATAGCAAGTGCCCAGCGAGTATTCGTGGCAACATCGCCACATGGGAGTACTATGAACTGCTTAGGGGGCTGTACTATGGGCGGTTTGTTGAGGATAGCTTGTGCCTTGAGTCTGCAATCTCGGATGAAGAAAGATGGGAACTGAAGACGTGTAAAGGCTTGTGTTATGTAAGTGCATTCTTCTTCTAGAAAACAAGGGCTGGAGATGCGAAGAGCTCTCAAGAAGAAGCCAATGAGGACTCCTCTCTTAGTGCGGGTGTCTTGGTGTGAATAAAAGTGTATAAGATGTCCTTGTTGGTAGGTTTTCTATACACTTTGAAGAGAAGTTTGTCACTGTCGGGAGATCTGCACAGTAGAATGTCGAGGAAAGGAAGTTTGCCATCATTTTCGAGTTCAAGTGTAAACTTTATTGATGGTTCAACTGCATTGATCTTGTTGAGAAGGGCCTGGATATTGAGACGTCTCGGATAGAAAACCAATATATCATCAACGTATCTTAGCCAGGTAACGGTGTTGGGAATGAGGGTGCTGAATTTCTGTCTCCAGGTTTTCCATGAAGAGGTTGGCAAGCACAGCACTGAGTGGGCTGCTTATTGCCATCCCAAAGCATTGTTTGTAACAGTTGTCCTGATACTTTAAGAGTTGAAATTAACACAAAGTTCCACTAGATTGATGAAATCTAGAAGAGGTAAAGGGAGGTCGTGGTTTTCAGTGAGCCTCTGCCTCAGAATGTTGATTGCAGCGTCAGTAGGAACGTTGGTAAAGAGGGCTGTGACATCGAAGGAAGCCATGCTTTTTAGAAGTGATCAAGGTCCCAGGACCGAAACGTTTTCTAATAAATATGTTATAGTGTTTGCTTACGTGTCTTCCTAAACCAACTAAAAGTATTATTCAGAGGGCTGAGGAGTGGTTGTTGAGGTAGTTTGGACAGTTAGAGAGGAAGGGTAGAGAAACAGGATGCCTTGAGGGTGTATAAATCTGTAGTGGAGGGAAGGCAGGGTAGGGGGGTTGCCTTAAGAAAGGTTGGAGAGAGGGGGGCAGAGGAGGTTTCAAGTGCAAGGGGACTGAACATCCAACACGCACATTAGATAAGAGTGGAGGCAAGCCTTTATGACTGACTTGCTGTTGGAGTGTGAAAAAGGTAATAATGATGAAGGAATTCAGAAAAATTGGTCAGCCAGACTTAAGTCCTAGAGGTGACAAGTACAGTGCCTGTACTCTGAAGGAGGGGTGGGGGTACTGCAGATTAGAGTGGCATCCGAGCTGTAGAGTCAGCACACCTCTGGCAAGACAGTGGTGGAGTAAGTGATGGCAAAAGTGCTTCTTCCTTTTCAGGTCACCCTACCTCAGTGGGAGATAATTTATTTTAGCAAACTGGCTATCATTATTACACAAACAACCTTCACTTAAGAGACAAACTTAAGACAATATTACGGTCAAATTTGGACCATTAACTAGTCACATAAGTGTGACTTTTAATGGTTCAAAATGGACTGAAATGTTGTCATAAGTTTCAATTTTTTAAGTGTGGATTATTTGTGCATTGTCCTTTTTATTCAATTATTATTATTATTATTATTAATCAAGAAGCGGGGTAGGGGTCGGCCTAGGAAAGGTTGGAGGGAGGGGGTAAAGGAGGTTTTGTGTGCGAGGGGCTTGGACTTACAGCAGGCATGCGTGAACGTGTTTGATAGGAGTGAATGGAGACGAATGGTTTTTAATACTTGACGTGCTGTTGGAGTGTGAGCAAAGTAACATTTATGAAGGGATTCAGGGAAACTGGCAGGCCGGACTTGAGTCCTGGAGATGGGAAGTACAGTGCCTGCACTCTGAAGGAGGGGTGTTAATGTTGCAGTTTAAAAACTGTAGTGTAAAGCACCCTTCTGGCAAGACAGTGATGGAGTGAATGATGGTGAAAGTTTTTCTTTTTTGGGCCACCCTGCCTTGGTGGGAATCGGCCAGTGCGATAATAAAAAAAAAAAAAAAAAAAGAAGCTTTCAAGAAATATAGAATTAGAGAATGTGTTAAAACAAAACCACATCTTTTTTGGCCATGACTGAGGCATTAAACTATCTTAGCATTAGCATCATCACACTTGTCTGTCCTCTAATGCTTATTCAACTTTCATTTCCACATAAATACTTGGAAGTAAAACAATGCAGGAAGTACAACACTGCAGTTACAATAATGTAAATTTACCTGCAAGATTAGTAAATTAGTGGATAGTAAAACGAGATGTAAATTATGCAATGACAAACACAAAGTAGACAAGATCAATATTACCTGTAAGGGAACACTTCATAGCGAGGCTCCTCCAAGCCCTCATTTAGTGCAGTTGTGATGTTCTTTGAAACTTTTCTTGCCCACTCCAGAGCCATGTAATAGTCATTTGATTTCTTTAGAATGGTGTGGTACGTCATGAAGTAATTGGCTCCAACACTCGTCTGAGATATAAACAATAAATATGGACAAGAATAATTATTAGTATTAATAAGTATTAGTCAGAGGGCAGAAGAGGGGTTGTTGAGGTGGTTTGGTCATTTAGAGAGAATGGATCAAAGTAGAATGACATGGAAAGCATATAAATCTATAGGGAAAGGAAGGCGGGGTAGGGGTCGTCCTCGAAAGGGTTGGAGAGAGGGGGTAAAGGAGGTTTTGTGGGCAAGGGGCTTGGACTTCCAGCAAGCGTGCGTGAGCGTGTTAGATAGGAGTGAATGGAGACGAATGGTACTTGGGACCTGACGATCTGTTGGAGTGTGAGCAGGGTAATATTTAGTGAAGGGATTCAGGGAAACCGGTTATTTTCATATAGTCGGACTTGAGTCCTGGAAATGGGAAGTACAATGCCTGCACTTTAAAGGAGGGGTTTGGGATATTGGCAGTTTGGAGGGATATGTTGTGTATCTTTATATGTGTATGCTTCTAAACCGTTGTATTCTGAGCACCTCTGCAAAAACAGTGATAATGTGCGAGTGAGGTGAAAGTGTTGAATGATGAAAGTTTTTTCTTTTTGGGTCACCCTGCCTCGGTGGGAGACGGCCGACTTGTTGAAAAAAAAAAAAAAAAAAAAAAAAAAAAGAATAATTACTGTATTTATGTATTAGTACTGTATATAAAGTTATATTTTTTTCTTTTTAACACACTGGCAGTCTCATTATATGCATCAGGTTTTTACTTTTTCTGTGATTATGTATCTGCAATTAAAGGCACAGAACTTTAATTATAGTAAACCCTCAATTTAATGCATTAATAGGGGACAGCAGGTGGGTGATGATGGTGAGAGTGGTGAAGAGATTAGAAATAGATTAGACAATTGTGCAAGCAACAAACTTACTCTGTTATTTCTCAATCAAATGACAAAGAATTCTGTCATGAATTTCTGAAGTTCATTAAATCAAGGATATTCTGTACCTATTTCTTGCTGCTTTCCCTGATAGAGCCTATCAAGGACAGGTTCTCTATCCCTTCACACTATTAATACACTGGTGAATTTTGCATGCTGTAATTATATCCCCTCTATTAGTTTCTTCCGTCAGTGATGCAAGGCCCGGGTCTGGCATTTTTCTAAATATCACATCTCCTCAGTTTGAACATCAGTTTTGATGCACTCCTTTGTACTATCATGAATTTTACCTCAATGTTTTACTAGACAAGGGTTCCCTACCAGTACTGCAAGCTCAAGAATGATTTGACATGAGATAAATTGTCTTGAACACCATATATACACGCAGTCAAGTACAATATCTTTTAATATTATTTCTTTTATCACTTAATGAAATATACAGTATAAATAAATTTTAATATTTATAGCTCCTGAAGAGAAGCATCTTTAAAATTACCTCATTATGAGCATCTGGGGCAATATTTACAGCTTGACCATATGCTGCATGCCCACCCTTTGGGCATGATTCAGAGGGAATATCTTCTAAGAAGAAGGGCAAGTACTTCATAAAGGTGACAGGATCTGGCCGAAGTCCATCCTACAGGAAAAAAAAAATGTATAGTCAGCAACCTTATACTATGTTAAAGTAGGGTTTAAATTACAACAAATTTGGTATATATAAATCAAACAGTAAAACATTTGTAACTATACTGTGCATACATATACAACCCCATCCCTCTCCCTTGCACCTTTCTATTATTGTCTTTCAAAGATGATGTATAATGTCCGATTCTCAACATTATATGGAGTTAAACTACTGCCACAACATTTGAGTGCTTCCAGCAAGTCTGGTTTTATTATTTTGCAGATCATCATTTTGACAACAATATGACTTTCTGCAAGATGAATTCCTCTCACATATTTGCACTGCAATTATTGTCCCAAGATGGGTACCCAGGGACCAATTTTTACTTTTATGTAAGCCTAGGAAAAAAAAAAAAGACCCCACCACAAATGAGTACTGAATGTCTCCAGTTTTCATAAAGTTGCTTATGCTCAGGCTAAATTCCATTTTATTCTCAGGCTAAATTCCATTAACACATCTGATTACCCTTGAAATCTAGCCAAATCTTCTTGCAGTCTTCTCTCATCCTCTTCAGCTTGTATTCTCATTAAATTGGAATCTCAAACAAGGCAATGCAGGAGATAATTGCTGTAATGAGGTCATTAATATACATGAAGAATCAGGAACAGTGAGGCCCAACATTGAGCAATGTGGAACTCCACATGTTGCTCTCCCATCCTGAAGCTTCATCACTACAGTCATTGTTTCTATTTGTTTGAATATCCCCTTAACCATGCTAATACATTTGTTTCTACAATGGCTTACTTCTACAATTTGCTAAGTAGCTTCTATGTGGCAATGTTAAAAGCTTCTTAATAGCTTAAGAATATGCAGTCCATCCTGTGAGCATGAACAAGTCCTTGCCCAAGTAAAAAACTGGTTCCTAAATCTTATTTTTATTAAGATACAAAAGTTTTTCAAATCTTAGTCAATAGAAACACACACACTCAAGATATCGTATGGAAAGGAAACAGCAATCACCTCACCACAAGAAATGCTAGGAATACCTAATAATTAATTAATTACAACAAAATTACCATGCTATACCTCCATAACTTTTATATTACAGTTCTGACAGGGTGACTCATAATCAGTGGATGGACAGAAGGAGCCATCATTCTTGATGCGGCAGCATGGAACACCCGCACTTCCCTCTTGCATGTTATACAGAGACCAGTCCATGTAATCATCAAGCCATGATGATGCTGGCTGAGCAATGTAAGTTCTGCAAAGAAAAACTTATCAACCTTGAAGACTTTTTTTTTTTTTTTTATTATTATTTTACCTCAACAGCATCTCTCATCAAGAAAAAATGCATTTATCATCATTCATTCAATCACTGTCTTGCCAGAAGTGAACTGACATCACAATTCTGAATTATCCTTCAACTGCAACATACCCCCCATTCTCCTTCAGAATGCAGGCACTACCCTTTCCACCTCTAAGTAGAAATTAGAGAATGTACTGTGTACCAGTTTCAGCATACCTGACTGAGAAATAGTGCATGGAGTAAAAAACATATGACAAGGGAACTAAATTAACTTAATACAAGGACGAATACAGAAACATGGAAAGGGTCCTGAAAAAACTATACAATGGTGGCTGCAGAAACAGCACTGGAGCAGACACATTTCCAAAATGTATGAAAGACAGGAACAAATATTCTGTATCAAAGGACTAAATTTATTTAATAACAGTAAAATAATGCAGCGAATGTTCGAATACTGAAACAACATGGGACAGAGCCTTGACTAAATAGAGGGCCATCTAGTTGAGTGTTATGGGGTCAGGGTCTTTTTTTTATTAGTATTGAGCATTTTCATAAATACATCAGTACTTATCCAAAAACAAATAAGGAAAAAAAATTGAAAATCTTTCATTCCACAACCTCAACAAAATTTTACAAAAAAATAATAACTTATCATGCAAGTGGCAAGACAAAAGCCTGGGCCAGGACTTAGGACTTGACCCCTGCAAACACATACAGGGTGCTTTATGCAAAATATGTCAAGTCCGTCTCTGAATATGCAGCACCAATGTGGAGCATTTTAGTCAGCATGACTGTGGTCTATATGTTTTTCCATACACTACAGCCTCTCCTCACTTAGCAATGTACTCATTTATCGAGGCCTCAGACTTACGACAGACTCTCTGACCAGTATTCGTGCCTAAATATTTATTAGAGCTAATTTCCTTTATTCTGTTTATTTCAATAAACAGTCCACTACTGTATAAACATTTAAAAATATACCAGAAATGTTATAAATAGTGCAAAGGTGACATTAAAACAATATCAAAGATGGCTGACACAAACTCACTACCATTATAGTATGCTCCTCACTTAGCAACGAATTCGTTTAACGGCGTGGTCTTAGGAACGAAACTCCGTTGTTAAGAGAGGAGAGGCTGTATTAAGTAAGAGTCATGTTATCTGGCAATTATCATTTCCTAAACAATAAATCAAGCCAAACCAATGCCTAAATCCAATTTCAATGGTATAGGACCAAGAAGCAACACTAAAAAAATTATTATTTAACTATAAGAAAAACATTCCAGATACAGACACAGTTTAAAAATGTATATTCATAATGAATGTGTTCAGATATTTGGGAGTGGATGTGTCAGCGGATAGGTCTATGAAAGATGAGATGAATCATAGAATTGATGAGGGGAAAAGGGTGAGTGGTGCACTTAGGAGTCTGTGGAGACAAAGAACTTTGTCCTTGGAGGCAAAGAGGGAAATGTATGAGAGTATAGTTTTACCAACGCTCTTATACATGTATAGGTGTGAAGCATGGGTGATGAATGTTGCAGCGAGGAGAAGGCTGGAGGCAGTGGAGATGCCATGTCTGAGGGCAATGTGTGGTGTGAATATAATGCAGAGAATTCGTACTTTGGAAGGTAGGAGGAGGTGCGGGATTACCAAAACTGTTGTCCAGAGGGCTGAGGAAGGGTTGTTGAGGTGGTTCGGACATGTAGAGAGAATGGAGCGAAACAGAGTGACTTCAAGAGTGTATCAGTCTGTAGTGGAAGGAAGGCGGGGTAGGGGTCGGCCTAGGAAAGGTTGGAGGGAGGGGGTAAAGGAGGTTTTGTGTGCGAGGGGCTTGGACTTACAGCAGGCATGCATGAACGTGTTTGATAGGAGTGAATGGAGACAAATGGTTTTTAATACTTGACGTGCTGTTGGAGTGTGAGCAAAGTAACATTTATGAATGGGTTCAGGGAAACCGGCAGGCCGGACTTGAGTCCAGGAGATGGGAAGTACAGTGCCTGCACTCTGAAGGAGGGGTGTTAATGTTGCAGTTTAAAAACTGTAGTGTAAAGCACCCTTCTGGCAAGACAGTGATGGAGTGAATGATGGTGAAAGTTTTTCTTTTTCGGGCCACCCTGCCTTGGTGGGAATCGGCCAGTGAGATGATAATAACAATAATAAAAATTCATAATATGCACAGGAAGTGAAATAGCTTTAAAAAAGTTTTGACCAATAACATATTCAATATCAGTTATAATCATAAACAGTTAATCATCATACCTATTGGAGACAAGTGAAGATATATATACTTGGGTTGACAAGCTGTCTGAATTACAGTCGACTGTGCCACATATCTTATTTTGCTCAGAGAAGTTGCTGAAGTTGATGCCACCCTTGAGGACAAAGTACAGTGGTGGTCCCACACTTAGGTACTTACCCAGATACTGAAATTTATTTTACAACTACAATATGACCAATGAATCACTTCCTACTAACCCACTCAAGTGCAAGTGCAATCTCTTTTATGCAATTCAACGTAAGCATAACTGAACATACTCTGGTGATATCCCTCTTTTCCACCCACTTCCTTCACTGCTGCCTTTGTTACTAGGTCTCTTTTCTAAAACTTGTTACTTAAACTTACACTCGCTCTTTGCTAACTCTTCCCTGCCTTCTCAATACAGAGTGAACAGCTTAAATCATTCCAAATGATACCCAAAATCCTTCCGACTAAATATTCCTCCTACTGATTGTTCCTTTTTTTTTTTTTTTAATTATCATGGAGAAAATGAGGATTCATTCCAAGATGAATATATTAAGACAACACAACAACCTTGCATTCTGCTCTTTTATGACTTAAGTAAAATTACACAAGTAATATAATAGATATTACAGTACTGCAAGAGAAGACTGATTTTTTCATTTCACTAATAAACTTTTTTTTACCAAGTTTTTTAAATATATGCATATCTCAAACATTTTATAGTCACAAAATTCTAATTTAATATCATTACTGTGCAGCTTAAAAATGAATTGGTCATATTACAAGGAAGTACATCAAGAAGAGCAAGCTTTAAGTGCCAGTACAGCATTAGATACAATGAGTTTACTCTAGAAAATTTTTTATTATGCAGCTCTTGTATTACAACTGGAATCTCATTTTTTTTTAACAATGGCTACTTCCCACCAATGTAATCATCACTCAGGTCTCTAGCTCTCTTTCCACAAGTTTACTGATATCAATGTAATCACAAATAAAAAATGCATTAATCTATACTATGTACATGGTGGCTTTAGTGTAATGTATGTTGTATAATAAAATTGAAAACAGCATATTAATAAAAAATGCATGTAAATAAGAATACAAAGATATCTCATATCGTAGTGGTATAAAGAATGATCAGTTTTCATGGATTAATGGAGGTAGAAGAGGAAGGGTGGGATGGAGGCAGAAGAGAAAGAGCAGGTGGAGGCAGAGAATGTGTAGGAGTCTTGGAAAGGGAGGATATACAGTGGACCCCCGCATAACGATCACCTCCGAATGCGACCAATTATGTAAGTGCGTTTGTACGTGTATGTTTGGGGGTCTGAAATGGACTAATCTACTTCACAATATTCCTTATGGGAACAAATTCGGTCAGTACTGGCACCTGAACATACTTCTGAAGTGAAAAAATATCGTTAACTGGGGGTCCACTGTATAGTAAACATGTTCTTTCAATACACAGTTAAAAAAAACGAGAAAGCAAAGCATGTCACCTCAAAATACTTCTGAAGGTATGAGTCATCTGGCATGGAAAGCTCTTGATCAAGACCAATCATAATCTTGGGTAAAACAGCAATACTAGAACATAGCCAACCAGCAAACACAATCATCACAATTGGTCGAGCCACACGAGAGAGAAGAGCTGGGGCGTACACATGCTTGAACAACTTGTGTAGAAGTTTTTCTCGTGAGTCTGACTCCTTGTCAGAGCCTTTTATGCAACACAGAATATCATATCTGTTTTCCTGTCAAAAATTTACTTTGTTTATAGTATTTAATTTTTTCTGCATACTAAAGTAATGAAAAGTTATTCCTAAAACTACCTACAAAGAGTTTGCCAACATTCTGACAGAGCAGGTCTTTTGTGTCTCATAAAATTTTCTTGATGGTATTAGCAAACACCTTACTCATCCTTCAGAGTGCAAGCACTGTACTTCCCACCTCTAAAATCTAGCTAAAAAATTCCCAAAATCCCTTCATTAATATTAATTTGTTCCCACAATAACAATTTCCTTTAAAATGCTGTACTGTCTTCATAACTTTTATGCACCCTGGAAAGAAGCCTGAAACTTGCACAGCTTAATCCCCAGTATATATCTACATGGGTATCTACCATATGTCTAATATGTAATGGGAAACAAAAATATATACAGCAGTATATGAATGTTCTTGCTCTAAAAAGAAAACATTAATTTCATACCTATCATTCCTGATTTAAAAAAAATTAGTTGAGCCATGTGTCCAACAATGGTTCACAGGTAAAATGCTATAATAACTTTCAAGGAATTTTACAAAATGTTCCAGTTGCACCCCTTAAGTAGAGTAAGCATCATAAATATGCATGCGAATAAACAGATCACACAGAAAATGAGACCTCTCACCATAACCTACTGTTTAAGAAATAAAATATTGAAATATTTATGGGTTCTTCACCTAAACTTTTATGTATTTTGTAAGATTACCTTTCCTCTTGATGCACAGTCTCCTTGGCACTGATAAGGCTAACTTAACTGAGCCAAACAGCAATGCTGTGCATGGCAAAGAACTACACACTCAACTTCAAAAAGGAACAGTTAAATTTACCTGCATCCCAAAACAACTATGTACAACTGAGGAACTACGTGCTTGAATCCACTGAAGAATTGTAAACAGAGCTAAACTAGACCCCCTTTTAAAATCAAGCTTCAAGAAAATAAAAAGTGGCTTCTCTACTGAAAACCTGCTGTAAATCCTCACAACTACCACCTTGTACATAAGCTGCTTTTCTTGCGATCCTGCCTTGCAAGCATAATTTTGCCAGCAAGCTCAGCCTGTTACTCTGCTCTTCTACATCTGTCATATAATGCTCTGCTGCTGGGTAGAGCCCCCAACTCTTTTTCTACAATTGAAGACATTCCTCTCCAGAGATATTCTTCGCCTGTCTCAACCCCCCCCCCCCCACCCCACCCCTTATGGGTCTAACCTTTGAGTCAAGTCTAAGGCCAACTTGAAGAGGATAGAAGAGTCCATGCCATAAAGCTTATATTTAATAAGGTTCCAAATGTTCTCTATCAGATTTAAGTCCCTTGAGATTTCAGTCCAGTCATTAAAGCATGGTAAATCACAATCATTTAGCCAATTCTTTATATCTCACGATATCATAATGACACGACTGCAAACAAACCATGGAATGGGTGGTGTTTGAACCCATGGCAAGCGATTCCCAAGACTCCAGGCCAGTGCAAAAGCCTCTCGGCAGGCTGGCTCTAACAAGATTCACCCAACTGGGTATATTACTATACACCATAGGGAAGTTAGCTGATTGAGTGGTTTATGTACTGGCCTGGAGTTTTAGGAGTCACTTGCCATGGGTTCAAACCTCACGTTCTGTGGTTTAATTCTTTACGTCTTTGGCAGTATGGCAAAGGGCACTGTCTTCCTTACAAAGTTGCCCAGGCACTTCTCAACTGTCAGGCAAATAGTCTGATCAAAGTTTACTTATGCACGTACATATTTATGATGTCTACTATGTCTACTGTATATCAATCATTCATCAGTTGCTGACTCAGTAAGGATGGGCTTTACTTTTCTATTAGCCATATGATATTTCATAACTTCTGGAGCTTATTTTCTCCTATTAGTAATTACTGTATTCATTTACTCAAACTACTACATAATTTGAAATTAATTTTGCTATAGTGTATTTTAAATTAAATTTCAAAGTCTTGGTAAATACTATGCCACTACAATTCTTTCTATAGTTACACTCACCTCCTGTCTCTTAGCATCCAGAGCCACAAGAGAAACAAAACAGGTCACTTGGAGGATGAAGTCAATAGTCAGAGCCATTCCAGCATAAAGGGCAAAGGCATGTACAGCTGGCATGCCTGACAGTGCTCCTATAAATATTCAAAATAAAGATCATTAATGTGTATACTATATTATAATTATCTGTCACCTCCTGGGAGTGTTTAACACCTAAAATGCTCACAGTTTAAGAGTTAAACAGTAAATGTTTATAATAATGAAACTCTTGGCAAGATTAAATACATTATAATTACAATGCAACAGGACTAACTTGGAAAATTCAGTAAAGATTGAAATAGCATAAGCTCACTAAGATAAATTCCTGAAAATATATAACAAAACTTAATAATTTCAGGACCTTCACATAGGCCAAAGTTTTCAACAATGTGCTATTAGAAAACTGGCAAGTACCTAAGAAGAAGCAAGCAGCCTCTGAGCAAGATGCAAGCAGAATGGTTGGTGCCACTTGTCCAACAATGCGACCAATATGTTCTGATCGGGATTCTGTGGGACGACGAGACTCTCGCTGGTATGTCTGAACCAAGATGAACATGTTGTCTACTCCAACAGCCAAAACTAAGAAGGGGATTACCTGAAAATGCAAGAAATTTTTCTTTTTTTAACACAGTGGCAATTCCCAATGAGGCAGTGTGACCTGAGAAAGAATGTTCATAATCATTTACTCCATCACTGTCTTGCCAGAGGCAATATATTTAATATTAAACAAAATTTAATTACCATTTACAACAAAACCATGTCTAGCTGGCAATAAGTATTCACAAGTAGTAAATAACTTTCTGAAATACAGACTTCAAACATCACTAATAACAAAAATAATGAAATAAAAGAGTAAAAAGGCACAATACAGTGATGGAAACAATACACAAATAACTTTCACAAAGAAGAAACTGATGAGAGCATTTCAGATGACTAGTTAATGGTCAAAGTCAGACCAAAACTTCTTAAGTTTCAAGTCTCCTGTGTGTGGGTTATTTGTGTAATTAAATAAAAATTAATGGGATTACTTAAAATTTTAAATCTTACATCATTAGGCAGTTAGCAAACATGCATTAACTTACTTCAATGATGATAAGCGTAGCAGGAATTCCAATGTAGCCGTAAATGCCAACAGATGATGAGACAGACACGAGTACAATAAGAACACCACCGAGGCCAAGAGTGATCTTCGAGTCCACTAGTAATCGGCTGCAGCGAGTAAACTCCCCAAGTGCTGACAGGAGGCATTACAAAGGCATGGTTATAAAAAATTAAAAAAAAAAAAAAAAAAAAAAAAAAAAAAAAAAAAAAAAAAAAAAAAAAAAAAAAAAAGGCACAATACCGTGACTTGAACGATACACAAATAACCTGCACATAAAAGAGAGAAGCTTACGACGACGTTTCGGTCCGACTTGGACTTTGTAAATGGTCCAAGTCAGACCGAAACGTCGTCGTAAGCTTCTCTTTTATGTGTGGGTTATTTGTGTAACCACCATAAAAGGTGACTTCAAGCTAAATAATTACTGAAAACTGAAAATCACTCTGATTGCTTCACTTGGGCATTTAATATCTGATGTCAACAAAACTACCAAAAGTTTGCTAAAGCTGGTTAAAATGTATGACGAATAAGGCTACAAACAAGGATGCAAATCATGCATAATACAATTTATGGAAATGATCACTTCATTCATAGCAGAAGCAGACAAATTAATATTCTTTAGGAAATGTTTGAAACATTACAAAATGTGGAATTACACAGCAAAGGAGATGTTTCAGGTAGATTTTGAGCATTAACTTCTTTAAAATAAAATATAACCTAAGCATAAAGCAAATATTTCTGGTCACCAATCTAATTGCTAATTTTATTAAATGCCTAAATCAATGAACACTGAATTTGCATAATAAGGCTAAGCCAATTCAACACCCTTATGCTCATTATAATTTTTTATAGCATGTCTATACACTTAATAACTCACAACTAATATATAAGAATCCATTTACAAATGGTGTGAGCTATGTTATCAACATTGTCTAGACACAATATTGGAGTCACTTCGTCAGTACATTCATATTCAAAGAACAGTGCTATTCATGATACAAAACACTAGTGATCTATCAGGCTCTCATTATTATATTAAAAAATACTAAACCTACATGAAGGTAAAGTCCTATTCCTACTCCCATAGTAATTGAAATTCAATACTCATTCTGTGCATATTTTTGTTCAATAATAGATATATGCACTTTCAAAGATCATTACTATGTACTATTACTAAGGGTACTATGTACTCACTATACTTCTGAACATATACTATACACTTATCTATTCAATTCTCAAACATAGAATTTGTGTATTGGTATCAATAGCTACAGGTATCTTAATTCAATCAACACAGCAAAGGTCTGAACTTAGAACACCAGCATTACTTGCTGCTTAATAAATTCACTCATTTCTTGTCTTGTGGACCTTACTCTAAGACTGAAGAAATATTTCCTGACATCCCTGTTTAACTTCCAGCTGTGTCCCCAAATATTCGTTTCTTGCCTTTCAAACAGCCTGCCCCTATCCACCCTGGTTCTTTTGGTCTTCAATATTATTATTATAATTTCCATTAGCCTGTCCTAGTAGTTCATACCCCTGAGCCCTGGAACAAGGATTGCTGCATACTTCTCCACTTTCTTCAGTTACTGAACACTTTTTTTTCATGTGTGACTTTCATATTAGTGCTGCATATTCGAAAATGGGCCTGACGCTTACTGCATAAAGGGTCCAGAATGGCTGTCAAGATTCCTGAAGGCTACTCTAAGATCTTTCAGTCAACCACTGGCTATAGAGGTTATTCAGCTGATGTGAACCTCTGGCAATACACCAGGCATTATGCTCAGCCCAAGTCTTTCTCTTTGAGTGAGGTCTGCAGCCTCTGTCCCTAGAATCTATAATTCCATGTCTGGTATTCTTGTCCCTTCCCCAATCTTCAGTGTCTGGCATTTCCTGGGGTGAATTCAAGCAACAACTTATTTGACCAATCTTGCAATTTGTCCAGATCTATTTATAGTCTCTAATGTTCTCATCTGTTTTTATTCTCCTCATTAGCTGTACATCAACAGTAAACAGGAGAGCATCTGATTCAATCCCATCTAGAATGTCATTCAAATAAAACAGAAACTGCTGCTCCTAACACCAATCCTTGAGGAGTAAAGCTAATTACTCTTCCCCATTCTGATATCGCTTCCCTGACAGTATCTTTACTGTTTCTTCTCCCTAATGTACTCTTTGCTCTGCACAACATTCCATTATCTTCAGCTTCTGCTCTAGCCTCTTGGAGTTTAAGAAAGTGCAATATACCCATCTCTCTCCTGTCGCACATCTATAACTTTATAACAAAACAGGTTGGTAAGACAAGATTTTCATCTCTGAACTCATGCTGGTTATTGGTCATGTCACCACTTCTCCAATTATTCTACCTTTTTCCTGATAATCTTCTCCATTATATTGTATGATATGCAAATCAGAGAAACAGTTCTATAGTTCAATACTACTTATCTGTTAACCTTCTTAAATGTGGGGACAACATTCGCTGTCTTCTAAATCTCTGGTAACTGTCTCATATACAATGAATTGTTGAAGATCTTGGCTAGTGGTTCAGACAGAGCTTCTGCTCCCCCCCCCCCCTCCTCCTCCTCCTCCTCTGGCAGGATCCATAGTGACGTCTTGTTAGGCCTTATGCTTTCTTGTACACCAAATAGCAGGGTAATATTTTGTGAAGGGATTCAAGGAAACTGGTTAGCCAGACTTGAGTCCTAGAGGTGGGAAGCACAGTGCCTGCGCTCTAAAGTGAGGTTTGGGATATTTGCTGTTTGGAAGGACATCTACGTAAATGCCTCTGGCAAGACAGTGAAATTGTGAATTATTGCGAGTTTTTTTATGGGGTCACCCTGCCTTGGTGGGACATGGCCGGCATGTTAAAAAAAATTACATACAGTAGGGCCCCACTTATACGGCAGGTTAAATTCCAGGCTACTGCCAGAAAGCAGACATCACTGGAAAGCAGAATGCCATTTTTTTCCACTTATAAATGCCAGGTAAAATGTTGAAACTAACATATATTACATTAGCAATAGAACTAGGCATTAACAACAATAAAAAGTAAAATACACACACAGTACACCCATTACTTACCTTAAAATATTTGTAGTCTTAATGCAGGGTGAGAGGCGAGTTTAATTTGTAGGAAGTCAGGTTTGGGAGGTATGGTGGCCAACCACGTCAGCCCACCCAACTCGCACTTAATATACTACATTTAGTTAAAGCTCCCCAGAGCGATAAAACACATACAGTACATTCATTAGTTTTTTTTTTTTTTAACAAGTCGGTCGTCTCCCACTGAGGCAGGGGTGATCCAAAAAGAAAGAAAATCCCCCCAAAAGAAAATACTTTCATTATCATTTAACACTTTCACCTCACTCACACATAATCACTGTTTTTGCAGAGGTGCTCAAATTACAACAGCTTAGAAGCATATATGTATAAAGATACAAAACATATCCCTCCAAACTGCCAATATCCCAACCCCCTCCTTTAAAAGTGCAGGCATTGTACTTCCCATTTCCAGGACCCAAGTCCGGCTATATAAAAATAACCGGTTTCCCCGAATCCCTTCACTAAATATTACCCTGCTCGCACTCCAATAGCTCGTCAGGTCCCAAATACCATTCGTCTCCATTCACTCCTATCTAACACGCTCACGCTCGCTTGCTGGAAGTCCAAGCCCCTCACCCACAAAACCTCCTTTACCCCCTCCCTCCAACATTTTCGAGGATAACCCCTACCCCGCCTTCCTTCCCTACAGATTTATAAGCTTTCCATGTCATTCTGTTTTGATCCACTCTCTAAATGAACAAACCACCTCAACAATCCCTCTTCGGTCCTCTGACTAATACTTTTTATTAACTCCACACCTTCTCCTAATTTCCACACTCCGAATTCTCTGCATAATACAGTGGACCCCCGCTTAACGATCACCTCCCAATGCGACCAATTATGTAAGTGTATTTATGTAAGTGCGTTTGTACGTGTTTGGGGGTCTGAAATGGACTAATCTACGTCACAATATTCCTTATGGGAACAAATTCGGTCAGTATTGGCACCTGAACATGCTTCTGGAATGAAAAAATATCGTTAACCGGGGGTCCACTGTATTTACACCACATGTTGCCCTTAAACAGGACATCTCCACCACTTCCTTGCTGCAGCATTTACAACCCAAGCTTCACACCCATATAAGAGTGTTGGTACAGCTATACTTTCATACATTCCCTTCTTTGCCTCCATACATAATGTTTTTTTATTTTTTTATTTTTTATCACACTGGCCAATTCCCACCAAGGCAGGGTGGCCCAAAAAAGAAAAACTTTCACCATCATTCACTCCATCACTGTCTTGTCAGAAGGGTGCTTTACACTACAGTTTTTAAACTGCAACATTAACACCCCTCCTTCAGAGTGCAGGCACTGTACTTCCCATCTCCAGGACTCAAGTCTGGCCTGCCGGTTTCCCTGAACCCCTTCATAAATGTTACTTTGCTCACACTCCAACAGCACGTCAAGTATTAAAAACCATTTGTCTCCATTCACTCCTACCAAACAAGCTACCGCATGCCTGCTGGAAGTCCAAGCCCCTTGCACACAAAACCTCCTTTACCCCCTCCCTCCAACCTTTCCTAGGCCGACCCCTACCCCGCCTTCCTTCCACTACAGACTGATACACTCTTGAAGTCATTCTGTTTCGCTCCATTCTCTCTACATGTCCGAACCACCTCAACAACCCTTCCTCAGCCCTCTGGACAACAGTTTTGGTAATCCCGCACCTCCTCCTAACTTCCAAACTACGAATTCTCTGCATTATATTCACACCACACATTGCCCTCAGACATGACATCTCCACTGCCTCCAGCCTTCTCCTCGCTGCAACATTCATCACCCATGCTTCACACCCATATAAGAGCGGTGGTAAAACTATACTCTCATACATTCCCCTCTTTGCCTCCAAGGACAAAGTTCTTTGTCTCCACAGACTCCTAAGTGCACCACTCACCCTTTTCCCCTCATCAATTCTATGATTCACCTCATCTTTCATAGACCCATCCGCTGACACGTCCACTCCCAAATATCTGAATACATTCACCTCCTCCATACTCTCTCCCTCCAATCTGATATCCAATCTTTTATCACCTAATCTTTTTGTTATCCTCATAACCTTACTCTTTCCTGTATTCACTTTTAGTTTTCTTCTTTTGCACACCTACCAAATTCATCCACCAATCTCTGCAACTTCTCTTCAGAATCTCCCAAGAGCACAGTGTCATCAGTGTTTTTTTGTCTCCACATATACCTCAATGCACCACTCACCTTTTTTTCATCAATTCTATGGTTAACCTCATCCTTCATGCATCCATCTGCTGACACGTCAACTCCAAAATATCTGAAAACATTCACTGCTTCCATACTCCTCTCTCCAATTTGATATCCAATTTTTCTTTATCTAAATCATTTGATAACCTCATCACCTTACTCTTTCCTATGTTCACTTTCATCTTTCTACCTTTACACACACTCCCAAACTCGTCCACTAACCTTTGCAACTTTTCTTTAGAATCTCCCATAAGCACAGTATCATCAGCAAAAAAGTAACTGTCAACTCCTATTTTGTATCTGAGTCTCCATAATTTAATCCCACCCCTCTCCTGAACACCCTAGCATTTACTTCTTTTACAACCCCATCTATAAATATATTAAACAACCATGTTGACATTACACATCCCTGTCTAAAACCCACCTTTACCGGGAAGTAGTCTCCCTCTCTTCTACACGTCCTAACATGAGCCTCACTATCCTTATAATTCTTTACAGCATTTAATAACTTACTACCTATTCCATATACTTGCAACATCTGCCACATTGCTCCCCTATCCACTCATAAGTATAATTATCTTTTATAATAATAATGCAGGTCCCTTCAAGGGAGGTTCCTTGATGCTGGTGAGGGGCTCTTGATCTAAGGAATTGGATGTGTGCTCCGGTTCCCTGAATTGAGTCTGAATACCTTCTTCCCCACATGCGCTGTGTAATCCCACGGGTTTAGCACTCCCCCATGATTATAATAATAACGTAAGTATGTAGTCTGCCTGAGGTACATACCTACATAGCTACACAATATTTAATGTGGCCCAGAGCCATATTATTAACATCGATATACCATGTTCACTAGGTAGTAGGTTGGTAGACAGCAACCGCCCAGGTAGGTACTACCGTCCTGCCATGCGAGTGTAAAACCAAAGCCTGTAATTGTTTTACATGATGGTAGGATTGCTGGTGTCTTTTGTCTCTCATAAACATGTAAGATTTCAGGTATGTCTTGCTACTTCTACTTACACTTAGGTCACACTACACATACATGTACAAGCATATATACACACACCCCTCTGGGTTTTCTATTTTCTTTCTAGTTCTTGTTTATTTCCTCTTATCTCCATGGGGAAGTGAAACGGAATTCTTCCTCCGTAAGCCATGCGTGTTGTAAGAAGCAACTAAAATGCCGGGAGCAAGGGGCTAGTAACCCCTTCTCCTGTATATATTACTAAATGTAAAAAAAGAAACTTTTGTTTTTCCTTTTGGGCCACCCCGCCTCGGTGGGATACGGCCAGTGTGTTGAAAGAAAGAATACCATTTTCACCGAGTTTAATCGTTTATAACAACTACCTTTAGATGCCATCATAAACAAAGGGAAAAGTAATGAATAATTTATGCCGAGAACTGTAAACAAAAGCGTTATGTAATAAGGGGAGTGACGTAATGTTTTCCCTCCGTCCAGCTACCACACCTCCATAGTATATAAACAAAATGTTAATATGCTATGTAACGTGTTTCTTATACAATTTGGAAGAAAATATCATAGAAGGATTAATGAAAATGTCTATATTAACATAAAATAAGACATTTAATGTGCCCAGTAGTGATTATTATTAGTATATTACGTAATGTTTTCCCTCTGCCTGGCAACCACTCCTCCATAGCATATAAATAGCATAAACCATACCACGGACGGGATTTGAGCCCGCGGTCAGAGAGTCTCAAAACTCCAGATTTCGTGAGTCGTGTTGACGGCAGTGAGGGGACTTGAGCTACAGTTCGTCACGGCCACGCTAGCTGGAGATTTGTCTGTAAAAACTTGCGTGTGTGGTCACAGTGGTGCCTATGCTAACCTTCCTATGGTGTAGAAATAGACCTAGTTGGATGAATCTTATTGTGGCTAGCTGGTCCAGTGGCTAACGCGACTGTCTGGAGTTTGGAGACTCTCTGACCGCGGGTTCAAATCCCGCCCGTGGTATGGTTTGTTTGCAATCGTGTCATTACGATTTCGTGAGTCATATAAATAGCATGTTTATATGCTATGTAACATGTTTCTTATATAATTTTGAAGAAAATATCATAGATTATTATTTTTTTATTAGCACACTGGCCGATTCCCACCAAGGCAGGGTGGCCCGAAAAAGAAAAACTTTCACCATCATTCACTCCATCACTGTCTTGCCAGAAGGGTGCTTTACACTACAGTTTTTAAACTGCAACATTAACACCCCTCCTTCAGAGTGCAGGCACTGTACTTCCCATCTCCAGGACTCAAGTCCGGCCTGCCGGTTTCCCTGAACCCCTTCATAAATGTTACTTTGCTCACACTTTACTCACACATAGATGACTTATTGAAAATGTCTATACTAACATAAAGTAAGGCATTTAATGTGCCAAGGAGTGATTATTATTAGTATTACATTAATAAAAACATCTATATTGATGTAAAATTAGACATTTAATGTGCCCAAGAGTGATTATTAATACATAATTTAGAGATGTGCTCATGGAGAATGTACACAAACCGGGTGGTGTGCACTCCTATTTGAAAGACTGCTTGCCATATTGAAAGTTTTGGTCATAATTTGAGATCACCGTATTAGCGGAACGCCATAAGGTGAAACGCCGAAAAGCGGGGCCCTACTGTATCATGATACAGGCGGGCCCCACTTATACAGCAGGTTAGGTTACAGGCTACTGCTGTAAAACTAAAATTGCTGTCAAGTGAAACATAGCCTTTTTTCACCTTCAAATGCATATAAAAGCCTGAAAGCATATTTAGACTAACATTAGTAAGTCAACAATAGAGCTAGGCCTAAAAAATGCATATACAGCACACACATTACTTTTTTTTATTAACACATTGGCTGTTTCCCCACCAAGGCAGGGTGGCCCAAAAAGAAAAAACTTTCATCATTCACTCCATCACTGTCTTGCCAGAGGCACGCTCACACTACAGTCACAAAACTGCAACATTAACTCCCTTCCTTCAGAGTGCAGGCACTGTACTTCCCATCTCCAGGACTCAAGTCCGGCCTGTTGTTCTCTGAATCCCTTCATAAATGTAACCTTGCTCACACTCCAACAGCACATCAAGTCCTAAAAACCACTTGGCTCTATTTGCACATATCTAACAAACTCATCCATGCTTGCTGGAAGTCCAAGCCCCGTGCGCACAAAACCTCCTTTTTCCCCTCCCTCCAACCTTTCCTAGGTTGGCCCCTACCACGCCTTCCCTCCACTACAGATTCATACACTCTCTCAGCCCTCTGGATAATAGTTTTAGTAATCCCGCACCTCCTCCTAATCTCCAAACTACGGATTCTCTGCATTATATTCACACCACGCATTGCCCTTAGACATGACATCTCCACTGCCTCCAGCCTTCTTGTTGCAACATTCACCATCCATGCTTCATGCCCATACAAGAGCACTGGTATAACTATACTCACATACATTTCCTTCTGCTTCCATGGATAAAGTTCTTTGTCTCCACAGACTCCTCAGTGCACCACTTGCCTTTTTCCCCTAGTCAATTCTATGATTTGCCTCGTCTTTCACAGACCCATCTGCTGACACTCCACTCCCATATATCTGAATACATTCACCTCCTCCATATTCTCTCCTTCCAATCTGATATCCAATCTTTAGTTACCTAATTTTTTGTTATCCTCATCACCTTGCTCTTTCCCATAGTCACTTTTAATTTTCTTCTTTTACATACCCAACCAAACTCATCCACCAACTTCTGCAACTTCTCTTCAGACTCTCCCAAAAGCAGTCATCAGCAAAGAGCAACTGTGACAATTCCCACTCTGTGTTAGATTCTTTATCTTTTAACCCCACACCTCTCACACCTGAGCATTCACTTCTCTTACAACTCCATCTATAAATACACTGAACAACCATGGTGACATCACATATCCCTAAGGCTTACTTTCATTGGGAAATAATCTCATTCTCTCCTACACACTCTAACCTGAGCCTCACTATCCTCGTAAAAACTCTTCACTGCTTTCAATAACCTACCTCCTATTCCATACATTTGCAATATCTGCCACATTGCCTCCTACTTAAAATATTTTTGTCCTTAGCTTACAGTGAGTGGCAAAAATATTTATTGTAGGAAGTCTTGAATGAATGAATAATGGGTATAACTGAAAACTGCTGCATTAGCAAAGTGCTGTAAAGCGGGGTCCTATGGTACTGTTATCATTACACCAACATTACTGGCAGAAACAGTATACTTTCATAAAACTGCAATTTTTCCAATAAATCATACCAAGTCTGTACTGGAAATATGAAAAAAAAAATGTTTGCAATGAAGAAACTTAGTGGTAACACAATTTTTACAAATGTATGCTCGTGCATACAAGCTTTGTCTAGGACCAGAAAGGTAAATTTCACCTAAAGTGCTACAGCTGGAAAATACTTTTATCAGAAAGGATGGTTAAATTCACCTTTATAAAAAATATATATCTATTAATAGTAACCTTAATTATACAACACACAACATACCCTCTACATATTATATATAACACACCAGTATACCTGTACCAGGTACTCAAACTTAGGCAACAAATATTACCATCAAAACCAAGTGCTAAACTCATATGGATCATTAAGGAGTAGAAGAATAAAATATTAATGGCACCTGTAGAGTGCCATTCCTTGTTGGCTTCCAGGGAGCCGGTAAAAAAATAATGTAACCTTTTCTGCACATTCCACTAATCACACAGGCCCCCACACAAAAGAAAACACCTTCCTGGGCCCACATGAGCATAAATTATGGCCTGAACCTTATCCAAAACACCATCATACTCCCACAACTACTACCACTACATTGATTCTACTAGTGATGCTATGCCACAGAGCTTTCATCTCAGTCACCCGTCCAATACATGTCCGTTTTATGTTCAGTCTACGTTCACTGACACTATTTTAATGAAGCGTTTTTAATACATTTTTTTTTTATTTTACAACAATGCAGTGACCTGCATAATACAAGTCTAGGCCACTCCAAAGCTGAATTGCTTGTAAAACCCTCACACACACTAATTTCTATTCTTCTAAAAAAAGGTAAACACCCCTTAGTGCAATTAAAAAAAGCAGTGTTGTCTATAGGCAACAATATTACCTAAAGCAATGTAGGCAAACATGATGCAGTATGAGATGAGGATGGTGATTACATCGCCCTCACTCTCACGCTCCAGTTCATCCTGGATCGCTCGTTCCGCAGAGAAAGCAATGTCCATCATAGGATGAGAATAGTTCTTCATAAACTGGAGAAAACTGTCAAAAAGTAAGACATTTGAGTAAGAAGCAATGCAAATTATTTGAAGAAACAAAATGCCCAACAAATTTACAAGACATTTAAGACTGTCTGGATCTTTATTATTATTATTATTATTATCACACTGGCCGATTCCCACCAAGGCAGGGTGGCCCGAAAAAGAAAAACTTTCACCATCATTCACTCCATCACTGTCTTGCCAGAAGGGTGCTTTACACTACAGTTTTTAAACTGCAACATTAACACCCCTCCTTCAGAGTGCAGGCACTGTACTTCCCATCTCCAGGACTCAAGTCCGGCCTGCCGGTTTCCCTGAACCCCTTCATAAATGTTACTTTGCTCACACTCCAACAGCACGTCAAGTATTAAAAACCATTCGTTCTCCCTTCACTCCTATCAAACACGCTCACGCACGCCTGCTGGAAGTCCAAGCCCCTTGCACACAAAACCTCCTTTACCCCCTCCCTCCAAAACCTTTCCTAGGCCGACCCCTACCCGCCTTCCTTCCCCTACAGACTGATACACTCTTGAAGTCATTCTGTTTCGCTCCATTCTCTCTACTGTCCGAACCACCTCAACAAACCTTCCTCAGCCCTGTGGACAACAGTTTTGGTAATCCGACCTCCTTTCCCAACTTCCAAACTACAAATTCTCTGCATAATATTCACACCACACATTGCCCTCAGACATGACATCTCCACTGCCTCCAGCCTTTTCCTCGCTGCAACATTCATCACCCTGCTTCACACCCATTAAGAGTTTTTGGTAAAACTATACTCTCATACATTACCCTCTTTGCCTCCAAGGACAAGTTCTTTGTCTCCACAGACTCCTAAGTGCACCACTCACCCTTTTCCCCTCATCAATTCTATGATTCACCTCATCCTTCATAGACCCATCGCTGACCGTCCACTCCCAAATATCTGAATACATTCACCTCCTCCACATTCTCTCCCTCCAATCTGATATCCAATCTTTCATCACCTAATATTTTTATCCTCATAACCTTACTCTTTCCTGTATTCACTTTTAATTTTCTTCTTTTGCACACCCTACCAAATTCATCCACCAATCTCTGCAACTTCTCTTCAGAATCTCCCAAGAGCACAGTGTCATCAGCAAAGAGCAACTGTGACAACTCCCACTTTATGTGTGATTCTTTATCTTTTAACTCCACGCCTCTTGCCAAGACCCTCGCATTTACTTCTCTTACAACCCCATCTATAAATATATTAAACAACCACGGTGACATCACACATCCTTGTCTAAGGCCTACTTTTACTGGGAAATAATTTCCCTCTTTCCTACATACTCTAACTTGAGCCTCACTATCCTCATAAAAGCTCTTTACAGCATTTAGTAACTTACCACCTATTCCATAAACTTGCAACATCTGCCACATTGCTCCTCTATCCACTCCATCATATGCCTTTTCTAAATCCATAAATGCAATAAAAACTTCCCTACCTTTATCTAAATACTGTTCACATATATGCTTCAATGTAAACACTTGATCTACACATCCCCTACCCACTCTGAAGCCTCCTTGCTCATCCGCAATTCTACATTCTGTCTTACCTCTAATTCTTTCAATTATAACTCTACCGTATACTTTTCCTGGTATACTCAGTAAACTTATTCCTCTATAATTTTTACAATCTCTTTTGTCCCCTTTCCCTTTATATAAAGGGACTATACATGCTCTCTGCCAATCCCTAGGTACCTTCCCCTCTTTCATACATTTATTAAACAAAAGTACCAACCACTCCAACACTATATCCCCCCCTGCTTTTAACATTTCTGTCATGATCCCATCAGTTCCAGCTGCTTTACCCCCTTTCATTCTACGTAATGCCTCACGTACCTCCACCACACTTATATTTTGCTCTTCATATATATATATATATAGATATATATATATAGGTAGTAGGTTGGTAGACAGCAACCAGCCCAGGAGGTACTACCGTCCTGCCAAGTGAGTGTAAAACGAAAGCCTGTAATTGTTTTACATGATGGTAGGATTGCTGGTGTCCTTTTTTCTGTCTCATGAACATGCAAGATTTCAGGTACGTCTTGCTACTTCTACTTACACTTAGGTCACACTACACATACATGTACAAGCACATATATGCACACCCCTCTGGGTTTTCTTCTATTTTCTTTCTAGTTCTTATTCTTGTTTATTTCCTCTTATCTCCATGGGGAAGTGGAACAGAATTCTTCCTCCGTAAGCCATGCGTGTTGTAAGAGGCGACTAAAATGCCGGGAGCAAGGGGCTAGTAACCTCTTCTCCTGTATATATTACTAAATGTAAAAGGAGAAACTTTCGTTTTTCCTTTTGGGCCACCCCGCCTCGGTGGGATACGGCTGGTGTGTTGAAAGAAAGATATATATATATATACACACACACACCCACCCCAGGAGCTAAGACTCGACCCCTGCAACCACAAATAGGTGAGTACACACAAAAAAAAGGATACAAAAAAAAAAAAAAGCCACAAATAAATGCTCGTCTGTAAAATCTTGTATTTGAGGTCACAGCTCTGTTCATATTAACCTCCCTAATGTTTAAAAATACACCTAGTTGGATGATTCTTATTAGGCCAGTATGGTACAGTGGATAGCATACAAGGCTGCTAGTTTTAGCACTGGCTTGCCATGACAAACTCGCTATTCAGCAAGGTGTTTACAATAATGTCAACACGATTTTGCAACTCAAATGTCCAAAAAACAAAGAACAGATCAACAACCTTGCCAGAATGCATATATTAGCAGGGCTTCATTTCACAATGACATGATAGGATGGGAGAATCAGCTCAAGAGACTAAACTATCAATGCCAGCATATTAAATGATAAAAGATGTGGACCAAAAGTTGGAGTTCAAACCCTAACTAGCCCAATTCATTAAGAGTACACACAAGTTAAATCTAATATGTTTTGCAAATTTTCTTATCAAAAACATTACGAACAAAGGTTACTCACGCTTCCTCCCAAGCCATTGCCTTCTCTATCTTCTCCTTATCATAGTAGTTGTTGACAACAAACACAATAACCAGAGCTGTGGCATTCTTGTAGGGTGGGTTGGGTCCAAGGACTCTACTTCCATTAAGGAATCCTCCTAGGGCTGTGTATGGAAAAACTGGGCCTCCATATTCACCAAGGCAAGGAATATTTAACTGAGGATCTAGAGGTGAGACAGGATTCCTGTAAAATAAAGCAGAGAATATTGACAAGTTCAGTAATAGCAATTTATGGTATAAATAAATATAAACAAGTACAGTGGACCCCCGCATAACGATCACCTCCGAATGCGACCAATTATGTAAGTGTATTTATGTAAGTGCGTTTGTACGTGTATGTTTGGGGGTCTGAAATGGACTAATCTACTTCACAATATTCCTTATGGGAACAAATTCGGTCAGTACTGGCACCTGAACATACTTCTGGAGTGAAAAAATATCGTTAACCGGGGGTCCACTGTACAGTGGTACCTCAGGATACGAACAGCTCAAAACTTGAACAATTATGTAAGTGTACTTATGCAAGTCCTAGGTAGTAGGTTGGTAGACAGCAACCACCCAGGGAGGTACTATCGTCCTGCCAAGTGAGTGTAACACGAAAGCCTGTAATTGTTTTACATGATGGTAGGATTGCTGGTGCCTTTTGTCTGTCTCATAAATATGCAAGATTACAGGTATGTCTTGCTACTTCTACTTACACTTAGGTCACATTACACATACATGTACAAGTATATATATATATATATATATATATATACACACCCCTCTGGGTTTTCTTCTATTTTCTTTCTAGTTCTTATTCTTGTTTATTTCCTCTTATCTCTATGGGGAAGTGGAGCAGAATTCTTCCTCCATAAGCCATGCGTGTTGTAAGAGGAGATTAAAATGCCAGGAGCAAGGGGCTAGTAACCTCTTCTCCTGTATATATTACTAAATATAAAAGGAGAAACTTTCGTTTTTCCTTTTGGGCCACCCCGCCTCAATGGGATACAGCTGGTGTGTTGAAAGAAGATGACTTATGTAAGTGCTTTTATAAGTGTATTTTTGGGGGGTCTGAAACGGATTAATCTAATTTACATTATTCCTTATGGGAACAAATTTGTTTGGTATCGGCACTCGAACAGCCTCCTGGAGCGAATTAAGTTCGTATTCCGAGGTACCGCTGTATAAGCAAAAGGAAAATTCCCAGTAAACTGTGTACTTAGGTGACTAAATTTCTGGAGAACAAGGAGCTAGTAATTTCCTTTTCTGTATAAATTACTAAAAGAAAATTATGAAGCTATGTAGTCTGAATGAGCATGGATCAAGTAAAAAATTCGAAAAAAAAAAAAAAAAAAATGATTGTTCAGGTTATGAAAGAAAGGAAACTGGATGTCACAATACTTAGTGGAAAAAGTATGGGAAAGCTTTAATGGGGAGGAGTAAATGGGATTATATCTGTTTTATCTCAGAATGAAAGCTAAAGAGGTATATGTGGAGTCAAAAAACGTTATCTATGGAGGCAAAGAAGGGAATGTATGAAAGTATAGTAGTACCAACACTCTTATATGGGTGTGAAGCTTGGGTGGTAAATGCAGCAGCGAGGAACGGTTGGAGGCAGCGGAGATGTCCTGTTTAAGGGCAATGTGTGGGTTGTAAATATTAATGGCAGAAAATTCGGTGTGTGGAAATTAGGAGAAGGTGTGGAGTTAATAAAAGTAATTAGTCAGAGGGCAGAAGAGGGTTTGTTGAGTGGTTGGTCATTTAGAGAAATGAATCACAGTAGAATGACATGGAAAGCATATAAATCTATAGGGGAAGGAAGGCGGGGTAAGGGGGTCTCCTGAAAGGGTTGGGAGAGGGGGTAAAGGAGGTTTTGTGGGTAAGGGGCTTGGACTTCCAGCAAGCGTGCGTGAGCGTGTTAGATAGGAGTGAATGGAGACGAATGGTACTTGGGACCTGACGATCTTGGAGTGTGAGCAGGGTAATATTTAGTGAAGGGATTCAGGAAACCGTTATTTTCATATAGTCGGACTTGAGTCCTGGAAATGGGAAGTACAATGCCTGCACTTTAAAGGAGGGGTTTGGGATATTGGCAGTTTGGAGGGATAGTTGTGTATCTTTATATGTTATGCTTCTAGACTGTTGTATTCTGAGCACCTCTGCAAAAACAGTGATAATGTGCGAGTGTGGTGAAAGTGTTGAATGATGATGAAAGTATTTTCTTTTTGGGGATTTTCTTTCTTTTTTGGGTCACCCTGCCTCGGTGGGAGACGGCCGACTTGTTGAAAAAAAAAAAAAAAAAAAAAAAAATTAATAGTAATTTTGTTAACATGCTGGCTGTCTTCCACCAAGGCAAGGTAACCCAAAAAGAAACACTTTCACCATTTAGAGAGGATGGAGCAAAATAGGATGACATGGAGGGTGTATAAATCTGTAGGGGTAATCCTAGGTATGGATGGAGGGGGAGGGGGGTAAAAAAGGTTTTGCATGCAATGGGCTTGGACATGCAGAAGACATATGTGAGCACATGTTAGATAGGAGTGAATGGAGACTAATGGTTTTTGGGACCTGAGGAGCTCTTGGAGTGTGAGCAGGATAATATTTTGTGAAGGGATTCAGGGAAACCAGTTAGCCAGACTTGTCCTAAAGGTGGGAAGGACAGTGCCTGCACTATAAAGGAGGGGTTTGGGATAATGGCTGTTTGGAGTGACATCTAAACTGTCATATCTGAACACCTCTGCAAAGACAGTGATTGTGTGAATGATGGTGAAAGTGTTGAATGATGAGTTTTTTTTTTCTTTTGGGGTCACCCTACCTCGGTGGGAAACGGCCGACATGTTAAAAAAAAAAAAAAAAAAAAAAAAAAAAAAGTCAGGCCCATCTTAAAGTATACAGCACCAGTATGGAACCCACACCTGAGAAAGCATGTTACAAACTGGAGAAAGTGCAGAAGTATGCAACAAGACTAGCTCCAGAGCTAAGGAGTATGAGCTACACAAAAAGGTTAAAGGAAATGAATTTAATGACCCTGGAGAACAGAAGGACCAAGGGAGACATCATGATTACATACAAAATACTCGAAGAGGAATTCATAGGGCAGACAGGTACAGGTTGTCTGAGGCTGGAAACAGGTACTCAGGGATACAGATGGAAGATAAAGGCACAGGTGAGTTGCATGGACATCAGGAAGTATTTCTTCAATCTCAGGATGGTTGGGAAGTGGAGTGACCTTGATGAAAAAGTGGTGGAGACAAACTCTATACAGTTTTAAGGATAGGTATGATATGGCCCATGAGGCTAGAAGTGTGAATCTGGCAAGCTATCAGTTGAGAAGTGGGGCCAGGAGCTAAGATTCAATCCCTGCAACCACATATAGGCAAGAACATACATATAGACACAAAAGGTAAAAGCATTTCAATACTAAGTTTAAGGTATAACATGGTAGCTCAGGCCTACCTGATACAAGAATCCAAATGGCTGAGATAATCAATTTCAAGACCAAATGAATCCGTGTGATTGAGATTCAAGTTGGTCTCATTATTCTGGAAGTAATTCAAGACGCTCTGTATGGTGCACTTGTTATTAATGGGTGAAAGTGGCTTAAAGCAGATGTCTTCCAGGTATACACCTATCTTGTTCACACTACCTGATATCTGCAAGGGCAACAAAGTAAATAAGCAATTCATAATGACTTAACATCACATAACCTATTACAAGCAAAATCTGTTGTGGCATACAGCATACAAAAAATTTAATGAAAATTATAGACAGATGAGATAAAGGTAGGATAAGTGAGCATGTTAGTAATATGTGAGGTGCCATGAGTGGGGCAAAGAGTTACTTAACAACAGCTGTGTCAGATACCCTATATTTGCAGCCCTTCTCTATTGCAAAAAAATTGGATTGTGCATATAGAAATGACAAAGCAAGTGAACTGGTTTCAGAGAATCTTGAGTATTGGAAGGAAGTGAAGGGAAAAGAATGACAGATCGAGAAGAAAATTCTAAGATGAAGACACTAATTAAAGGTGAAAGGCAAATTACTGTGTGCAGGACACACATGAATGAAGATAATGAACAGAGGACCTTGAAAAACTAAGTAAAAGAAAGAACATATAAAAGAAGAGACTGTGAAAGAAAAGAAAAATATGGAAAGAACAGAGGACAATGGCAGGGGTACAACATGTGAGATTAAAATTATCATGTGATTATGATAAGTCACCTAAAATAAGTAACAACCTTTTCCATAGAAAGTGTCCTTGTGTAGGAATTAGGCATTACAGTATTTTCAGTAAAATATTAAGAAGACTTTTGGGGAACATAAATAGCCCACTGTACTGAATGTGTGAAGTTAACTTCCACTTCTGAAGCAATCACTGATGCTATTTTGCATCAGTTGAATTGTGGAGATGCAGGACCAAGGGCTACAGCCCACCCTTACAAGCTCAAACAGGTACATTAAACCCTCTAATAATGCAACTTTATACTGCATGATTTTGTTGCAATATAACTGATAGTGTGAATGATGGCCAGCATGTTAAAAGAAAAAAAGTGGAATAAATAATTTTGATAGAGGCACAAAACTATTATACACTTTAGAGAATCAGCTTGTGTAAAATATTGGTGGTACATGTCCTAGCATTAACTTAGGTGCAAAGTTTGGGTAAGACACACCAGAGAACATGACTCCTGCTGTATTAATGTTGGTAAAATTACCGACAATATGTTAGATAAAAGGACACAATTGCAACTGATGTGACATTTTATTGTGGCAACGTTTCACTCTCCAGGGGCTTTATCAAGCCATTACAGGTCACATCCGCTTAACCCTTTCATGGTCGGCAGGCCCTCTCCTAAACTTGTTCACAGGGTCGGAAATTTTTCGAGGAAAAAAAAAATAATTTTTTTTCTTATGGAATGATAGAGAATCTTTTCCTGATCATAATGACACCAAAACTATGAAATTTGATGGAAAATTTCCGGAATTATGCTCTTGCTAAGTTAGCAGTCTCAACGATATTTACGCATCGATGACTTCGCCCACTTTGAGCCCTATTTTCGGCCAATTCCAATGTACCAGTCGACAAAAATCATAACTATTTTGCTAGAACTCTATTTTTTCTATCGAATGAGTACAAGAAACCACCCATTTACCGATTTCAACTATACAATAAATTAGTCAGAAATTGGCAATTTTGCCAATTTCACACAAATTTCAAACGATGCCAATTTCCAAATAGGGTCCAGAATAAACAAGACGGACATTCCTGGCACTAAGATAACACTTCTGCTCATTAGTCACGTCCCCAGGCCTGTTACATTTCTTTTGCTTTACACTTTGAATTTTTATTCTCACAAAATATAGAAGATTTACTGTTATGCAGACTACTGCATTAGTGTAGAAATGGTATAAATAATATCAGCACACTTGTAAAAGAATATTAGACTCACCAGTTGATGTGTATTGCACGCATGCCATGTTTTGTTTACTTTTGAACTTTGGCAAAAATCAAACATTTCTGCTACTTCGAGCTCAATTTCAAGGTACTTTTCATTGTGAAACCAATCAAAATCATCTCAATTTCTGTAATATGTCTTCCATTCTATAAAAGGAGACCAGGAAAACTAGATTATAACCATAAATAGCAAACAAAAATACACTGCAAAGTCGCTGTTTTAAACCCAAAATACAGCCTGAGTTTTTTTTTTCTCATTATGCACTGTGTGCTGCAGGATTTTTTTTATACTGTGCACACTGACCACATAGACCCATTCTTTCATGTGTGGGCCTACCAGCTTTCTCTCGCTAGATCTGAAGGCGCTAGAATTTATGCATACTAGTACTGCACCAACCCTGGCGTGCAATCCGTACAAGTACGGCACCAACCCTGAAAGGGTTAAGGTGGAACCTAGCTGTAATGGCTTGATAAAGCTCCTAGAGCGCAAAACATTGCCACAATAAAATGTCACATTAGTTGCTCTTGTGTCTTTTGATCTTACATGACTCCTCTTCCACTGGCAACCAATGCCAACAACAGTGGTATCCTGGAAGCCTCTTGTGCTTGACTAACTCTATTATCAAGCTATTCTGGATATTTTCATCACTTCCTTCTGGTCTCTGGATTAACCCTTTCAGGGTCCGTCCCATAGATCTATGGCTTTACGTTCAGGGTCCAAACTGTAAATCTACGCCATGAGTTCAGCTCACTCTGATAAGCTGTGAGTGGTAAATTTGGGCCTAGATATGAGAGAATACATCTATGTGGTATGTGTGCACCACATAAAACATATCCTGCAGCACACAGTGTATAATGAGAGAGAAAAACTGAGACCATGATTTTCGAATAAAACGGTGACTTTGCAGTGTTTTTTCATATATTTGTTATAGTTGTATTTGCGATTTCTTGGTCTCATTGATAGAATGGAAGACATATTACAGAAATAGAGATGATTTTGATTGGTTTTAGCACTGGAAATGGCTTGAAACCGAGCTCAAAGTAGCGGAAATGTTAAATTTTTGCCGATGTTCAAGAGTAAACAAACGACCTCACACGTCTAATACACACCAGCTGGTGGGTCTAATATACATTCACAAATGTGTTGATATTTATACAATTATTGCAATATTGCATAACAGTAAACCTTCTATTTTTTGGTTTGAATAAAAATTCATTATGTGATTAAAAAATAAAAATGGAATTCATTTGTAAAGTCTCAAAATGTAACTAATGAACAGAGGAAATGTTAGTTTAGTGCCAGGAATACCTACATTGTTTATGCTGGACCCTATTTTGAAATTGGAATATTTTGAACTTTGTGTTAAATTGGCCAAATTATCAATTTCCGATCACTATTTTGTAGTTGAAACAGTTGACTTGGCGATTTCTTGTACTCAATCGATAGAAGAGAAGTAATACTAGTGAAATAGCTAAGAATTTGGTCGACTGGAATAATGTAATTGGCCTAAAATGGGAGTCAAAGTCAGCAAAATTGCAGATTCGTAAATATCGGTGACACATCAAAATTCGCGAGAGCATAATTTCATCAATTTTCCATCAAATTTCGTACTTTTTGTTTTATTACCTTCAGAAAAAGATTATCTACCATTTCATAAGAAAAAATAAAAATTTTTTTGGAAAATTCTTGGACCCTGGTGTGCACTTTGAAATTTGGCCTCTGGACCCTGAAAGGGTAAACTACAGCACCCAATAGAAACACTGGTAATGGTGAAGGTAAGGATTTAGACATGTGTGACACCTGACTATTTTTGTTTGAAGACATTTCATAAATCAGTGTATTTATCTATTCAATACAGAGAAAATAGGCAAAGACAGTACATGAGGTATTAACCCTTTCAGGGTCAAAGGCCAAAATCTGAAGTGGTGCCCCAGTGTCCAAGAATTTTCAAGAAAAACTTTTTTTATTTTTTCTTATGAAATGGTAGAAAAT
This sequence comes from Cherax quadricarinatus, assembly GCF_026875155.1. Taxonomy (NCBI): domain Eukaryota; kingdom Metazoa; phylum Arthropoda; class Malacostraca; order Decapoda; family Parastacidae; genus Cherax; species Cherax quadricarinatus. The sequence continues at coordinate 33,972,299 of NC_069432.1, read as the reverse complement.
CTTTTTGTGAATGTAATAAAACAAACAGTACGAAATTTGATGGAAAATTGACGAAATTATGCTCTCGTGAATTTTTGTGTGTCAGCGATATTTACGAATTGGCGATTTTGCCGACTTTGACCCCCATTTTAGGCCAATTACATTGTTCCAGTCGACCAAATTCTTAGCTATTTCAGTAGTATTATTTCTATTCTATCAATTGAGCACAAGAAATCACCAAGTCAACTGTTTCAACTACAAAATAAAGTGACCGGAAATTGGTGATTTGGCCAATTTAACACAAAGTTCAAAATATTCCAATTTCAAAATAGGGTCCAGAATAAACAATGTAGGTATTCCTGGCACTAAACTAACATTTCCTCTGTTCATTAGTTATATTTTGAGGCTTTACAAATAAATTCCATTTTGATTTTTTATTCACATAATGAATTTTTATTCACACCAAAAAATAGAAGATTTACTGTTATGCAATATTGTAATAATTGTATAAATATCATCACCACATTTGTGAATGTATATTAGACCCACCAGCTGGTGTGTATTAGACGTGTGAGGTCATTTGTTTACTCTTGAACATCGGCAAAAATTTAACATTTCCACCACTTTGAGCTCAGTTTCAAGCCATTTCCATTGCTAAAACCAATCAAAATTATCTCTATTTCTGTAATATTTCTTCCATTCTATCAAATGAGACCAAGAAATCACAAATACAACTATAAAAAACATACGAAAAAACACTGCAAAATCGCTGTTTTAATCGAAAATCACGGTCTCAGTTTTTTCTCTCATTATACACAGTGTGCTGCAGGATTTGTTTTATGTGGTGCACACATACCACATAGTTGTAGTCTCTCATATCTAGGCCTAAATTTACCACTCACAGTTTATCAGAGTGAGCTGAGCTCATGATGTAGATCTACGGTTTGGACCCTGAACGTAAAACCGTAGATCTACGGGACGGACCCTGAAAGGGTTAAGCACCTCAGCCTGGAAGCAGATGTTCAATGCTTTAGTCTTGATGGATAAAGTACTGACCACCAAAACATCTTCAAATAATGATAGCCAGATGTTACATATGTCTAAATCCATAAATTATTGTCTTTTTCTTTCAACGTACTGGCTGTATCCCACCGAGGCGAGATGGCCCAAAAGAAAAAACTGAAGTTCCTCCTTTTACACTTAGTAATATATACAGGAGAAGGGGTTACTAGCCCCTTGCTCCTGGCATTTTAGTTGCCTCTTACGACATGCATGGCTTATGGAGGAAGAATTCTGTTCCACTTCCCCATGGAGATAAGTGGAAATAAACAAAAACAAGAACTAGTAAGAAAAACACAAGAAAACCCAGAAGGGTGTGTGTATATATATGCTTGTACAGGCATGTGTAGTGTGGCCTTAATGTAAATATAAACATGCAAGATTTCTGAGACAGAAAAAAAAGACACCAGCAATCCTACCATCACGTAAAACAATTACAGGCTTTTGTTTTACATCGCTTGGCAGGACGGTAGTACCTCCCTGGGCAGTTGCTGTCTACCAACCTACTACCTAGGAAATTCGCATCGTAACAGTATTTAACCCTTTGAGGGTCGACAGGCCCTCTCCGAAACTCGTTCTCAGGGTCGGCCAAATTTAAAAAAAAAAAATTGTTTTCTCTTATGAAAAGATAGAGAATCTTTTCCCGATCATAAGGACACCAAAAGTTTGAAATTTGATGGAAAACTTACGGAATTATGCTCTCGCAAAGTTAGCAGTCTCGGCGATGTTTACGCATCGACGATTTTGCCCACTTTGAGCCCCATTTTCGGCCAATTCCACTGTACTAGTCGACAAAAAACATGAATATTTCGCTAGAACTCCATTTTTTCTATCGAATGGGTGCAAGAAACCACCCATTTATGAAAGTCAACTATCCAGTACAGTGGTCAGAATTTAGCAATTTTGCCAATTTCTCACAAATTTCAAAAGATGCCAATTTCCGAATAGGGTCCAGAATAAACAAGAAAGACATTCCTGGCACTAAAATGACATTTCCTCTGGTCATTAGTCACGTCTCAAGGCCCCTCTTATATTCTTTTGCTTTCCACTTTGAATTTTTATTCTCACAAAAAAATATAAGATTTACTGTTATGCAGACTACTGCATTAGTGTAAAAAATGGTATAAATATTATTGGTGCACTTGTGAAAGAATATTAGACTCGCCAGTTGACGTGTATTGCACGCTTGGCACGATTTGTTTACTTTTGAAATTTGGTAAAAATCGAACATTTCTGCTACTTTGAGCTCAATTTCAAGGTACCTTTCATTGTAAAACCAGTCAAAATCATCTCAATTTCTGTAATATGTCTTCCATTCTATAAAATGAGACCAAGAAAACTAGAATACAACAATAAATACCATACGAAAATACAGTGCAGTCGCTGTTTTATTCCAAAAAAATGGTCAGTTTTTTTTTTCTCATTATGCATTGTGTGCTGCAGGATTTTTTTTAGACTGTGCACACTACCACATAGATCCATTCTTTCATATGAAGGCCTACCAGCTTTCTCCCACTAGATTTGAGGGCGCTAGAATTTAGGCGTACTAGTACGTCAAAAACCCTGGGCCGTAAGCCGTACTAGTACGTCCGAAACCCTCAAAGGGTTAATACCATTACTGTAAAAAGGCTGGAAATGTTAAGGAGGAGAATAAGCATAAATTTGTTTTTGACAAGAAACACAAACTATGCTTAGAGATGAAGCAACTGCAATGGAAACTGGCATGAGTTTTGGGTGAATGAATTAACCATTCATAAAATTAGAAATGAGAGTTTGTACATAAAGTTGTGCAACCTGTCACTTACTCAAAAGACCAAATGTGTGGAGTGAAGATAGAGGCCTCATTTAGATCCCAAATAATAAGACAACTAACTGTACGGGAGAATGAAGGTGAACGTACAAAGGAGGAGGATAAAGTTGATCCCATGTATCAGAAATCTTCCCTATGAGGATAGGCTCTGGGCCCTGAATATGCACTCTAGAAAGGCATGGAATTAGGGGGAATATGACTGAGGTGTATAAATAGAAAACAGGAATAAATAAAAGGGATGTAAATAGTGTGCTAAAAATATCTAGCCAAGACAGGACTCACAGCAATGGTTTCAAGTTGGAAAAATTCAGATTCAAGAAGGATATAGGAAAGCACTGGTTTAGGAATACAGTGGACCCTCTACCAATGATGGCATCAACTAATGATAAAATCGGGCAACAATGCGTTTTTGTGTAAAAATATTGGCTCGACCAACAATGAAAAACTCAGGTAAGGACATTCGTCCCGAATGCGTCCACCTGTCTGTCCAGCCTGAGCGCCTCGGCTGCCCTGCCTTCAGCTAGTGTGCCATTGTTTACAGGGCAGATGGTTTCACGCATACATGCGATATACTTTGTATTATTCCATTGTTTTTAGTGCTTGTAGATGGGGAGAGGGAGGTATTAGGTAGATGGCGAGAATATTTTGAGGAACTTTTAAATGTTAAGGAAGAAAGGGAGGCGGTAATTTCATGCATTGGCCAGGGGGGTATACCATCTTTAAGGAGTGAAGAAGAGCAGAATGTAAGTGTGGTGGAGGTACGTGAGGCATTACGTAGAATGAAAGGGGGTAAAGCAGCTGGAACTGATGGGATCATGACAGAAATGTTAAAAGCAGGGGGGGGATATAGTGTTGGAGTGGTTGGTACTTTTGTTTAATAAATGTATGAAAGAGGGGAAGGTACCTAGGGATTGGCGGAGAGCATGTATAGTCCCTTTATATAAAGGGAAAGGGGACAAAAGAGATTGTAAAAATTATAGAGGAATAAGTTTACTGAGTATACCAGGAAAAGTATACGGTAGGGTTATAATTGAAAGAATTAGAGGTAAGACAGAATGTAGAATTGCGGACGAGCAAGGAGGCTTCAGAGTGGGTAGGGGATGTGTAGATCAAGTGTTTACATTGAAGCATATATGTGAACAGTATTTAGATAAAGGTAGGGAAGTTTTTATTGCATTTATGGATTTAGAAAAGGCATATGATAGAGTGGATAGAGGAGCAATGTGGCAGATGTTGCAAGTATATGGAATAGGTGGTAAGTTACTAAATGCTGTAAAGAGCTTTTATGAGGATAGTGAGGCTCAGGTTAGGGTGTGTAGAAGAGAGGGAGAATACTTCCTGGTGAAAGTAGGTCTTAGACAGGGATGTGCAATGTCACCATGGTTGTTTAATATATTTATAGATGGGGTTGTAAAAGAAGTAAATGCTAGGGTGTTCGGGAGAGGGGTGGGATTAAATTATGGGGAATCAAATTCAAAATGGGAATTGACACAGTTACTTTTTGCTGATGATACTGTGCTTATGGGAGATTCTAAAGAAAAATTACAAAGGTTAGTGGATGAGTTTGAGAATGTGTGTAAAGGTAGAAAGTTGAAAGTGAACATAGAAAAGAGTAAGGTGATGAGGGTATCAAATGATTTAGATAAAGAAAAATTGGATATCAAATTGGGGAGGAGGAGTATGGAAGAAGTGAATGTTTTCAGATACTTGGGAGTTGACGTGTCGGCGGATGGATTTATGAAGGATGAGGTTAATCATAGAATTGATGAGGGAAAAAAGGTGAGTGGTGCGTTGAGGTATATGTGGAGTCAAAAAACGTTATCTATGGAGGCAAAGAAGGGAATGTATGAAAGTATAGTAGTACCAACACTCTTATATGGATGTGAAGCTTGGGTGGTAAATGCAGCAGCGAGGAGACGGTTGGAGGCAGTGGAGATGTCCTGTCTAAGGGCAATGTGTGGTGTAAATATTATGCAGAAAATTCGGAGTGTGGAAATTAGGAGAAGGTGTGGAGTTAATAAAAGCATTAGTCAGAGGGCAGAAGAGGGGTTGTTGAGGTGGTTTGGTCATTTAGAGAGAATGGATCAAAGTAGAATGACATGGAAAGCATATAAATCTATAGGGGAAGGAAAGAGGGGTAGGGGTCGTCCTCGAAAGGGTTGGAAAGAGGGGGTAAAGGAGGTTTTGTGGGTGAGGGGCTTGGACTTCCAGCAAGCGTGCATGAGCGTGTTAGATAGGAGTGAATGGAGACGAATGATACTTGGGACCTGACGATCTGTTGGAGTGTGAGCAGGGTAATATTTAGTGAAGGGATTCAGGGAAACCGGTTATTTTCATATAGTCGGACTTGAGTCCTGGAAATGGGAAGTACAATGCCTGCACTTTAAAGGAGGGGTTTGGGATATTGGCAGTTTGGAGGGATATGTTGTGTATCTCTATACGTATATGCTTCTAAACTGTTGTATTCTGAGCACCTCTGCAAAAGCAGTGATAATGTGTGAGTGTGGTGAAAGTGTTGAATGATGATGAAAGTATTTTCTTTTTGGGGATTTTCTTTCTTTTTTTTGGGTCACCCTGCCTCGGTGGGAGACGGCCGACTTGTTGGAGAGAGAGAGAGAGAGAGAGAGAAAAAACAAAAAAAAAAAAAAAAAAAAAAAAAAAAAAAAAAAACTGCTAAATAAGCCACCATGGGCCCAAAGAAAGCTTCTAGTGCCAACCCTGTGGTAAAAAGGGTGAGAAATACTATCGTACCATGGTCAGCTGTTGCTGCACCACTGTCAGCCGCTGCTGTACCACGGTCAGCTGCTGCTGTTGCTGCATGCCACCATCAGCTGCTGCTGTACCATTGTTAGCTGCTGCTGCTGCTGCTGCTGCACCACGGTCAGCTGCTGCTGTACCACAGTCAGCTGCTGCTGTACCACGGTCAGCTGCTGCTGTACCACTGTCAGCTGCTGCTGTACCACGGTCAGCTGCTGCTGTACCACGGTCAGCTGCTGCTGTACCACGGTCAGCTGCTGCTGTACCACGGTCAGCTGCTGCTGTACCACGGTCAGCTGCTGCTGCACCACGGTCAGCTGCTGCTGTACCACGTTCAGCTGCTGCTGCACCACCATCAGCTGTACTACTCGAAGATGTGGAGTGTGTGTTGTTGGTGTGGCTTAATGAGAAACAATTACTGAGAAACAATTAACCCCAGAGGGTTAGCCACCCAGGATAACCCAAGGAAGTCAGTGCATCATCGAGGACTGTAACTTATTTCCATTGGGGTCCTTAATCTTGTCCCCCAGGATGCGACCCACACCAGTCGACTAACACCCAGGTGAACAGGAAAAAATGCCTGGAACTAGTGCTCATATTGGTGAATTTAAGGCCAGCAAAGGTTGGTTTGAGAGATTTAAGAATCGTAGTGGCATACATAATGTGATAAGGCATGGAGAAGCTGAAAAATTCCAACCCCAACAAGTGGTCAATTGTGACAAAACAGGCCTGTTCTGGAAGAAAATGCCAAACAGGACCTACATTACTCAGGAGAAAAAGGCACGCCCAGGACATAAGCCTATGAAAGACAGGCAAACGCTCATGTTTTGTTGTAATGCTAGTGGGGATTGCAAAGTGAAGTCTTTACTGGTGTATCACTCTGAAAATCCCAGTGTTCAAGAAAAACAGCATCTTATCACTCATCAATACTCTTCAATACAGGCAAGTGTCATTTTATTATTTATGTATTTATTGTGCACGTCTCATTGTTTTCTTTGTAGGGAAATGTATATTGCATGTAAAAAAATATTTTTTTTTTTTAGTACTTTTGGCTGTCTGGAGCAGATTAATTGGATTTCCATTATTTCTTATGGAGAAAATGAAATTGGCTAACAATAAATTCGGCTAAGGACAAGCTCTCTGGAACAGATTAAAATCGTTGGTCGAGGGTCCACTGTAGTTGTGGATGAGTGGAACAAACTCCCGAGTACCGTCATAGAAGCTAAAACGTTGTATAGTTTTAACCCTTAAACGGTCCAAACGTATATATACGTTTTTTTCAACATCTGAAAGTATATAAAAGAATGTAGATCTTTTTTGTTTTACATTTGAAAATATGTAAAAAAAAGTAGATCTACTTATGAAGCACTATGAATTTGAATGTCAATCTGTTTGGACCATTTAAGGGTTAAAAAGTAGGTTAGACAAATACATGTGTGGGTGTGCGTGGATGCGAGTTGGACCTGACTAGCTTGTGCAACTAGATCTGATGCCATGCTCCTTCCTTAAATGGATGTGACCTGACCTGACTGGGTTGGGTCAATGACTTAATCCAGAGACTTGGACCTGCCTCGCATGGGCCAGTAGGCCTGCTGCAGTGTTCCTTCTTTCTTATGTTCTTATGTGTATAATGTATGGTTTGAAAGTTTTAGAAAGTTCAATTGTTATGACAAAGCTTTCTGGTCAGCTTTACCTAGTACTGTAGAGGTAAATTATGCCAAGACACTTATTATGGATCTAGGCAGTAGGTTGGTAGACAGCAACTGCCCAGGGAGGTACTACCGTCCTGCCAAGTAAGTGTAGAACGAAAGCCTGTAATTGTTTTACATAATGGTAGGATTGCTGGTGTCCTTTTTTCTGTCTCATGAACATGCAAGATTTCAGGTACGTCTTGCTACTTCTACTTACACTTAGGTTACACTACACATACATGTACAAGCATATATATATACACACACACCTCTGGGTTTTCTGCTATTTTCTTTCTAGTTCTTGTTCTTGTTTATTTCCTCTTATCTCCATGGGGAAGTGGAACAGAATTCTTCCTCTGTAAGCCATGCGTGTTGTAAGAGGCGACTAAAATGCCGGGAGCAAGGGGCTAGTAACCCCTTCTCCTGTATACGTATATTGCTAAATGTAAAAGGAGAAACTTTCGTTTTTCCTTTTGGGCCACCCTGCCTCGGTGGGATACAGCCGGTGTGTTGAAAGAAAGAAAGACTAATTATGGAACACTTGAAAGACTCCAGTACACTAATCACCTGCAATACAGTAATGACAATTCTAAATCCATATTAACACAAGAATTACAAACATGTACTTGAGCCCAGTAGGCCCACACCAACCCCCTCTACATTCATCCATTACAAGAAGAAAGCACTAATACAATGTATGGCAAATTATACTGTAGTAATTTTTACTAAGTACAATAATGATGATAATAAAAAGTTTCACAAATTTGGAGGTGTCTGGAATGTAGTCCCATTTTTCCCATACAATCCTCACTTTCTTCTTTCAACACACCGGCCGTATCCCACCGAGGCGGGGTGGCCCAAAAGGAAAAACGAAAGTTTCTCCTTTTACATTTAGTAATATATACAGGAGAAGGGGGTATTAGCCCCTTGCCCCCGGCATTTTAGTTGCCTCTTACAACACGCATGGCTTACGGAGGAAGAATTCTGTTCCACTTCCCCATGGAGATAAGAGGAAATAAACAAGAACAAGAACTAGAAAGAAAACAGCATAAAACCCAGAGGGGTGTGTGTATATATATGCCTGTACATGTATGTGTAGTGTGTCCTAAGTGTAAGTAGAAGTAGCAAGACGTACCTGTAATCTTGCATATTTATGAGACGGACAAAAGACACCAGCAATCCTACCATTGTGTAAAACAATTACAGGCTTTCGTTTCACACTCACTTGGCAGGACGGTAGTACCTCCCTGGGTGGTTGCTGTCTACCAACCTATTACCTACAAATCCTCACTTTATAAAATGTTATTTCATACTTGTGCTAATTTTCAAGAATGTAACCTGTGTTATGAGAGATTACTAGAAGTATATATAATTACATAATGAAGCTGAGACTCACAAAGTGTCAAGATGTTACAGAGAGAAAAAGCAAAAAAAAAAATCCTAATACACAATTAAGAATATGAAAAATAATGAAATGATGTGGAAGTCAGATACGCAAACAGTGCTAAGAGAGTAGCCCACAAACTATGCTAGCCATAAATCAGATGCCTTTACTTTAAAATAAAAATGCTTTTGAAGAGGTAGTCGTTACCTCTCAAAAATATGGAAGTCTTGGACAAAGCCTAACTTGGGATGAAGTATGGCAACCTTGGATGGGAAGCAACAACTTAAGATGAACCTAGCTACTAAATATCAACTTAGCAAACTGACCTCATTAGTAATGTAGTTCTGAAGTTTGAGGACCTCTGCAAGAAAGGTTTTGTTGAACACTGGTCCCCATATCTCTTGTCCATCCGGAGATTCATGAGTAACCTGAAGAACAATGTTGAAAATATATTTTATTTTCTCTCAATTCAACAAATCAAACTTACTATCATAAAGCATTTAACCCCTTGACTGTCGCAACCCCCAATCCTGAGGTGTCTCCTGGTGTCGCAAAATTTAAAAAAAAAAAAAATCTTATGAAATGATAGAGAATCTTTTCCCCGATTGTAATGACAAAAAAAAAAAAAAAAAAAAAAAAAGATTTGATAGAAAACTGACAGAATTATGCTCTCGCAAAGTTGGCAACTTTGGTGATATTTACAAATCGGCGATTTCGCCCACTTTGAGCCCTATTTTCGGCTAATTCCATTGTTCCAGTCGACCAAACTCATGGCTATTTCTTTAGAACTCCGTTTTTTCTATCGACTGAGTACAAGAAACTGCCCATTTATCAATTTCAACTACCCAATAACGTGGTCAAATTTGTAATTAGGCCAATTTCACAAAAATTAAAAAATATGACAATTTCAAAATAAGGTCCAGAATGAACAATGCAGACATTCCTGGCTCTAAAATAACATTTTCTTTGTTCATCAGTCATGTCTCCAGGCCCCTCTGATATTACTCTTGCTTTCTATTTCGAATTTTTATTCAAACAAAAAATAGAAGATTTACTGTTATGCAGACTACTGCAATACTGTAATAATTGTACAAATAATGTCAACCCATTCATGACTGCATATTATAATGGCTACTTGGACATTTATTCGACAATGACATCATTTGTTTACTTTTGAACATCAGCAAAAATCAAACATTTCCCCTAATTTGAGCTCCATTTTTAGGTTCTTTTTATAGTAAAACCTATCAAAATCACCTCTATTTCTATAATATGTTTTTCATTCTATCAAATGAGACCAAGAAAACGAGAATACAGCCATAAATACTATACGAAAATAGACCACAAAGTCGGCATTTTAATTAAAAAAAAAAAGGAAAAAAAAAAACAACGGTCGGAGTTTTTTTTCTCATTATGCACTGTGTGCTCCAGGATTTTTTTTATGTGGTGCACACTGACCACCCAGGCCCATTCTCTCACCAGCTTTCTCCTGCTTGATTTGAAGCTGCTAGAATTTATGAGTGTATATATACGTCAAATACGGTACCTCGTAAGATGTATATATACGACCAAAACAGTCAAAGGGTTAAAACTAATTTTAATCACCTATAATGTAAAAAATAATTTTATAAAGCCACACAGAGGGAACAGAGGCATAGAATTGATAGTTTTTTTTCTCTTAAGTTCTAGCATCACAATTTATTTTTTTTTTTTGGCAGGTTTGTAATAGTATCAATATGGAAAGATACAATTTTCATGCCAGTTGGTTAAAGTGAAAAAAATTATATATGGCATCACTCTGGTCCTAATCTACCATATTTATAATTTGTAAATATCCCAGTTGACATTACTTGCTAAAATATGCCTTAATTTATTCTCTCCATAAATATCACACAATGTTGACCCTTTTTAGACAAAAAAAAATGTATATAAAATATAAAAAATTATTCTTAAAAGTAGTGATTAAATATGCATAAAACAAAACCTGCATTCAATTATGATGTTTTGTCAAGGGCACATGTAGAAGTATGTTATCTACACCATATTCCCCCCAAAATGGCTATCAATACGAGTACAGACTGCAAAGAAGACTGCTGCCAAGGCTGGTGAAGCAGCAGATTCTGAGGTGTTGCAGGTAGATTCTACTGCACAGAACAGTGTTATCAAAGGGTACTCTTCATAAATAATTAATTTTTATGAGGAAAAAATGTATACAAGAAAAGATAAATACATAAATCAATACACAAATCACTTGCACTTAAGAGACTTGAAATTTATAACGACATTTTGGTCTGAAATGTTCATGCCCCTGGCTCCTACTGCCTTATGTCTATCCAATTACAGCTATTTTTTTTTTTTAACTGCCCAGTATTAAATAATATCCAAAATAAAAAAACTTACCATCAGTGAATTAAACTATTCACTAACCATTTAGCCTAACTTAACTTCAATCCAGGATATCATAAATCTTTAATAAAAATCTTAACATCAAGCATACTTTCTCTCACAATAAATAGTTTGCTATTTTTAATAAAACATTATATTATCTATTGCTCCTCTCTCTTAAATAATGGCTTTAATCTAACATTTATTACTTCTTTCTCTTGAGTACTGGCATGAATCATACTTTAATTAATGATGAACTTATAAAAACTGATTAACTTAAAAAAATTTTTTTTTTTTATTAGCTTCAGTTCTCTCCAGAATGATATGCATACAATGGTAGGTAGCACTGTACTAATCAAAATAAAAGTCAATAAAAATTATACCAATATTGTACCATATTCACAGTAAATAATTCTGGAACAATCAATAACTGGAACAATCAATACATACTTTTCTACCCTTAATTTCATTTTATCAATCTACTAATATTTCTCCACTCAAATGAATAGACTTAAAGAGGTACAGTGGTACCTCAAGTTTCGAACAGCTCCCAACTCGAACAATGTAAGTGTATTTTTGGGGGTCTGAAACGGACTAATCTAATTTACATTATTCCTTATGGGAACAAATTTGTTTGGTATCGGCACTCGAACAGCCTTCTGGAATGAATTAAGTTTGTAACCCGAGGTACCACTGTAATTACATCGAAGTAACTAAGTGTGTATCCCCACTGTCCAAATGAACCAACCTTATCCACTCCAACTGGACGAATAATGAGCATTTCTGTACGGTAAAATGGTTCGAAGCTTTTGTCAAAGAACTCCTTTTCAACACGTGACCTAGAGTTGGGGGCAGCCCACAGTTCAACGGGATCTGTGGTCACATGAAGGAACACAATGCCAGCCGACAGTCCGACTGCTATAGCCATTCCCACAAGGAGCACAATCCATGGATATTCAGCACATACTAGAAGGAAAAAATTTACTACTTACTTCATATAAAAACACTAGTTTGTCATAAAAAAATTCAGGCTGTCACCATAAAGATTTCATCCTGGATGCTGACTTGTACAATTATTATTAGTAGTATCATCAAAAAGAAGCTCTAAACCTGCCAACTTGTATGAGAAATCAAAATATGCTTCATTACCTTTTAAAACATCTCTAAACAAGTCGGTAAAGTTCCATAAAAAATAAAGAATAAGCATATAATGGCTTAAAAATTTAGAGTGGGCCTTGTTATGCAGAATACACAAATACAGTAGTACAGTGCTCTTACCTGTACCCCAAGCTGTGAAGAACTTTTCTAGGATATCATCAATCCAAGAACCAGCTTTTTCTAAGCAGTTTGGTTCTTCTGCCCATGATGGCCCAGTAGAGGTATCAACTGCTACTGAAAATTTAATAACATTAAAAGGTGTAGCACAAATGATACATATAATGCAATCCTAAAAGCATTTGTGTAGATATACAGTGGACCCTCACCTAACCAACGCATCGCATAACGTTAAATCCGCCTAGCGATACATTTTAACGCAAACATTTTGCCTCGGCTAGCGCTAAAAAACTCGCTCAACGCGATTCATTCGAGACGCGTCCACATGCAGCCTGAGCCCGCCTCACTTGTTCCGTGGGTGCCAGTGTTTACAAGCCAGCCACCGCGGTCGCTTCCAAGCATACAATCGGAACATTTCATATTATCACAGCCTTTTTAGTGATTGCACCTGCAAAATAAGTCACCATGAGCCCCAAGAAAGCATCTAGTGCCAACCCTACAGTAAAAAGGGTGAGAATTACTATGGATATGAAGAAAGAGATCATTGCTAAGTATGAAAGTGGAGTGCGTGTCTCCGAGCTGGCCAGGTTGTACACAAAACCCCAATCAACCATCGCTACTATTGTGGCCAAGAAAACGGCAATCAAGGAAGCTGTTCTTGCCAAAGGCGCAACTTTGTTTTCGAAACAGATATCGCAAGAGATAGATGATGTTGAGAGACTGTTATTGGTGTGGATAAACGAAAAACAAATAGCATCTCTCAAGCGATCATATGTGAAAAGACTAGGAAGTTGCATGAGGATTTAAATAGAAAAATGCCTGCAACTAATGGTGATGTGAGTGAATTTAAGGCCAGCAAAGGTTGGTTTGAGGGATTTAAGAAGCGTAGTGGCATACATAGTGTGATAAGGCATGGTGAGGCTGCCAGTTCGGAACACAAAGCGGCTGAAAAATATGTGCAGGAATTCAAGGAGTACATAGATAGTGAAGGACTGAAACCTGGACAAGTGTTTAATTGTGACGAAACAGGCCTGTTTTGGAAGAAAATGCCAAGCAGGACCTACATTACTCAGGAGGAAAAGGCACTCCCAGGACATAAGCCTATGAAAGACAGGCTTACTCTGTTGATGTGTGCTAATGCTAGTGGTGATTGCAAAGTGAAGCCTTTATTGGTGTATCACTCAAACTCCCAGTGTTCAGGAAAAACAATGTCCTCAAGGCTAATTTGTGTGTGCTGTGGAGGGCAAACAGTAAGGCATGGGTCACTAAGGACTTTTTCTATGACTGGTTACACCATGCATTTGCCCCCACTGTGAAAAATTACCTAATTGAAAAGTAATTAGACCTTAAGTGCCTTCTGGTATTAGACAATGCTCCTGGTCATCCTTCAGATGTGGCAGAGCAACTTTCTGCAGAAATGAGCTTCATTAAGGTCAAGTTTTTGCCTCCTAATACCACTCCTCTCCTGCAGCCCATGGACCAGCAGGTCATTTCCAACTTCAAGAAACTGTACACAAAAGCTATGTTTGAAAGGTGCTTTGTAGTGGCCTCAGAAACTCAATTGACTAAGAGAGTTTTGGAGAGATCACTTTAGCATCCTCAATTGTGTAAACATTATAGGTAAGGCTTGGGAGGAAGTGACTAAGAGGACCTTGAACTCCGCTTGGAAGAAACTGTGGCCAGAATGTGTAGACAAAAGGGATTTTGAAGGGTTTGAGGCTAACCCTGGGAATCCTATGCCAGTTGAGGAATCCACTGTGGCATTGGGGAAGTCCTTGGGGTTGAAGGTTTGTGGGGAGGATGTGGAAGAGTTGGTGGAGGAGGACAATGACGAACTAACCACTGATGAGCTGCTGGATCATCTTCAACAGCAAGAGGCCAGACCTGAGGAAACTGCTCCAGAGGAGGGGATAGTGAAATTGAAGAAGTTGTCTACTTCAAAGATTAAGGAAATGTGTGCAATGTGGCTTAAAGTGCAAACCTTTTTTGGTGAAAATCACCCTCACACAGCTATTGCAAGCCGTGCTGGTGACTATTACACTGACAATGTTGTGAAACACTTTAGGAATGTCAAAGGAACGGGAGGTACAGGCCTCTATGGACAGATATGTTGTGCGACAGAGGTCCAGTGACTCAAAGCTGGTCCTAGTGGCATTAAAAGAAGGGAAGTAACCCCAGAAAAGGACTTGCCACCTCAAGTCCTAATGGAAGGGGATTCCCCTTCTAAACATTAATACCATCCACAGTCTCCCCTCCTCCCATCCCATCAATCATCACCAGATCTTCAATAAAGGTAAGTGTCATGTAACTGTGCATGTCTTCTTCCGTTTGCGTGTATTAAAATTAATATTTCATGTGGTAAAAATTTTTTTTGTTCATACTTTGGGGTGTCAGGAACGGATTAATTTGATATCCATTATTTCTTATGGGGAAAATTAATTCGGCTAACGATAATTTCGCCTAACGTTGAGCTCTCAGGAACGGATTAATAGCGTTAGGCGAGGGTCCACTGTATACAGGAGAGCCATGTGTTTCAGCATCCCTCTTTTGAATGTAACACTATTTTAATGATTTTTCAATTGAGCCATTGTTCACTATGTTCAGTGCTTCCTCTGCTTTTCTGCTATTTTCAGCCTTGCATGTGCAACTGTTCTCCATGGGGAAGTGGAACAGAATTCTTCCTCCGTAAACCATGCGTGTTGTAAGAGGCGACTAAAATGCCGGGAGCAAGGGGCTAGTAACCCCTTTTCCCGTATAAATTACTAAATTTAAAAGAAACTTTCGTTTTTCTTTTTGGGCCACCCTGCCTTGGTGGGATATGGCCGGTGTGTTGAAAGAAAGAATAAAGATGTGCAACTGTGTGCATGTGTGGGGTGTGGTGTGCGTGTGTGCATGTTTTGCAAGTGTGTGATCATGTGGGAGGAAGGGGTCAGACAGACAATCTACATAGATAGTATTTCATCACTGAAATATAAAACACTAATTTTCTGAAGTTCAAAGCTGATTTTTGTACATTTATGGCAAAAACTGATTTACACACTGCTTGTCTGCAATGATTTATAAGCCAAAATTGTAAATTTTGTCTAAAATAAAATATATATTCAATATATGCCAGAAACCAGTACCCACATTTTTTCCACTTACTATCAACGCTTTGAGAGCGGCACGAAAGACACACATAAACTGTGGCAAATACTGATGCAATAAATAGGAAGACGAGTGCCATGACCAACTCCAGTCCATCAACTCCAAATATGATGAATGGTTGTGGCAGTGGAGGGAGAGGTGGTGGTTTAGGACACGACGCCTCACAATCCAAACAGCTACATGCTCGAGAGTTATTCTGTGCATGAAAGTGGTTAACAAAATGATACACCAATTATTTAAATCAAACAGTATAATCACAATCATGGGCTTTTTTCTGATTTTTTTAATGATAATTATTGTAACCACTCAACTAATATTATCAAGCAGGCACTCATTATCTTATTCAACGACCAACTGAATCTAATACACCCACCTGGCTTGCATATGCACCATACTTCCCAGCTCACAACTATAGTGTACTCCCCTATATGTGGTTGCAGGGGTTGAGTCTCGGCTCCTGGCCCTGCCTCTCGCTTGCTGCCTGCCAAATTCACTCCTTCCTAGCATTGTGAGCCCTATTGTACCTCCTCCTCAAACTATGGATGGAGTCTGCCTTTACCACTTCAAGGTCATTCCAACTACTGACCACCCTGAGACTGAAGAAATACTTCCTGACATCCCTGTGACTGTCTAGCTTCATGCTGTACCCTGAGTGTCAGTAGTACTGTGTATCATACTGTTATATCCATTACTTTATAGATAGGCTCAGTGACGAGCTGTGACATCACAAGTTCCTCACACGAGCCATAGGCCACAGTGTTCCTCCCTCGGTTCCCGTAGACCTACAGACTGGGCAAGGGCTGGCATCTGGGCTCATCACTTCTCACCATATTATATGCTACCAAGACATCCAACAAGTGTATTACTTCTCCCAGAATCTCCGTATCTTTTGTTCTCCAGGTTCATTAGATTCTTTTGGCCTTTCCTTACAGTTTATATCATTTAGCTCTGGACCTAGTCTTGCTGCATACTTCTGCACTTCCTCCAGTTTCTCAATTAACATGCTTCCTCAGGTGTGGGTTCCATACCAGTTTTGCATACTCCAAGTTGGGCCTGGCATATGTTGTATAAAGCATCCTGAATAAACCATACCACGGGTGGGGTTAGAACCCGCGATCAGAGTCAAAACTCCAGACCATCGTGTTAGCTAACGTGACAGTCTGGAGTCTTGAGACTCTCTGAATAACTGTTGAATTTCCTGAAGGCCCCACTCAAGAGCTGCTAGGCAAGCATGTGACTACTATGATGTCTAGATTTACCTCAGTTATTCATGCTTTCAGCTCGTCACTCTTATTGGATAACCCATCTGTGTTGGTGTACCACACTCCTAGCCTGCTTTCCCTTATCATACGCAAGGTTGCATTGTGTACTCCCTCTGCATGATGTCTAAGCATTAAGAAAAGTAAAGGCAAGAAATAAACCCATGGTTTCAGAAGATCCAAGTGCAGTAAATAATTAAGTGAAAATTCATTTAACCAGCTTATATTTTTTAGGCTAAATTGCAGTGATTTATTTTTTAGAAGAAGACAAAACATAAGAGAACCTTCATCATTATATAGTTTCAGATTTTAAATAAAACAATCATAAATAATTAATTTAGATTTTGAAAATCTTGCTAAAAATACCATCAGCATTCCACTGAGCTGCAGGGGTAGGCAAACTTTTCAGTGCAGGGGAAACATTCAGAAATTTATTTGAAAAAAACAAAAAAAAAAAAAAAAAAGTAACTCAGTAAGAGAAAAACGTCAGCGAGAATGATGACTCTGACTGCAGTCATTTACCAGTTTGTATGTGACTTGATCTTGGCAGGCTGCATGAAAACCTTTGGCAGGCCGCATGCAGCCCACGGGCCATAGTTTGCCCACCACTGATCTACTGGATAATCACTAACAAAACAGACATGTATCACACCATTAGTGTAATGTAGTCAACCAACAGCATCAAGTGAAAAAAAAAAAAAAAAGCTACAATATAACGAAAGGAGAGTTATGTTGTGGTTTTTGGATCACTTGATACTTACAGATACAGCTGAGTTGCAGGGAATGATGTTCTTGGTGAAAGGTTTAAACGTTGAATTAGAGCTTTCTTGATACACATAATCAATCTGAAATGGTGCATATCCATTGGATACAGAGCCCATATATTCAAACCAACGTTGACCTGTGCAATAATATTGTCCCCAATGTCCACACATTAATGACATTGCTTTTTCATTGGTTGATGGCATAGCAACATCTTTGCATGAGGAGAACACACCATCTACAAATTTTTTGGTGACATGCACTTCAAGGTCAGTGATGACTGGTTTCTCTGCAAGTAAAAAAAAATCAGCACACACTTGACATTTTTTACCTACTAATGCAGGGAAAAATTGGTTCCATAGAAATATTTTACAGCAACAACAAAACAGAGTGAAATCCAAACATTATATTTAAATAAAATAATGGCAGCTGCAAGAGCCCTAATTCAAGACCCAAAGTTAATCAATTTTATGGACATTCCCCCACAAACAGCAATAGCCAGCTATTTTTTTTTAATTTAATGTTACATAAAAATTAGGGGGTAATTAAAATTGAATAATTATTGCATACCAACAATTAATTGTTACCAGTCATTAACATAACTGAAAATTTTTAACCCTTTGTCTCTCTCAACATGGTTGGACAATCCTAAAAGCGAAACATTCACCATTATTCATTCAATATCTGTTTTGATAGAAGAGTGCCGACATCACAATTCAAATAACCCTTTGAACTAAAACATCCCCACCCATCTTTCAGAGTGTAGGCACTGTACTTCCCACATCCAGGACTTAAGAGACAGTGTAACTGGTTTCCCTAAATCCCTTCACAATGTTACCCTGCTCACACTCCAACAGCACATCAATCCTTGAAAGCATGCCTTCATTCACTCAGATTTAACAAACACATGCTGGATGCTCAAGCCTCTACCACTTACCATCCCCTTTATACCTTACCTCCAACCCTTCATAGGACAACCCCTACCCCTCCTTCCACAACCACCCTTCCAGATTTCTGCACCTTCTAGTTCATCCTATAGCACTGATATTCCATATGTACATTTTAATCACTGTAGAAACTATGCAGAAAGCATTGTTCAGTATATGACAGTCTACACAAAGAAAGCAAAATATGTACAATAGTATGTCCTATACTGTACTGTACTTCACAGAAATGTTAAGTTTCTTATTCCATACATCCATAGTTATATATTAAATTATGTACATACTGAATAGTATATACAATATATATGTATGTATTTACATATAACTTGTGTTTATGGGGATGGAACTCCAGCTGTAAAGCATGTCACTAACAATAATGATTTAATGATTAACATTCCAATGCAGTTAAATAATGGGATCCCATTATTTATCTCTTAAAAAATCTTCATGAAGTATCAGCTTCACTTACGAGTGTCTGTGGCATTCTTGATTTCCTTGGGGAACATGAAGTTGCTCTGGTGAGGACTGCAGGTCATATAGCAGTAGATCTGACGAAAGTTTCTCACGCAAGTAGGACAGCGCTGCAGCAGGCCCAAACCTATATTCATCTGTCCAACCATTGCAGTCAATTGCACAGAGTCACAGCAAGTGCTGATGTTGGAAGCTGGGTTGCCTGAAGTTACTGTAACAGGTATGAAGCATTTCTCAGTAATGTAGAATTGTACAGTAGATGAGCCAGAGACTGGTCAATGATCCCATGAACGATTAATAAACAGATATGTAAGTGAACATAGATAAGAGTAAGGTGATGAGGGTATCAAATGATTTAGATAAAGAAAAATTGGATATCACTTTGGAGGAGGGGAGTATGGAAGAAGTGGATGTGTTTAGATATTTAGGAGTTGACTTGTCAGCAGATGGGTTTGTGAATGATGAGGTTAACCACTGAACTGATGAAGGAAAAAAGGTGGGTGGTGCACTGAGGTATCTGTGGAGACAAAAAACACGTTATCTATGGAGGCAAAGAAGGCAATGTACGAAAATACAGTAGACCCCCGCTTTACGATCAGCTCCCAATGCGACCAATTATGTAAGTGTATTTATGTAAGTGCGTTTGTACGTGTATATTTGAGGGTCTGAAATGGACTAATCTAATTCACAATATTCCTTATGGGAACAAATTCGTTCAGTAATGGCACCTGAACATACTTCTGGAATGAAATAATATCGTAAGCCGGGGGTCCACTGTATAATGGTACCAACACTCTTATATGGGTGTGAAGCTTGAGTTGCAAATGCTGCAGCGAGAAGGCAGCTGGAGGCAGTAGAGATGTCTTGTCTAAGGGCAATGTGTGGTGTAAATACGTATTATGCAGAAAATTCAGAGCGTGGAAATTAGGAGGAGGTGTGGAGTTACTAAAAGTATTAGTCAGAGGGTTGAAGAGGGGTTGTTGAGGTGGTGTGGTCATTTAGAGAGAATGGATCACAGCAGAATGACTTGGAGAGCATATACATCTGTAGGGGAAGGAAGGAAGGCAGGGTAAGGGTCGTCCTCGAAAAGGTTGGAGGGAGGGGGTAAAGGAGGTTTTGTGGGCGAGGGGCTTGGATTTCCAGCAAGCATGTGTGTGTGTGTGTGTGTTAGGAGTGACTGGAGATGAATGGTTTTTGGGACCTGACGAGCTGTTGGAGTGTGAGCAGGGTAATATTTTGTGAAGGGATTCAGGGAAACTTGTTAGCCAGACTCGAGTCCTGGAAATGAGAAGTACAATGCCTGCACTTTAAAGGAATGGTTTGGGATATTGGCAGTTTGGAGAGACTTCTAAACTGTCGTATATGAGTGCCTCTGCAAAGACAGTGATTATGTACGAGCGAGGTAAAAGTGCTGAATGATGATGAAAGTAGTGGTACCTCGAATTTTGGCCAGAATTCTTTCCAGATGGCTGTTCGAGTGCCGTTACCAAACAAATGTGTTACAATAAGGAATGTAAATTAGCTTAGTCCATTTCAGACCCCCAAAAATACACTTACAAAAGCACTTACAAAAATACACTTACATAATTGTCCAAGTTGGGAGCTGTTTGAAATTCGAGGTACCACTGTATTTTCTTTTTGGAGATTTTCTTTCTTTTAGGGTCACCCTGCCTCGGTGGGAGACAACCGATGTGTTAAAGAAAAAAAATGTATAGTTCACATATTTCTCAGAAAAGCCTTGCCTTGAAAAGTGACCAAAAATGAAACAAAGTTTCATTCCGATTTCCCAAATATTTTCAAAGGAGTTTTCTTTCTCAATAATTTATATTTGTAACATTACACCTATACATATTTTTAGTTGATACCATTTACAAAGAAACCTGGATATACAGGTTATACGGTATATGTAAACCGACAAAATGCAACACTGAAACACTGAACTGATAAAGCTCCCAGTAGCAAAATATTTCCTACTAAAATATGAGTGTTGCAAAATTGTCTTACTGAGATACTAACATGGATATAGAGTATAACAAAAATGACAGGTTGATGCACTGTTTAACTCACATATATCAGCAACCAGCTCTGGACACACACTGGTCAGGATGGTCTTGGATGCAGGATCCAAAGGCTTGGGAGGACCATTGTAGGGACAGTTGGCTTTTCCGTGAGTGAATGACTCTGGGTTAGTGCCACACTGTCCATACCACACGCATCTACCACCTGCCTTGTCACCCACAACCTGTGCAAACACAAAGGAATAATTATTAAAAATGGAGAATAATACAAAATACAGTGGTTATTACAATTCAAATCTAACTCTCAATTTGGAAATTGAAACTACAAATTTTGGTTCATCTTGGACCATTGTCACTTGGCAATAATGGTTACAGTCAAAATGCATCACCATCCAGTTTCCACCTGCAACTTCTGGGTTAGATGTGAAAGATTTATTATAAAGACTTTGCCACAAACCATACAGAGCATCATCCCCTTTGTAATGTGTATCTACTTTTTGCTTATACAGTAGTATGAATCTGGAGCATGTTTCTAATTTCACTGAGCCTATGCATCTTCAAGGACTGTCGTATATTATACAAGGCACTTATGCACTTCCATCCAATAGGTAATAGGCTGGTAGACAGCAACCACCCAGAGAGGTACTACCATCCTGCCAAGTGAGTGTAAAACAAAAGCCTGTAATTGTTTTACATGATGTCCATTTTTCTGTCTCATGAACATGCAAGGTTTCAGGTACGTCTTGCTACTTCTACTTACACTTAGCTCACACTACACATACATGTACAAGCATATATATACACACACACCCCTCTATTTTCTTACTAGTTCTTGTTCTTGTTTATTTCCTCTTATCTCCATGGGGAAGTGGAACAGAATTCTTCCTCCGTAAGCTATGCGTGTTGTAAGAGGTGACTAAAATGCCAGAAGCAAGGGGGCTAGTAACCCCTTCTCCTGTATAAATTACTAAATTTAAAAAGAGAAACTTTCGTTTTTCTTTTTGGGCCACCCTGCCTTGGTTGGATACGGCCAGTTTGTTGGAAAAAAAAAAAAAAAAAAACTTATGCACTTCCATCTTATCCCCCCACATTCATTCTTTGCCTTTCAAGAGTGCATGATCAGTTCTCAACTTATCAAAGTAGGAAGTATTTCTAACACAAGGGATTAACTGCCATCCTTTTCTTATGTAGCACATTTATATCCATTCTGGGAAATGGATACCAAAATTGCCCTGTATAGTCTACACAAGACCTTTCTAACAATACATATACTGTACGTAATGTATTGTATAGACTCCATCATAGGACCTTGAACACGTGTCTTATTAGATACCTGTACAGTGGACCCTCGGGTAATGATTTTAATCCGTTCCAGAGAGCTTGTCCTTAACCGATTTTACCGTTAGCCGAATTAATTTTCCCCATGAGAAATAATGGAAAACCAATTAATCTGTTCCAGACACCCAAAAGTATTAAAAAAAAAAAAAAATCTCACATGAAATATACAATTTCCTACACAGAAAACAATGATACATGAAAAATAAATACTACATGAAGAATAAATGACACTTACCTTTATTGAAGATTTACTGATGAGTGATGAGATGGGAGGAGGGGAGATGATGGAGGTGTATTATTGTTTGAAAGGGAAATCCCCTTCTATAAGGACTTTACCAAGTCCTTTTCCGGGGTTACTTCCCTTCTTTTTTTAATGCCACTGGGAACAACTTGACAGTCACTGAACCTCTGTCATGCCAAAAATCTGTCCATAGAGCTCTGTGTCTGGCATTCCTTTAAGATTTTCCTAAAATGGGCCACAACATTGTCATTGTAAAAGTTGCCAGCACAGCTTGCAATAGCTGTGTCAGGGTGATGTTCTTCCATAAAGACTTGCACCTTTGTCCATATTGTATGAATGTCTTTAATCGTTGAAGAAGGAACTTCCTCTATTTCTCTCTTCCCTCCTCTGAAGCAATTTCCTCAGTTGTGGTCTCTTGCTGTTGCAGTGCTCTTGCAGCTCATCAGTGGTTAATTCTTCATCGTCGTCGTCCTCCAACTCTTCCACATCCTCCCCACCAACCTCCAACCCCATGGACTTCCCCAATGACAATAGATTCCACAACTGGTATAGGCTCCTCAGGGTTAACCCCAAACTCTTCAAAATCCCTCTCTTATACACACTGTGGCCACAATTTCTGCCAAGCAGAGTTCAAAGTCCTGCAAGTCACTCCCTCCCAAGCCTTACCTATAAGGTTTATGCAACTGAAGATACTAAAGTGATCTTTCCAACACTCTCTTAGGGTCAATTCAGGGTCTGAGGTCACTTCAAAGCACTTTTGAAACATTGCTTTGGTGTACAGTTTTTTGAAATTTGAAATGACCTGCTGGTCCATGGGCTGGAGGAGAGGAGTGGTATTAGGAGGCAAAAACTTCACTTTGATGAAGCTCAACTCCCCTGCAATTCGTTCTGGCAAGTCTGGAGGATGAGCAGTGGGGCCAAACACAGACGTTTTGCCATCCAGTGGCTTTATCAATACAAATTTCAGGACATAACTTGAAGACAGTAGAGCTATATACAGAAGACGAGGTAATCGGAAAAAAGAAAACAGGCTCAATTCCTTAGATAAAGAGCGCTTCACTGACATCAAGGCTCGAGACAAAGTCAAGCATGACATGTGGTCACTTGTCTATAAACATCACGTAAGATCAGGTCAAGAGGATGCCACAGCCATGACTTTACTACTCCCATGCCGACTTAACTATGCCTTAGGCGTTGCATGCTCAGTTCCACATTCCGGACTCTACCTGTACATCCTACCTGTACATCCTTCCCAGTGTTTCCCTTACCACTTTTGCCTTCAGAATCAAGTAGTAAATAGGCTACTTGGGGTAAGTACCACACACATACGCAGCATAAAAACTTAGTTTCCATACTGTATGTATACCTTTTACTTGTAACGTGTTGGTGGGTGGCATCCTGGGGGATGATAGTATACTTCCAATAAGGTTGTGCTTTGAAATGGGTTAATTAATGTAAGAAAATATCTCTTAGCCTGTAAATTCAACGCCATGATTAGCCCATTACAGAAGCCGAGATTGGACCCCTGCAACCACATTTAGGAGAGTGCAGTCTCTCGCAGCCGACTCTACTACTAGTCTTGACCCTAGACTGCCCACTGACAGCACTCACTCCGAACATCTGGTCCTAATTAATCTCCCAGCCAACTGTCTTTCACTCCCTCCGCCAACCATCATCCAACTCCCCAAGTTAGCCACGACATACTCTTACCACCACCATCCACTTAACCATCCACCAACAGTGGGATGGGGGAGGGCGAGATTGGAGGATAATATACATTAATACCTTGGCTTTTTTACCCCCACAGACAAGTTTGAATTGAGAAAAAGAACAGGTAGGCCTTGAAAGCTGTTCCCCTCCTTCCTCACGACAGGTGGGCCTTGACAGCTGTTCCCCTACTCCCACCCAAGAGGTGGGCCTTGAGAGCTATTACCCTAATCTCACCCAACAGATAGGCCTTGAGCGCTGCTCCCCTTCTCCCACCCAACAGGTGAACCTTGAGAGTTGTCACCCTCCTCCCACACAACTAGAGAGTTGTATTCCCTCTTTTTACACAAGGACAAAACGAAGTTTTACAATATTGGCGCAGAAGAGGAACATTCGCCGAGGAACCTGTTAGGTAGGTATGATTCCTTACAAATATTTCTCACATTTTATTTTGGCTGCAAACGTTGTTTTTAAGAAGTCAGACAGGTTAAAACCACTAATACAAGTCGCAATATGGTTGTTATTTCATTTTACAATCCACAAATTAAAAACTACTGTATAATAATCCGAGACGGGCTGAAACGCAATTTTTACTTCATGGTCAAATAATGTTTGTGGGTTAGTTATGGAAAAAACTAACTTTTAAAAATCCCCCCGGTGCCACAAATATTGACTCACAAAATCGCATAGCACGACTGCAAACACCCGTTCTGTGATTTGATTTGCCAGAGCTCATATCTACTGAACAGATACACAAATAACCCGCACATGGGAGAGAGAAGCGTACGACGACGTTTCGGTCTGACTTGGATCATTCAAAAGACACGCTAACACAACAGAGTTTGGTTAGGTAAGGTTTGTCAAGAAACAGCACAAGTGTTTCCTGACGCGGGTCTTAGTCTTACAATGACCCGCAGCTGAAGCTTGTGGTCATCTGACCGAGGCCTTCCGCTGGCTTACCAGTATCTTCTGCTTCTATCAACCTTTCTGTACTCGACTGAAGAAGCCTACTGTGTAGGCGAAACGTTTCGAAATAAAGATACCTAACTGTTGCATATGTGTCTTACCTAACAATCTGTCGGTATTTCATACCATTTTATGTTCATTAGGTTGTGGGTCATTGGGCTAATCCAGGGGATGGGGTCATTGGGCTAATCGGGGGGGGGGGGGGGGAATGGACCTGCTCCGCATGGGTCAGTAGGCCTGTTGCAGTGTTCCTTCTTTCTTATGTTCTTAGTCATGAGAGGGGGTGATGTATATTTATTGCGTCGAGATGCACATCCACATTCAGTAACCTCAGGTCTATAATGAAAGGCGCCAAGTGCTTTACCACTAAATCTGTCATAAGTGACAATGTGTTTTCAAGGACAGGGTGCAAGAACTAGTTTGGCAAGAGTTATGGATGAATGGAACAAACTCCCAAGTAGCGTCACTGAAACAAGAACTTTGGATTGCTTTAAAAACAAACTGGACAAATATACGAGTAGGTGTAGGTGGGCGAGAGTTGTACCTGCCTAACATGGGCCAATAGTCCTGCTGCAGTGCCCCTTATGTTCCTAAGCATGGCCACAGCTTTTACAATAGTTTTAAGCAGTCGTTATAAGCGGGTCATCATATGATAAGAATTGCGTCACTTACCTCCTCCCCCCCATGTATAAGGTACAGAAATAAAATGTCTACAGATATGGAAGACCTCAACCAGAGGTAACTCAAAGCTGCATAATATTTAACAAGTTCAAGAGAAATGACAGCACTTCCTGAGCACCTTGCTCTTATCCTGCTCCAACTATGTCAACACTTTTCTGGCTAACCCTGACTCATCCTCACACCCCTACACAGCCACACCCACGGCTCGTGCATGCCGTTATTAATTTTGCCGTTTAAAATAAGAACATAACATAAAAAAGAAGGAACACTGCAGCAGGCCTACTGGTCTATGCGAGGCAGGTCAAGCTACTAGGTCAGTTGAAAAACGTATTTTTGATACATGTAATAGGTTTTAATATACTATGTTAATGTTATCGTGGACACCCCTATTCATACTGATTTACTCCGTCCACCAATTTGAACAGAGGCAACTTATCTTGTGATAAATTAGACACATGTGCAACTCTTGGGTATCTTTATTGAGGAAACGTTTCGCCACACAGTGGCTTCATCAGTCCATACATAGGAGAAACTTGAAGAACAGGAGGAGAATGAGGTAATCAGTCCCTCAACTTGAGTCGATGTGTTCAGTCCATCAATCTTGAGTAGAATACGGCATATGAGCGGAGAAGCAGCTTATAAACCGTATGGCAGGAGAGGTGCAGCAGTCATAGGTGGTGTTACATTTGTTCAATGTGGAAGTGGGTCGTGCCCAAGAATTAGGCAAGCGAAGAATTCCTAAGTATTAAGATCTCAAGAAGCTGCAGTGTCTGACAGGTTTGTCGATGAATGGTTGAGGGACTGATTACCTCATTCTCCTCCTGTTCTTCAAGTTTCTCCTATGTATGGACTGATGAAGCCACTGTGTGGCGAAACGTTTCCTCAATAAAGATACCCAAGAGTTGCACATGTGTCTAATTTATCAACATGTCGGTTCTCTGAACCATTCATCGACAAACTTATCTTGTGATGGAATATGAAGACTTTCTCGCATAAACCCAGGATAACCCAAGATAGCCAAGCAGTGGGATTTGTTTTCGTCTGGGTCATTCCTATCCTCTCTTAGGTACCTTGTTTACTGTTGTATAATTTACACAGAAACATTAGTGCTTTTCACGAAACACTGACATTAATAATTCGCTTTCACTACCAGTTCTCAGCCTCTTTTCTTTTACCACGTCGGCTGTTTCACGCTAAGGCAGTGCATCTCCCCCCCCCCCCCATACAAACATTTACCATCATTCACTGAATAGCCGTCTTTCCTAAATAATACGGACATTACAATTCAAATGATCCTATGAAATGCAATAACCACACTTTCCAGAATGCAGGTCGATTTACTTTCCGCCTCGGCTAACCGGTTTCTCTGGTTCCCTTTTAGCTATCTTAATTGTTTACGGACAATTCAAATCTACCGTTATCGTGATAAATTTACAGTAAAATTAGACAATGTAGGGAGGTCCCATTCACACTATGTAAAAAATGATGAAAGGTAAAATCCTACTCCATTTAAGATGGGAAACTGGATACTGGTTCAAATTCAAGTGTACAGAGCCTGCTAAATATAATACATCTTTATTTACTACATGTACGAGGTATACAGTCCTAGCTGACATCAATAACATACTACTATATAGGAAGCCGCTTGTTATGCTGAGCATTTTGGGCAAATTAGGTCAGTTTGTCCAAGGCTGCGACCCACACCAGTCGACTAACACCCAGGTACCCATTTTACTGATGGGTGAACATAGACAACCGGTGTAAGGAAACACGTCCAATGTTTCCACCTCTTCCCCGGGAATCGAACCCGGACCCTCACCGTGTTAAGTGCAATCGTGTTATTTGCAATCGTGTCATTACGATTTCTTAAGTCATGTTGACGGCAGTGAAGGGACTTGAGCTAGAGTTCGTCACGGCCACGCTAGCTGGAGATTCGTCTGTAAAAACTTGCATTTGTGGTCACAGAGGTGCCTGTGCTAACTTTCCTATGGTGTAGAAATATACCTAGTTGGATGAATCTTATTGTGGCTAGCTGGTCTAGTGGCTAACGCGACGGGCTGGAGTTTTGAGACTATGACCGCGGGTTCAATCCCGGCCGGGGGTATGGTTTATTTGCAATCGTGTCATTACGATTTCTTAAGTCAGTTAAGTGAGAGCTTTTGCCACCAGGCCACGGGACACCGTAACAAAGACTAAGGCAGAGGCTACCCTACCCTGTCACTCAATCCCCGAGATCCGTGCCTTGACTTAAGAAATCGTAATGACACGATTGCAAATAAACCATACCCCCGGCCGGGATTGAACCCGCGGTCATAGAGTCTCAAAACTCCAGCCCGTCGCGCTAGCCACTAGACCAGCTAGCCACAATAAGATTCATCCAACTAGGTATATTTCTACACCATAGGAAAGTTAGCACAGGCACCTCTGTGACCACAAATGCAAGTTTTTACAGACGAATCTCCAGCTAGCGTGGCCGTGACGATTTCTTAAGTCATGTTGACGGCAGTGAAGGGACTTGAGCTAGAGTTCGTCACGGCCACGCTAGCTGGAGATTCGTCTGTAAAAACTTGCATTTGTGGTCACAGAGGTGCCTGTGCTAACTTTCCTATGGTGTAGAAATATACCTAGTTGGATGAATCTTATTGTGGCTAGCTGGTCTAGTGGCTAGCGCGACGGGCTGGAGTTTTGAGACTCTATGACCGCGGGTTCAATCCCGGCCGGGGGTATGATCCGTGCCTTGGATGGCAGTAATACAAGGAAGCTCTGGTAGTCCCTGTAGCTCAAGGCCACAACAGTAGCAACAACAGTGGTATATCAGATAGATAGCTGGGTGACGCTTGGGTCAAGGTTGCCTTCTCTACTCTTCTCTACTGCCCCAGAGCAAGACACGAACCCACCAGATGGGTAGTATCCAGGCTTGCTAGTGACCACCATCACGGCCACTATCACCTTACCACGACACAATCACCAGCACATCACTACAAAATTACCAACACCCCACCACACAATCACCTTCAAGGATCACAACAGTGTCACTATCATCTGCGTGGAAAGTGATAAGATGAGAACTTTCAAAACAAGGGATCCAATGCCAATGATGATCCTCTTTAAAGTCACTTGTTCTCTCTAGGCTGGAATACTGGTGTACACTGATAGCCCCATTCAAGGCAGGTGAAGTTGCAGATCTAGAGAATGTACAGAGAACTTAACTGCACGCATTAATTCGGTAAAGCACTTAAAGCACTGAGAATGTTTGAAGTCCCTTAACCTGTACTACCTGGAACGCAGGCGAGATGCATCATAATCTACACCTGGGAAATCCTAGAGGAACTAGTCCCAAATCTGCATACAGGAATCACTCCCTACAAAAGCAAAGACTAGGTAGGCGGTGCAACATACCCCCAATGAAAAACAGGAGTGTCACGAGTACACTATGAGAAAACACAATAAGTCTCCGGGGCCCAAGACTGTTCAACAGCCTCTCATCATACATAAGGGATATTACTAACAGACCCCTGGTTGTCTTCGTGAGGGAACTGGACAGATACCTAAATCAGCCGGGCTGTGCTTCATGCATTGGACTGCGTCCGGCCAGCAGTAATAGTCTGGTTGATCAGGCCCTGATCCACTGGGAGGTCTGGTCGAGGACCGGAAGGCGGGGGCGTTGCCCCCAGAACAACCTCCAGATAAGACTCCACTGTACAATCACCAGCACACCCTACACGCCACTAAATAATCGCCAAAAAAGCATACTAGGTACAGAAGGAAGATGTGCACAGCCTTGTCACCTAAAGGTCATTTAGTGTTTTATATAATAAAATTGTTCACATTAGCCATACCCCCGGCCGGGATTGAACCCGCGGTCAGAGTCTAGTGGCTAACGCGACGGGCTGGAGTTTTGAGACTATGACCGCGGGTTCAATCCCGGCCGGGGGTATGGTTTGTTTGCAATCGTGTCATTACGATTTCTTGAGTCTTGTTCACATTAGGTTAGGTAAGATTGGTCAGGAAACAGGACAAGTGTTTCCTGACGCGGGTCTTTATCAGATGATGACCCACCAGTAGAGCTTTTTGGTCATCTGACCGAGGCCTTCCGCTGGCTTATCCATCCATCCCTTTAAAAATCAAAATTATAAATATAACTATTATATATTCACACTACATGCGCGCTAACGTTAAGCAACCCTCCCCCACCCCCTCCTTTCCCTTACCGTTCCACAACCAAAAATATCATGAAAAATCACATCTAATTCACAAACTGAAATAAAACTAGACTACGTTTCAATCTGTTCTTGACTAGTTACAGGTCGAAAAAATCTAGCTTCGTCTTCAATTTGTAAGTGTAACAACAAACCATTCGTACAAGAATGGTATACAATACCGACAAGATGAAATTAAGACATGTGCAACATCTGGGTATCTTTATTGTAGACGTTTCGCCATCCAGTGGCTTTATCAATACAAATTCCAGGACATAACTTGAAGACAGTAGAACTATGTACAGAAGATGAGGTAATCAGTCCCTCAACCTAGGAGTAGGTGCGAAGAGCTAGTCGTGGAGA
This sequence comes from Cherax quadricarinatus, assembly GCF_026875155.1. Taxonomy (NCBI): domain Eukaryota; kingdom Metazoa; phylum Arthropoda; class Malacostraca; order Decapoda; family Parastacidae; genus Cherax; species Cherax quadricarinatus. The sequence continues at coordinate 33,941,863 of NC_069432.1, read as the reverse complement.
TTCTGAAGCAGAAGCAAGGCGCCTGACGCTTATATACTAATGTCAGGTGGAAATGGGACGGGTATTGTATACCATTCTTGTACAACTTGTCAGACACTGCAACATCATGGAATCTTGATTCCGAGGACATGTACATAACCTTCACGACTACGACAACTACAACTAACCCATCTCTTTGGGTAGGACCTACTTCCACTGGGGAATCCCGCCTACCAGTGACTATGCCCTCGTCTGCTACCCGTCCCATTGCCACCTGACATTAGTATATAAGCGTCAGGCGCCTTGGCTTCTGCTTCAGAAACTCCACGACTATGGTGCTCTTCGCACCTACTCCTAGGTTGAGGGACTGATTACCTCATCTTCTGTACATAGTTCTACTATCAAGTTATGTCGTGGAATTTGTATTGATAAAGCCACTGGATGGCGAAACGTCTACAATAAAGATACCCCCAGATGTTGCACATGTGTCTTAATTTCATCAACAAACCATTCATACAAGCACATACATTTAATAAAATAGAAATGCGGTGATCAGAACAGTTATTGTGGATAGTTCAGGTTATTTAGTTCATGAAAAAAAATTGCATACCAAAAGTCGCATTTATATATCTATCAAACATGGGATATTTTATTTTGAGCAGGTTTCCTTGTTTGACAATGTTAGAAATGAACATGGCATAATGTCACATTCGAGGACACCCTGAGAACACACGTGGCTCCAAAAAACAACTCGTCAAATACGATCATCTGTTTTGAACATCACACCGGACCTGGAATGCCAGGCTTACAAGACACGCACACTCCTACATTACTTGTCCCCAGGTGGTTTCAAGTCACAAACAAATACTAAATACGTCCACCTAACAAAAATGCATAAGGATACTGATGAGTCTTACGTGATGTCATCATCAATGTTAGTAAGCTCACGCACTTTCTCAAACACTCATTGTCTTCACAGCCTACAAATTGAAGATGAAGCTAGATGACTTTTCGTGATAATGGTCCAAGCTGGACTGAAACGTCATCTCATCCTAAAGCTTCACTGAGTGGATCATCATATAACTAACACTTGTCAGGAGATTTTTTTTCCATCTCCCTTACAAGTAAATTACAACCAATTTACCATTTACATAATTTTTTTTATTAATGTAGCAGTTTATGTTTTCCCTGACACATATCGCCACCTCGCTCACTCATTATTTCTGTTGGAGTGGAATAGTTTATACCCTTGTATGTGATACAGTATTCTGCAAGTCGAGACTCCCAAAATTTAAACGTGTTACTGAGATAATATATACATTTGTTTTCTGTACAAACAATTAATCTTTAAAGTAGTTTCTTCCACTCAGCCTATCTGTATATTTTAGTATTTTTGCTGCTTGTTTCCTTTCTATTAAACCTTTTAACTTTCTCAATGGTTTCCACACTACTGTGAGAAAACTTTTTTCTGTGTACAATTTAACAATCCCCTACACACACACACACACACACACACACACACACACATTGTAGGAGAAGGTGTAAGCAACACAGTCCAGGAAGTTTGCTGCGTAGAGGTCACAAGAACACTCAGGTCTCCAGGTGGTGGGAGTCTGGAGGGAGGATAAGTTGCTCCAGCTGCAGGAAAAAAAAGGGTTTAGAGAAGAGGGTGAAGAGCAAAGATATGAATGGTGGATGCTACAAACTACACCTCCCACTTCCATTTCACGAGTGGCTTTACTAGAGCAGTACGTGTGTTAAGAGGATCAACCCTCCGCACTCCTTGCACTCAACAGTCAAGAGGATCAATCATCCGCACTCCTTGCACTCAACAGTCAAGAGGATCAACCCTCCGCACTCCTTGCATCAAATAACCCACAAGAATTTACTCCTTAAAATAAAATATAAATGCTAATATCTTTATACATTTCATACAGTATAAACTAATTATGTAATCTTTATATTATCCAGATAATACATGCCCATTGTGTAGTGTGGTCTACCTACCTGGAGGATGTTCTGGGGTCAACGCCCCCTTAGTCCGGTCCATTGCCTGATCAACCAAGCTGTTACTGGTGGCCGCACGCAATCCAACATACGAACCACAGCCCGGCAAGTCAGGCTGTAGTTCGTACGTTGGATTGCGCTAGTTATCTACCCAGTTCCTTCTTGAAGACTGCCAGTATATATGCCCCTTGTACGCGCATATGCTGTACTGTTATCAAGATTGATGGACTGAACACATCTCCAAACTGGGGGACTGATTACCTCAAACTCCTCTTCATCTGTATGGGACCATTGAAGCCAATGACTAGCGAAACTTTTCCACAATAAAGATACCTAAGTGTTGCACAAGTGTATCATTCATCAATCCCTCTGCAAATTGTGTATCTTTCCAGTCCCGTTACAGTGTTAATGGATAACTATACGTAAATACTAGTTAGTTCCAGCCATGGTACTGACATTTATTCTTCAGGGAATTTAGGTTGCACTATTTCAGCCATACCCTAGGTAACCAATACATAATGTGAAGCGGTTGAACTCATTCACAAGTCAACCGAAATGATGAGGGAAGTATACACAAATAACCCGCACATAGAAGAGTGGAGCTTACGACGACATTTCGGTCCGACTTGGACCATCTACTAAGTCAAACTAACGAAAAGGTGAGAAGGGATTATATATAGGCCAGCAGACAGGGACGGGACAAGATAGGTAGTGGAGGAGGAGGAGGAGGAGGAGGAGGTAGTGGTAGTAGTAATAGTAGTAGTAGTAATAGTAATAGTAGTAATAGTAATAGTAGTAATAGTAATAGTAATAGTAGTAATAGTAATAGTAGTAATAGTAGTAGTAATAGTAGTAATAGTATAGTAGTAATAGTATAGTAGTAATAGTAATAGTAGTATAGTAATAGTATAGTAATAGTAGTAATAGTAATAGTATAGTAATAGTATAGTAATAGTAAAGTAGTAGTAATAGTATAGTAGTAGTAATAGTATAGTAGTAATAGTATAGTAATAGTAATAATAGTAATAATAGTAGTAATAGTAATAATAGTAATAGTAATAATAGTAGTAATAGTAATAATAGTAGTAATAGTAATAGTAGTAGTAATAATAGTAGTAGTAATAATAGTAGTAGTAATAATAATAGTAATAATAGTAATAGTAATAATAGTAATAGTAATAATAGTAATAATAGTAATAGTAATAATAGTAATAGTAATAGTAATAATAGTAGTAATAATAATAGTAATAATAATAATAGTAATAATAATAATAGTAATAATAATAATAGTAATAATAGTAATAGTAATAGTAATAATAGTAATAGTAATAATAGTAATAGTAATAATAGTAATAGTAATAATAATAGTAGTAATAATAGTAATAATAGTAGTAGTAGTAAGTTAAAAGGGAAGGTCAGAATATATAGAACGGGAGGGAGGGGGGGGGGAGAGGCGATGGCAGCAGCGCTAAAACATAAGGAGCACTACCTCAGGTCTACTGGCCCATGCGAGGCAGATCCAAGTCCCCTACCGGCCTAAGCTAGTCAGGTCCAAGTCACACCCACTCATGTATTTATCTAACCTATTTTTAAAATTACACGTTTTAGCTTCAATGACGCTACTCGAGTTTGTTCCACTCGTCTACAACTATTACCAAATCAGTGCTTTCCTATATCCTTTCTGAATCTAAATTTTCCCAACTTGAAACCATTGCTGCGAGTCCTGTCTTGGCAATATATTTTTAGTAAGTTATTTACAGTCCCATTATTTATTCCAGTTTTCCATTTATACACCTCAATCATTCCCCCCCCCCCACCCACCCACCTTAATTTTACGCCTTTCTAGAGTGTGCAGATTTAGGGTCCTTAGTCTATCTTCCTAGGAAAGATTTCTGGTACTACATGGGATCAACTTAATCATCCTTTGTACGTTTTCCAGCGCGTTTATATCTGTTCTGTGCAGCATAATCTAAACGAGGCCTAACCAACGATATATAGAGTTGAAGAACAACCTGAGGACTCCTGTTATTTATACCTCTTGATATGAAGCCAAGAATTCTATTCGCTTTATTTCGAACATTTACGCACTGTTGTCTTGGCTTAAGATTACTGATAACCAGAATATGGTGGTAGTAGCAGTAGTAGTAAATGATATAAGTAGAAACTGGTAGAGTTAAAAAAAAAAATACGAAGGTAGCAGCAGTTCCTGAACAGAGCTATGGTCGTGACGTAACAGGTTGGACTGCGTGATACTAGAATCAATAACCTTACCCGGAAATACAAACAAATATAACAATGGGGTGGTCAGTCCTTCAAGCTTAAAGCAAAGACGTGGAATCAGAAAATAAGCACTACTACAGACTTACTGGCTCATGAAACTAAGTTCATCTTGTCGGTATTGTATACCATTCTTGTACAACTTGTCAGACTGCAACATTATGGAGTCTTGATTCTGAGGACATGTACATAACCTTCACGACTACGACAACTACAACTAACTCATCTCTTTGGGTAGGACCTACTTCCACTGGGGAATCCCGCCTACCAGTCACTATGCCCTCGTCTGCTACACGTCCCATTTCCACCTGACGTTAGTATAAAAGCGCCAGGCTCCTTGCTTCTGCAAAACAAGCACCTCCCGTACCCCCATCCCACGCTCCTTCTCGACAGTTGTACTTGGTGTTACCCTCGACCACACACTGAACCTAAAATCTCACATTACTGCAAAGACCACACAGACGGGAACTGCACTCTCAAGGTTATATAAGCTGCGAGGAGCCAGTCCCAAGACAAAACTACATCTTTACAAAGCACTCATTCGTCCTCTCTTACTTTCCACTCGCTCTGACGTTAATCGCCAAGACAAACGCACTAAAATTTCAACGTATCCAGAATCGTGCATTACGTTGGGTGTTGGGAGTGAGGTGGGACGAATTTGCCACCAGTGAATCTCTCCACCTCACGACAAACACACCAGCTTTGAACGTATACTGGAAGACACTTAGTGACAAACAACTTGACAGACTTGAAGCATATCATGACTACTGGACTACATACTTAGCAGATACTCTCAGACGTCCTTACAATGATGTAAATCTTTTTCAATCGTTGTATGATCCGGCACCTCCACCACAATACAAATAAATTATCTGACTTTTGCTTAAAAATTCAAATAACTTAAAAGCGTCATTGCCGTATAGCTGTGTCTGTGCGTTTTTTAGGGCTGAAGTGCTTGCGATGTGTTTGCGTCGCCTTTGCAACAACGTGTCCCTGAACCATATCCAGTCATTGCAAGTTGATATGCTTCCAGTAAGTTGCAGTCAGCACCCGCAGAGTCCCTGTTGTCTTTTATGTCGTCTTCGTTATTGTTTATCCAGGCTTAGCAGTTGGGTCTAGTCCTGACTCTTCTCTCCGACTCAAGACATTCCTCTCACCGTCTATTCTTCGCACTGTCCCCACTTGCCCCTCGCCCCTCGTGGGTCCTTACCTGTGAGTCCTATCTATCTATCTATCTGCTTCAGAATCTACACGACTACGGTGCTCTTCGCACCAACTCCAAGGTTTAGGGACTGATTGCCTCATTTTCTGTACATAGTTCTACTGTCTTCAATTTATGTCCTGGAATTTGTATTGATAAAGCCACTGGTTGGCGAAACGTCTACAATAAAGATACCCAGATGTTGCATGTGTGTCTTAGTTTCATCTTGTCGGTATTGTATACCATTCTTGTACAAACCCAACCTTACTGATGTTCTCTCACAGTCAGCCCGGTCACTAAGCAGTGAATCACACTCTTGAAGGTTATCTTTCGTATTGACACTGGAGAGTCAATGAGTCAGTGGGTAAAAGCCAGTGGGTTACATTAAGTGGGTTAGAAGAGTCAGCGAGACTTAATCAGTGGGTCACCAAGTCAGTGGGCCACACAGCTGGGGTACTCTCATCCAACCCCTTCCCCAGACATCAAATTTCTCCCTAGAATAACATAATGGAAGTCTTGTGAATAACCAACTCCTCCCGGAAAGGTAAAATATATATAAATATATATATATAAAATATATATATATATATATATATATATATATTGATATATATATTGATAGGAGTGAATGGAGACAAATGGTTTTTAATACTTGACGTGCTGTTGGAGTGTGAGCAAAGTAACATTTATGAAGGGATTCAGGGAAACCGGCAGGCCGGACTTGAGTCCTGGAGATGGGAAGTACAGTGCCTGCACTCTGAAGGAGGGTGTTTAATGTTGCAGTTTAAAAACTGTAGTGTAAAGCACCCTTCTGGCAAGACAGTGATGGAGTGAATGATGGTGAAAGTTTTTCTTTTTCGGGCCACCCTGCCTTGGTGGGAATCGGCCGGTGTGATAATAAAAAAAAATAAATATATATATATATAAAATAATATATATATATATATATATATATATATATATATATATATATAATATATATATATATATATATATAATATATATAATATATATAACTTCTTAATTTTAAACATAATTATGCGCCTCGTTAATGACACGCACGAATAACTACAGTATTTAAGATGACGCTGACTATTTCATCTACACCATCTCCCATAAAAATCTCCCTCAGGCCAGACAACCGCCAGGGCTGCTTTTTCCTACATAGGTGCATCAGCGTTTCCAGATCTATTAAAATACCGTATCTAACAATCAATTTCAATCACATTTTTGTCAGTCCATGTAAAAAGTTACTAAAAATAATAATAATAATAATAATAATAATAATAATAATAATAATAATAATAATAATAATAATAATAATAATAATAATAATAATAATAATAATAATAATAATAACAACAAAACTGAATCCAGTGCACTGTGCGACTATCCTGAATTACAAGATGTTTTACAAGGTTATAGATCACGTTGGGGAAAAGGGGACACAGACAAGATGCTAACATGCACGGGTTCTGTAAAATTGTAGTGTTTATATTTAGGGAATTCCGTTGCGTGACTAGGACGCAGATTGAGTCACCTAAAGGTTACAGCTAGTCGGGAGTAGAAATTTATCAGTGCACTGCTGGTGCCCCTGAATAAGCATTGAAACGAACGGTAGTGGGTCCTTGAGGTAGCGTTACGGTGATGAAGGGGAGGGGCAGGAAGTTCGTTATTAGTATTACCTTCATGGGAAGAACGCTAAACTCGCAGGTCAGAGCGCCTGGGGAATCATTAGATACAATAAGCCCCTGAGTGACCGTTGTAACAAGTGATGGTGGAGCGTCTAAGCCTAAGTGATCTATGACGTTGGTGGACCCTTCATAGTGATCATACCGCGCCTAGGCCCTAGGGAATGGGGACAATCAAGTTCTAAGGGAGGTAAGGAGGGGGGAGAACACCAGAACAAGCGTTACAGTCGGTGGTGAGGCCGCCCGGGAGCGAGCATTACAACTAAGTAGTGGTAGGCCCCTGGTAAAGCGTTGAAAAGTCATGGTGAACCCCTTAGCGAGCACTGCAGGCATCACATTTTGTAAATGTAATATACACAAGACATTACCTTTCTGGAGAAAGTCACCAGGGAGACCTACACAGGGTACATTTTCTGACACTGATTTACAGTTCAAACCTATAAATTACAACCAGCTTCATTTTCTTCAACATCACTGCTTCGCCGTGGGAACAGGAAGTTCTACAACCGCTTTACCTTACCCTACCTTTGTCCTCCAAATTATCTAATTTATAAGCAATACGCAAGATAACTGCAGAGATGCTAACCAAAATTGAGACAAATGTTGATGCATAACTTTATTCAAATAGTTAAGAAATCTCCAAGATTCATGTAGGCTACAATACTATTCAATTTAAAGAAAAATAATCGGTGGATACCCAGCACCGGCGTACTAGTGGTTGCTGGTGCAAACCCGGACCCTCACACGGTGAGCGGTCCGGGTTCGATTCCCGACAAAAGGGGTGGAAACAATGGGCGTTTCCTTACACCAGTTGTCATTGTTCACCCATCAGTAATACTGGGTACCTGAGTAAGTCGACTGGTGTGGGTGGCATCCTGTGACAAAACTGATCTAATTTGCCCGAAATGTTCTGCATAAAAAGCGGCTTCCTGTAGTGTCATTGATGTCAGCTAGGCCTGTATACCTTGTACATGTACTTGTAGAAATAAAGATATTAAGGTACGCCTGTGTCCTCCACAGAGACTCCACGGGACATTTGATGAACTGGAATGAGGCACAACTCGTTCTCACCGAACCAGACCTCAGACCCCGACGGTGCCTAGAAGCCTCACTAATCGCAGTCACCGACACTATAGAACGCAACACTGGAAACTACAAAATTTCAAAAACATTGGCATACATGATACTTAATCAGCACCAACCCAACAACACAGGAGTCACATGATTTCAACGTCTACCTGTCCTCATCGTAGGCAGAGGTTGTTTTGATAAGGACCTGCCTCGCATGGGCCAGTAGGCCTTCTACAGTGTTCCTCCATTCTTATGACATTCCTCAGGTCACGTGCGTCACACCTCACTCTCCGCCTATATATATAATGCCTTTCTACCTCTGTATGTTAGAAGTGATCAAGGTCCCAGGACCGAAACGTTTTCTAATAAATATGTCATAGTGTTTGCTTACGTGTCTTTCTAAACCAACTTGTCGGTAATTATTACCAAGGTTTATACCATAATTACTGATACTTTGCCCAACCTTGAGTCTACTTGGTGGCTGTTAGAGGGTCAACGCCCCTGCGATCCGATCTATGACCATGCCCGCCGGTGGATCAGTCTGATCAATCAGGTTATTATTGGCTGGCCGCACGCAGACTAATGTACCAACGACAGCCCAGCTGATCTGATACTGACTTTAGGAACTTATCTAATACTCTAAGAGAGGAGTCTATTACTAATTCCCCTTATGCAAGAGGAGAGGCTATTTAACAGTCTTGGGTCTCTTACACATTGTACTGTCTCAGTGTACTCTCGGCACCCTTGCTTTTTCCTTGTATGTATACTGCAGTATCTGCCGAGCCTTTTGCAGATTTGAGACTAGTCCCTCTGAATAATTTGAAAGCCTAAGCAGTTTCTCACCCACACCCTCTCTATGTAACGAACAAGGTAATTACGAAGTAGTTTCACGCTTTTAGCTAACACATTTCCACCTAAGAGAAAGTATATTTTACAAGGACAAGTAAAACTATATCTCGTCCAATCTGTGTTAAACAAGCAACATGAATGTTGTCCTACATAGTGAGTATGAACTAGATGCAACTCTCGCCAGGGGCAAGGAAACTGCCCGTGGAGACGACTGTATTATGCCTAGTAATGCCAGTGAAGGTGATAGTATCATGCCTAGTAATGATTATGGAGACGACGGTATCATGCCTAGTAATGACCATGAAGATGACAGAATCATGCCTCGTAACAGGCTAAGGGAGACTGGTGGCTCGTCTGTCTCCAACTTAGGGAACGGAGTCTTCCCACCGCCCCATGTGCTAAAAACTCGCACGCATTTCGAGATTCACAAACGAATTTAAATAAGTCAAATTAAGTAAAATTACAGTAATTGAATATAAATGAAAATGAACACATCTGTAAATGTCATGGGTTGTAAAGCAACAAAATTATTGTCTCGTCTTCACCACGTCGATAACTACTGTGATGTGTCCAACACCCCCAACAATTTATAAGCTGATAATTAATAACATCCCAAAGACCACTTGCCTCCCAGCATACATAAGGGGAATTACCAATAGACCCCTAGCAGTCTTTAAGAAGGTACTGGACAGGCACCTAAAGTCAGTACCTGACCAACCGGGCTGTGCTTCATACGTCAGCTTGCGTGCGGCCTGCAGTAACAGCCTGGTAGGCCAGACCCTGATCCACCATGAGGCCTGGTCTCAGACCGAGCCGCGGGGGCGTTGACACCCGAAACCCTCTCCAGGTAAACTCCAGGTACTTAGCCATAACGATTTAAATCGTTCAGTGGAGTCAAAATAACAATCACAACCCTATTCTAAATATAAATTAGTGTTAAATCAGAAGAGGCTTTCTCGTTACAGCATGTAAACAAAATCAGGATATACTGGCTAGAATAAAACCATACGAAAAATAGGATACTATGGGGTTCACTAAACTTTTTGAAACTGAAAATACTATAATAGTCTCAATGTTTCCTTTTCTCAGTTATGTTCCATTTGAATTTTATTTCCTCCTATAAAGATTTTTTTTTAGGAGCTCTAATTTCCACATCTTCCATGAGGTACAAGACAAGGACAGCAGAAATTTTGAAATTTGGTACTAATGTATAGTCCAATACAGTTTCCTCTAAGTCTAAGAGATCGGTACTGCAGGCGGTCTGAAGCCTGACTGTAAACGTGTGTGAGATCGTCTTTGTTTGTAGGCTTCCTGTAAACTTGGAATTTAAGGGTGTTATCTACTTTACGGATTCAAGTGTGAATTGGATGGCAGATTTAACTGTTATTATGAGGTCGTCGTCCACATAACGCAACCACGTGAAGTTGGTGGGGCGTTCAGCTTCTAGGCGAGTTCCATGTATAAGTTAGCTAAGACGGCGCTGACAGAAGCGCCCATTCCCATACCACATGTTTGTTTTTATAGCCTGTTGTTGAAAGAAAAAAGTTTTGAAGTACTGAAGTACAGGGTAGACGAGTGGAACAAACTCCAGGCAGCGTCATTAGGGAACGAGAACTTTGGATACCCTTAAATATAGGTTGGACGGGTATACGAGTGAATGTGGTTGACTTAAGATATGAAACAATTGTGTCTGAAACCTAGCATTAGCCAGTAGGCCTATTGCAGCGTTCCTATGTCCATATTTAACGTCATCCTCCCCAAACATCATACAAACGGTAATGCTTGGAATGCGAGACTACACAAGTAACGTCATCCCACTGCATGACGCATGAGCATGTGTTGTCTCCCTCCCCTCCCGCCGCAACTTTATTTTTCCTCTTACTCCCACAAGGAGGCTTGAAGGGGGTAACTCCCTAGAATCGTCTTCAGGTAATTCTCCCACCTTCGTACTCTTACTATGCGGTGCTGCTCTTTCCATTTCCCTCTGTCCTCTCCCACACTACGTCAGGTCAGGTCAAGTCAGGAGAGGCTAGTTGAATCTATTCCCCTCCCTCCCATGTACACACTCATTCCACTTCTACAGTTCATTCAGATCACTATACAACGCTACACGTGCATAACCTGAATAACTGTTAGTGTTGCAGTAGGGGGAGGGGGTTACCTGGAGGTTATTCCGGGGATCAACGCCCCCGCGGCCCGGTCCATGACCAGGCCTCCCGATGGATCAGGGCCTGATCAACTAGGCTGTTACTGCTGGCCGCACGCAGTCCGACGTACGAGCCACAGCCCGGCTGATCCGGCACTGACTAAGTATCTGTCCAGCTCTCTCTTGAAGGCAGCCAGGGGTTTATTGGCAATTCCCCTAATGCTTGATGGGAGGCTGTTGAACAGTTTTGGGCCCCGGACACTTATTGGAGGCAAGAGCAGCACAGTAACAACAGAGCCAAGAGTAACAAAAAACAAAAAAAAAGGTCATAGTACCGTGACTAGAACAATACACAAATAACGCGCATATAAGAGAGGAGCTTACGACGACGTTTCGGTCCGACTTGGACCATTTACAACTAGATGATAAATTAGACACATGTGCAACTCTTGGGTATCTTTATTGAGGAAACGTTTCGCCACACAGTGGCTTCATCAGTCCATACAAAGGAGAATCTTGAAGAACAGGAGGAGAATGAGGTAATCAGTCCCTCAACCTTGAGTCGATGTGGTCAGTCCATCAATCTTGAATAGAATACGGCATACGTGCTGAGAAGGAGCTTAGAAACCGTTGGCAGGAGAGGTGCAGCAGTCATAGGTCGTGTAACATTTGTTCAATGTTGAAGTAGGTCGTGCCCAAGAATTAGGCAAGCGAAGAATTCCCAAGTATTAAGATCCCAAGAAGTTGCAGTGTCTGACAGGTTTGTAGATGAATGGTTCAGAGAACCGACATGTTGATAAATTAGACACGCTCCTTCTCAGCACGTATGCCGTATTCTATTCAAGATTGATGGACTGACCACATCGACTCAAGGTTGAGGGACTGATTACCTCATTCTCCTCCTGTTCTTCAAGATTCTCCTTTGTATGGACTGATGAAGCCACTGTGTGGCGAAACGTTTCCTCAATAAAGATACCCAAGAGTTGCACATGTGTCTAATTTATCAACATGTCGGTTCTCTGAACCATTCATCTACAAACATTTACAACTAGGCTGTTACTGCTGGCCGCACGCAGTCCAACGTACGAGCCACAGCCCGGCTGATCCGGCACTGACTTTAGGTATCTATCCAGTTCTCTCTTGAAGGCAGCCAGGGGTTTATTGGCAATTCCCCTAATGCTTGATGGGAGGCTGTTGAACAGTCTTGGGCTCCAGACACTTATGGTGTTTTCCCTTAGTGTACCAATGGCGCCCCTACTTTTTATTGGGGGCATTTTGCATCGCCTGCCCAGTCTTTTACTTTCGTAGGGAGTGATTTCTGTGTGCAGATTTGGGACCATTCCTTCCAGGATTTTCCAAGTGTAGATTATGATATATCTCTCCCTCCTGCGTTCCAACGAGTACAAGTCAAGTACTACCTCTACCTCTCCTCCCCCTTTCTTGTTGCCGTCATGTCTGCTGACCTATATATACTCCTTCCTTCTCTCCTTTTTTGTTAGTGTGACTTCGTAAATGGTCCAAGTCGGACCGAAACGTCGTCGTAAGCTTCTCTCTCATATACGCGGGTTATTTGTGTAGCGCCAAGAGGAAAGAGAAAAGGGAAAGCAGAAACAGAAGGAAAGTGGGACCAAGAGGAGCAAGGAAGGAGTAGGAACAAGAGCAGCAAGGAAGAAATGGGGCCAAGAGGCTGTCATGTGATACTCTCAGCAACTTATCTCACTGGAGGTAAGGTGGTTAAAGCTTACTGGAATACCTGATGTCTCAAGTGCCCTACCAAGTCTCCCAGTTCAGGCTGGCAGATTTTAACACGTGTATGAAACCCATCCTGTGTGATGGAATACGATAGTAAATACGATGTAAATATCATATAGAACATGGTAGCAGCACATTGATGATGTATCTTCATTTGCTAAGTAAAGAACTATCACCGCCAGTGTGTCACTGTTCCAGATAAGTTGCAATGACGACACTACTACGGACACCAGTCCCCATGTTGTATACATACAGAGTGAACTTACTTGAGAGATTCATTCATACATGACTGGAACACGGTGTTAAGGTCTCAGTTCTCATTTCATTGTTTCTGTTTCTCTGTGGGTTTATGTATTTTATATTAATCACTATTACAGAAACTCATCCATCCATAGTGTGCGTGTCAGAGGGAGGGGAGAAAAAAAAGAGAGAGAGAGAGAGAGAGAGAGAGAGAGAGAGAGAGAGAGAGAGAGAGAGAGAGAGAGAGAGAGAGAGAGAGAGAGAGAGAGAGAGAGAGAGAGAGAGAGAGAGAGAGAGAGAGTACTAAAAACCTCTGTTCAACATTACATAAAGCGAATATTTCCGACCTAAGAGACCTTCCTCAGGCGACACTTTATAAACTAGTTGAAAGGAAGGCTTTATATATGTAAATAAGTCAGATGCATAAGAATATGAAGTATTGAAGTAGGGCTACCGGCAACAAAAGTGTTTTCTTTTTCATGAGAACAAAGAATAAGACTGAAATAGCACTGTTATTTTGTAAGTCATGGTTTATACTATTTCTAATTCAATATTCATGTTAGCTTTTTTTTAGGAACAGATTCTTATGCAGATGTGTGGATGTTGTAAGGATCACTGCAATATGCCTACTGGCCCATGCTGAATGTGCGCTATCGCTCAGGCGGCACAACTTAATAAAATAGCTTTGGTTTAACCACCTTCCAAAGTAACTAGGTCAGTAGACTGCAAGATGTTACTGCTAGATTAATGCAGGACTATAAGTATCCCTGTCAGTAGGGTTCGCATGAATATGTCAATGATAAAAGTGTGTGGACAGAGATTGGGCCACACTGGAACACTCTCTTAAGTAACCAAACATCCAACTTTCTCGAAGGATTTATATTGCATTTTGTCGATCAATTATCTTCTCTAAGACCGTCAGATTTAACCCTTTACCGCTCGAGATTTCCATCGACAGTTTGTAGCGTACCAATAAATAATGTGATGGTGGGAGTCCTTCCTCCACACACTCCCCTCTTACATCCCCCATCACCCCGTACCTCTCCCTGGCTACCTGCAGAGAACACCGTTAAGTAACTGTTGACCATCCGCATCTAACGGATTTCTCTGCGTCTCAACACTCACGCTCTATCTTATTCTGGGGTGTGGCAGTAGTAGAGATAACTCAGTTTTAAGAGTGAGTGTAAGGTCCACGACTAAATAATGCTGGCTGGCGAAGACAAAGGCGGGGCAAGGAGTCTGGACACGACCCCGCACAAACAAATAGGTGCGTACAAATCAGAGAACAGGTGGGAGCTTCAACCCATGGAAGGCGAGTCCTAAAACTCGCAGATCATTGCGGTGTGTAAAGTACAAACCTGCTCCGAAGGTTCTTAGTGAAAAGATCACAGCCGGGTAAAGGAATAAAACCCGTTGTAGATCAATGGTTCAGAGAACCGACACGTTGATAAATTAGACACATGTGCAACTCTTGGGTATATTTATTGAGGAAACGTTTCGCTACACAGTGGCTTCATCAGTCCATACGAAGGAGAAACTTGAAGAACAGGAGGAGAATGAGGTAATCAGTCCCTCAGCCTTGAGTCGATGTGGTCAGTCCATCAATCTTGAATAGAATACGGCATAAGTGCGGAGGAGCTTATAAACCGTAGGCAGGAGAGGTGCAGCAGTCGTAGGTGGTGTCACATTTGTTCAATGTGGAAGTAGGTCGTGCCCAAGGGTTAGGCAAGCGAAGAATTCCCAAGTATTAAGATCCCAAGAAGTTGCAGTGTCTGACAGGATTGTAGATCAATGATTCAGAGAACCGACACGTTGATAAAACCCGATTAATCAATCTAACGATAAACCCAATTTTACAATATTATACATGTTTTAACCTTAGTTCAAGACTTTTACCAGTTTGACGGTAATAAACTTTATCGCATATTTTACAAGGAATCTTATAGATACCCATCAGCATTTGAGGGAATTTTTTATCGTTTTTTTTTACTGTATCAAGGTTTTTAAATACAACTCTGATATTAATATTCTTAAGATGAGAAGGCATGGTCCTCCCTTACCATGAAAACTTAGTTGATATGCCTTCTCTTAAGACTTTTATGCCTTCTCTTAAGACTTTTATGCCTTCTCTTAAGACTTTTATTATCAAAGTTGCATTCAAAAACCTTTATACAGTAAAAAAAAAACTTTTGATAAAAAATGCCCCCCAAAATACTGATGGGTGTCTAAAAGATTTCTTGTAAAGTAAGTGATAAAGCTTTTTACGGTCAAACTGTTAAAAGTATTGAACCAAGATTTAATATATATATATATATATATTATATATATATATATATATATATATATATATATATATATATATATATATATATAGCATTAGAACTGAACAAAATTCTAATGCTCTGTTTATTCATGGGAGAGATTTTACCATCCAACTGATTTTCAAAATGCTGAGGAAGTTGTATCAAGCAACATGGTCGACACGAATATAGGAGTCGTGTTTCATAAAAAGTTTTGAAAATATGAATATTTCCTTTGGTTTATATAAATTGGATTCATTTATAATTAATAAAATCAGTTGTGTTTCATAGAGTCGGGTGTTGTGACCCGACTGTGAGGTGTAATCTTGCCCTAATATGCCTTCCTGTTGATGTTTCATTTTTTATAGCTCCTTGATAATGTGAAAAGTCACGAAAGCGATTGAAATTTTGCTATTCTTTCACGGTGGTTGTTCTGCATATTGTGATATCACCTGTTTACTGTGATTTTATTGCGCTCACACACACAAAATCAGCTTAAAAGTCCCTCTCCCCAATGATAACAAATTTACGAAAATTTTTAAACATAAGATAGGTAGTACTAGGTCAATTTTAGCAAGATTAGGTTAATATATTAGTTTTTGTACAAAATTAAAACAATGTCATAACTTGAACAATTTCCCCAAGGGTGATAGGTAAAGGCATTATCTTTATATTTTTAGAAAGTTTAGAAACTGCAGCAGTGTAATGCCTAAGAAAACGATGAGAGGATGGGCTGGCCAATGCCATGTGCACCTGCTAAGTTAACGACGACTCATGGGAGTGTTTCCTGACTAATGACTTATTTTCATACTATGCATGTGGGAAAGGCACAAGGTACCGAGTTGTCGCCCTGAATTGCCAAACAACTTACTTTCAAGTCATTTACATAACTTTAATGAAACTAAAGTGCTGGTTAGGAGGGTGTGAACCTGGTTACGATAAACACTAATCTGCCATTTATTATTATAATCAAAATAATAATAAAGGGCAGATTGCTCAGACTGCATGCTATTTAAAAGAATTTCTAAATATGCTTAAAAAGTTGGCCCATTACAGAATAGACTGCAAGAAATTAGATACCTTCATTATTCAGCCCATACCCAAGGTATGTGAGGGGAGGGGGGTTAGTAAAAAGATTACAGAAGCATAAAATGAATCCAAGAACCTGGGCCCACTCTTTTATAGATCTTGCTTCGGAAGCTGCTAATTATATTGCACGCCATATCCATCCTGTGGGCTGAAGTACAGGGACATGGATACACACAAGAATTAGTCCCTAAACCTCAATTTCTATTTTGTAACAAGCATACTTAGAATACTTGTTTAGAATTTCTAATTTTAGTTTCATTAGGATATCTTAACATATATAGGTCAGCATACTATATCTATATTCCAAACAAAGTCTTCAAGAAAGTGACTAAGGCTGCATTCATAAGGTTTAGTATGCAAAAGTGCCAGATGTACTAAGAATCCCAAGTAAATAGAGCGAAAAGAGCAAACGAGAAAGTGTCAGCTGTTGAGTAATTTCTTCACTGAGAGGCAGGTGATGTCTCCCCTCCAAGCAATACATTCTGAAAGCTAAATGACCACTCAGTAACAATAATGAACATTACTGAAGGGAAACGTCGTCTTAATAAAAGCTGATTTCAGGTGTGTATTTTCATAATTGTCGACATTACGCCAATTTAAACCACTAATAATGTAATGATAAAACAGGGTTGCAAGGGTTTGTTAAGTTTTTGGCTAAATTATTAACTTTTATCTCGGTCAACATGGAAGCCTGCAACTATCATTTCCCCATTGCATTTCTCTCTCCTAATCCGGAAAAGGGTCACTTGCCGCTGCTTATTCTGTACACAATGATGTCTTCATGCCGGCTCATTTATTACACATCTCGCCTACCACCTCCCCTGTGTTCCATGTTCTTAAAGTAAAATTACCGATAACATGTTAGGTAAAAAGACAAGTGCAACTACTGTGACATTTTATTGTGGCAACGTTTCACCACAATAAAATGTCACATTAGTTGAATTTGTGTTCTTTTACCTAACATCTAGTGTCGTTACTTGCTTGCTACAGCCTAGCTCAGTGTTGAGGCAAGGGGATGCCACCACACCGGCTCTTCTCTCAAATCAACTTTTTACTCTGCATTTTTTCCAACACTGCTTACATTTTCTACAAATATGTTTTTCAACCTAATGCACCTTAATTCTCCCCCCCCCCTCACAGCAACCACAACATTTTAGGTGACCTCACCTTACCCCCCTTCCTCAACAGCAACAAGTTATGTGGCTTCACCCAAGGTAAAATTAAACAAAAAACTACTAGCGTAAATTAAATGCTGTAGTAGGTATTACTTAAATATCCCACTAAATTGTTAATATCGAAGATGTTTAAAAGTTCCCAGAGATCCCTACGTGCATCCAGGTAATTACGAAAACTACGACGTTAGCGAAAAAGCTCAAATCGAAGGAAAACTTAAAATGTGTTCCACTGTCAACTGCAAGCCATAGGCCTACACAGGGTCGAAGAAGCACCAGCAAACAAGTGCGCACTTGATCTTCACTCGACAGTTGTGTCTCAAATTGACAATTCCTGATAAAGAAGAGCTAAACACCCGTGCTGCCGAATCCTGTATTTCCTGCTTTTCGTCTGCAACCATCCAAACCCTAGTCCAGGGAACGATGACCCCGGAGACTTTCACTGGTAGAAATAAATATGAAATGACAAGTTCGCATCATCTTCTAAAGCACAAGTCTGTAAGCAAACCGATCTTACTGTAGTGACCTTTTATATTTTCCTTGACATAAATATTAATGGAGCAATTCAATTAAACTGAATGATGATATAAATACAAAAAAAATATTATTTTATTTTATTAAACACACTGGCCGATTCCCACCAAGGCAGGGTGGCCCGAAAAAGAAAAACTTTCACCATCATTCACTCCATCACTGTCTTGCCAGAAGGGTGCTTTACACTACAGTTTTTAAACTGCAACATTAACACCCCTCCTTCAGAGTGCAGGCACTGTACTTCCCATCTCCAGGACTCAAGTCCGGCCTGCCGGTTTCCCTGAATCCCTTCATAAATGTTACTTTGCTCACACTTCAACAGCACGTCAAGTATTAAAAACCATTTGTCTCCATTCACTATCCAACACGCTCACGCATGCCCGCTGGAAGTCCAAGCCCCTCGCACACAAAACCTCCTTTACCCCCTAGGCCGACCTCACTACAGACTAATACACTCTTGAAGTTATTCTGTTTCGCTCCATTCTCTCTACATGTCCGAACCACCTCAACCCTTCCTCAGCCCTCTGGACAACAGTTTTGGTAATCCCGCACCTCCTCCTAACTTCCAAACTACGAATTCTCTGCATTATATTCACACCACACATTGCCCTCAAACATGACATCTCCACTGCCTCCAGCCTTCTCCTCGCTGCAACATTCATCACCCATGCTTCACACCCACATAAGAGCGTTGGTAAAACTATACTCTCATACATTCCCCTCTGCCTCCAAGGACAAAGTTCTTTGTCTCCACAGACTCCTAAGTGCACCACTCACTCTTTTCCCCTCATCAATTCTATGATTCACCTCATCTTTCATAGACCCATCCACTGACACGCCCACTCCCAAATACCTGAATACATTCACCTCCTCCATACTCTCTCCCTCCAATCTGATATCCAATCTTTCATCACCTAATCTTTTTGATACCCTCATAACCTTACTCTTTCCTGTATTCACTTTTAATTTTCTTCTTTTGCATACCCTACCAAATTCATCCATCAACCTCTGAAACTTCTCTTCAGAATCTCCCAAGAGCACAGTGTCATCAGCAAAGAGCAACTGTGACAACTCCCACTTTGTGTGATTCTTTATATTTTAACTCCAAAAAAAATATAGTAGATATCCCAGTATATTCTACTTCAAATTACAGGTATAAACTGTTTCTTACATTTAACTAGTCTCTTTAATAACTTGTCAATCCATTACTACGAGTTCTGTCTTAATAGCTTTTATGCATCTTACTTAATATTTGTGCCTGTCTTTCATCTGTACGTTTCAATTATATCAGCCCCAACCCGTTCACTAAAGTGCTCTAATATGTCTTCCTAGGAAAGACATGAGTTACAGGAATTAAGTCCTCCTCTATATTCTCCAGCACATTTATGTCCCTTTTGTAGTTTTTAACCTTAATACAGCACTTCTGTTACTGAGAGGCCGAAGTCCTTTACAGTAAAAATGATCAAGCATAATTGAGGATCTGTCAAACATGAGAGACTTCTTGACATCAGAGAAAGTAGCAAGATCATCCAGTACACCAACTGACATGAAGTATGCTGATATTATCCAGAATATCATGTCATAATAGAGCGAATAGACATCATCCAGCTACAACAAAATATGTAGGCACTATATAAATATATCGTATGGAAGCAGGACGAAAAATAC
>NC_069432.1:33865040-33921387 GCF_026875155.1 Cherax quadricarinatus | reverse complement strand
AAAAGGGGCCCCGAAACGTTTCAAATGTATCCCCTAGTGTTTGTTTAAATGTTTTTTCAAAAGCGCTTCTAAACCAAATTTGTCAGTATTTATCACCAAGGTTTATATCAGATTTTAATATCACTGTTATGAAAAAGACTTAGTTCTGGTTACAGCAATCAACATAAGCAAACAGTGCGTAAGTTTTCGCAATAAAGAGAATAGAATTCAGGGTTCTATCAAGTGTTACACAACAAGAGCCCTAAAATTATTCTTTAAACTATATATGTTGGTTACGCCTCCTTTAGATTATGCGGGTTCGGGTCCCGTTTTTAGAATGGATATATAGTGCTGGAAAACGAATCAGTCATCAAACTTAGAAAAAAAAGTATTTGAGTGATCAGCCCCTCACCCCTGAAAAAGAGCTCCCCCCATATGTTCCAAACTATGGAGATGAATCTTTTTCCCTGGCTGAGGGACGACCACTCAGTGGGAAACGTACAAAGAAAGGTGACAAAGTTAAAAACTCAGGAATTTTCCCTACGAATGGGGGGCCCCGAATCTGCACGCTTTAGAAAGCCGTGGTTTAGAGGAGGGGGGGGGGGTGGATAGACGAGGTGTTTAAATGGAAAACGGATTAAGGGGGGATGTAAAAAACATGTTAACACTATCAACCAAGACAGGACTAAAAACAAGGGTTTCAACTGGAAAATTGATTTGAAAGGATATAGGAAAGGGATGGAATAAACTCCTGAGAAAAGTCACTGAAGCTAAAACGTGTAGTTTTAAAATAGGTTAGACAAATACATCAGTGGGTGGGGGTGGGGTGACGGCGGAAATAAAAAACACAAATGCAGATAATGTGATCCTTTATTGTACGTTTCGCCCCACAGTGGGTTTTTTCAAGTCACAAACAAAAAATTTTCAGTTTGTTTGTGATTTGAAAAACCCCCACTGTGGGGGCGAAACGTAGTCAAAAAAGGATACATTATACTCATTTTTGTTTATATTGCCATTGTGTCGGTTTTTTATACCTTTATTTTCCCTCCGTGGGGGGGTGAAAACTTGGACCTTGATGGATTTGGCTAGTAGTGCTAGGACTTCCCTTAGATAGGACAGTAGGCTCATGCAGTGCTCCTTTATTTTTCTTCGTTCTTTTTTAAACAGTAAAATATATGACAAGATAAAAATCGGGGTGTTTGAAACCCCTGGTTATCAGCTGCGATGAGCCAATCACGGGAAAGGGAAAACCGTTTGGGTTGAGATTTCATTTTAATTTTGGGGGCCTACTTTATCAAGCTGAAAAGTGTACGGGACCGAGAGCACGGGAGTGAAAAACTATTTGGGGGAACGAAGGGGGGAACACTGCGGGTAATACATTTTTACCCCCCCAAAGATTTACATCCCAATAAGAAATGATGTAAATCCCCTAGTAGGGGCCCAAACGGGCCCTGGTCCCTGCGTTTTCCCTCCTTTTTTTTATTTTTCTTATGCTTTTAATTAAGGGGTTGCGCATGACGGGGGATCTAGCATGTGCTGAGGGAGACGTTTGCTATTAAAGAAACCTATCCTTTTTTTTTTTCCTTAGCGACAGAGAAAATAAAAAAGGAAGGGATAAAAACTTTCCCCTTTCCGGGTTGCCAAACGAACCCCTTTCCCATGTCGAAAACATTTAAATTATTTTTGGGTTAGGAAAGGGCAAAAATTTGAAACAGTTAGACAACTTTTTTCCAAAAACGTTTCCCCTACAAGTAGGCTTCTTCAGTAAATACAAAAAGTGGGAGGAAAAATGAGATGTGAAGACGATGAAATGCCCATCCCCCTTAAATTTCGTAAAATTTGGGGGTTGTCAGCCCCTCGGCCGGGAGAAGTTCATTTCCCATAGTCGGGAAAACTTTTTTGAAGACCCAAGCGACAGTGGGAGATTTAAATACTGTGGGAAAGGGAAAAGAGGTGCAGGGTAGTGTGGGTGTAGTATTTAGTAGTAGTAGTAGTGAGAGGAAACGGAGGGCATGCCCCCTCTCAGATCCAACCCTTTCACTTAAAAAGGGTTTGGCCCAAAGGTGTTTTCTGTACCGAGATCCCACGTTTTGCGGTGTTGAAAAAAGGGGGAACATAAAAAATGGTATACAATCCCAAAACGGTTGTTAGGTAAGAAAAAAAATGCACGTTAAAAAACTTTTTTTCCCGAAACGTTTCGCCTACACAGTAGGCTTTTTTTCAGTCGAATACAAAAATTTAGGAAAAAACCCGTGGGAGATGTGAAGACGATGTAACGGGCCCAAACCCCCTTAAAAGTCGTAAAATTTTGAGGTTGTCAGCCCCTGGGGCCGGGAAAGAAGTTCATTTCCCCTGTCAGGAACTATTGAAGATAAAGGGCGAAACATGCGGAGATTTAAAAATACTGTCGGAAGGAGAGGTGCAGGGTAGTGTGTAGTAGTAGTATAGTAGTAGTGAGAGGCAACTGAGAGGTCATGTCCCTCTCAGTTTCCAACCTTCTCACTTAAAAAGGGTTTGGTCCAAGGTGTTTTCTGTCCCGAGATCCCCACGTGTTGCAGTGTCTGACAAGAGGGAACATAAAAAATGGTATACAATACCGACAGGTTGTTGGGTAAGACACAAATGAAAACAGTTAGAAAAACTTTATTCCGAAATTTTCGACTACCAGTAGGTTCTTCAGTCGAATACAGAAAGTAGGCGGGGAACGGAGATGTAAAGACGTTTGGAATCAGTCCACCCCCCTTAAAGTCGTAGAATTTGAGGTTGTCAGTCCCTGGGCCCTGGAGAATTTTCAGTTCCATATTTTTCGGGAAACTATTGAAGATAAAAGGGGACGTGCGGAGACAAAATTTGTGGGAAGGAGAGGTGCAGGGTAGTATTTTGTAGTAGTAGTAGTGGGAAAGTAGTAGTATTTGTGGAGGAAACTGAAGGTTGGCCTCTCGACCCAAACCCTTTCTCACTTAAAAAAGCTTGCCAAGGGGTTTTTCTGTCCGAGATCCCACGTGTTGCAGTGCTGACAAGATGAACATCAAAATGGTATAAAAATCCCGACAGGTTGTTGGTAAGACAAAAAATGCAACAGTTAGACAACTTTATTCCAAAACGTTTCCCCCTCATTTTAGGCTTTTCAGTCGAATACAGAAAGTAGGCGGGAACAGTAGAGTGTAAAGGACGATTTTAATAGTCCATCCCCCTTTAAAGTCGTAGAATTGGGGGTTGTCAGTCCCCCGGCCTGGAAAAGTTCAGTTCCATAGTCGGAACTATATAAAGATAAAGGGCGACAGTGCGGGATTTAAATACTGTGGGAAAGGGGGAGAGGTGCGGGTAGATTTAGTAGTAGTGTAGTAGTAGTAGGGAGAGGAAATGAGAGGTCATGCCCCTCTCAAAACCCAACCCTTCTCATTTTAAAAAGGTTTGTCCAAGGTTTTTTTCTGTCCGAAAAGCCCGTGTTGCAGTGTTTTGACAAGTTAAAACATAAAATGGATCCCAATCCCGACAGGTTGTTAGGAAAAAAGTTGTCAAACTGTTGCTTTTGTGTCTTATAACAACCTGTCGGTTTTTGTAAAACCTTTTTGATTTTCCCATTTTTCAGACACGAAAAACACGTGGCCATCCCGGTACAAAAAACCCCTTGGGGACAAGCTTTTCAAGTGAAAAGGGGTTTGGGTCTGGGAGGGACATGACCTTTTCGTTGCCTCTCATACTACTATTTACTACTACTACAAACTATACTACTACAAACCTGCACCTCCCCTTTCCCGGGACAGTATTTAAGTCCCCGCACTGTCGTTTGGATCTTCAGATAGTTCCTGATATGGAACTGAACTTCCCGGGCCCGAGGGATGAAAAACCTAAAAATTCAAACGACTTTAAGGGTAGGGGATGATTCTCGTTTCACATCTCTACTTTTCCCTTTGCCTACTTTCGGGTATTCGATAAAAGAAGCCTACTGTGTAGGCAAAACTTTTTCGGAATAAAGTTTTTAAACGTTGCATTTGTGTCTTCCCCTTAAAAACCCTGTCGGTTTTGTTTTACCATTTTGTTTTTGGTTATCTTGTCGACACTGAAACCCGTGGCATCTCGGTAAAAAAAAACCCCTTGGAAAAAGTTTTCAAGTGGGGGGGGTTGGATCTGAGAGGGAAAATGACCCCCCCAGTTGCCTCTCACTACTACTATTTACTACTACTATCCCCTGCACCTCTCTTCCGACAGTTTTTAAAGTCTCCGCCTGCGCTTTTTCTTCAGATATTTCCTGATTTATGGAACTGAACTTCCCCGGCGGGGGAACTGAAAACCCTCAAATTCTACGACTTTTAAGGGTTTTTGGACTGATTACATCGTCTTAAATTTCTACTTTTCCCTGCCTATTTCTGTATTCGACGAAAAAAGCCTACTTTTGTGGAAAAAACGTTTCGGAATAAAGTTGTTAACTGTTGCATTTGGGGCCCTTACCTAAAAAACCCTGTCGGTTTTGGTATACCATTTTGAGTTTTTTTGTCAGACACTAAACCCCTTTGGCATCCGGTACGGGAAAACCCCTTGGAAAAGCTTTTCAATGAAAAGGGGGTTGGGAAATTAAAGAGGGGACAGGACCCCCAGTTGCCTTAAACAAACTACTACTACTCTACTACTTTTAATATACTCCCCTGCACCTCCCCTTCCCGAAAAGTATTTAATTTCTCCGCATTTCGCTTGTTTTTTCAAAAGTTCCGGGAATGGAATGAACTTCTCCAGGCCGAGGGGGGACAACCTAAAATTTCTACGATTTTTAAGGGTGAGGGGGAAGGGTTTTCTCGTCTTAAACATCTCTACTGTTCCTCCCTATTTTCCGTTATTGGGATTTGAAAAAAGCCTACTGTGTGGGCCCCCCGAAACGTTTCGAAAAAAAGTTGTCAAAACTGTTGCTTTGGTTTTACCTAAAAACCCTGTGGGGTTTTGGGTTTTACCTTTTTTGGGTGTTCTTTTTGGCCCAGAACTGAACCGTGGCATCTCGGGACAGAAAAACCTTGGACAAGTTTTTCAATTGAGAAGGGTTGGTTGAGAGGGACGGGACCTCTCGGGTTCCCTCTCATTTACTTCTATTTTTAATTTAAAACTACAACCCTGCCCCCTCCCCTTCGACGGTTTTTAAAGTCTCCGCCCTGCGCTTGTTTCTTCAGATAGTTCCTAAATATGGAACTGAAACTTTCCAGGCCAAAGGGAAATGAAAACCCTAAAATTTCCTCCCGACTTTAAGGGGGGGGGGGGACTGTTTCATGTCTTCACATCTCTACTGTTCTGCCAAACTTTCTGTATTCGACTAAAGAACCCTACTGTGTAGGCAAAAACTTTTTCGGAATAAAGTTGTCTAACGGTTGATTTGTGTCTTACCTAAAAAACCTGTCGGTTTGTAACCATTTTGATGTTCACAGTTAATTATTGACGGGGGCCGGGTTTTTTAGGTATTACAAATGACCCTAGCATGGTATCTTTTGAGGGGGGGGAAAAAACTGATTTTGAGAGGGGCGGAAAAGGGGGCTGAATCTAATTGAAAAGGTGGCTAGCTGTTTCAAGTTTCCAAAAATTTGGGTAAAAAACCCCCCGTAACATAACTTTAGATTTTTTTCAAAAAAAATATTTTTTTTTCCCCAGGGAAAATTTTTTGAAGCAAATTTTATATATGTCGCCCAAAATGGGGTAAAACTTGCGTTTTTGGGGGCTTAAAAAAGGGACGCCCCTTCTTCCCAAAACAAGGCAATTTTTTTCGCAAAAAAAATTCTAAAACCAAAAGGGAAAAAAATTTTTTTTCCTAGTGTTTGTTTTTTTTTTAAATTATTGAAAACTTATCTAAAAATTTTTTAATTGGATTAGGCCAAATTAAATTGCATTTGGGGTTATAATGTTAGGGAAATTTTTTTTAAAAGGTTTTCTGTTGGTCCCAAATTATTTTTTTACATTAACATAAATGAAAAAAGTTTTTAAACGTAGAGAAAAAATTAGAAAGGACTTTACCTTTTTAAAGGTTCTTCCCAAAAAGACTAATTTTATTATTCCCGGGACGACATTTTATAAGACTTAACATTATTATTTTATTTTTTTTGCCCCGGATAGAATTATATTTTGATCCTATACTTCAGATATTATCCACACAGATTGACGGCCCCCCCCCCCCCCCCCTTCTAATAAGGTCACCTGACTCTCTGCGCATGGGCTGCAAAGGGTTTCAGTAATGTGAATACATAAAAAGTCATCAAAATCGAAATACATTTTTACGTGTGGAAGTTGGGAAAAGGGTTTGGAAGGGTTCAGCAAACCTTCCGCCATCCGGGAAAATTGCCCGTATGGTGAAAGGATATTTTGGGATGGGTGATTGGCCCTTGTCAACTTATTTTTTGCGCGGCAGCAACTCTCATAGCATTTAACCCTTTTAAAAATTTGTATATTTTTTTAATTATTTCACACTCGTTTAATAAGTGTTACTTTTGGGGGGGGGTTTGGTTTTTTAAATCTGTAGGAAAAAAACCCTTTTTTTCCAGCTGGGCAAGCACCCCTTTGGAAAAAAAAATCGCGGTTTACAACTTGCCCCAAAAAATTTCCCCCTGCAAAAAATGCTAATAATTCGAAACCCCCCAAATTTGTATAGGGTTTTTGGGTTTTGCATCACAGGCCAGATCATTAGCACTGTAGATGTCAAGGGGACTAGCCCGGGAAAATTTAAAGGGGGGAGGGGGCAGATAACACACGAATGGGGAAAAAGCCCAGCGGGTTAGCGAAATGAATATGCAAGGGTGAAGAGAGGGGGAGGGGAATTTTTAGAAAAAGACAAAGTAACCAAGGCTTAAATCTTAACCCAAAAAATGCTTTTACAACCACATCAGAAGAAAAAAAAACGGTACGTGGGCCTGTAATTCAAATAAAAGTAATTCAACTGAAAAAGAAAGGGGAAAAAACACTCGGAAAATAACATTTTGGCCCGCTTGCGAAAAATGTGAACAGACGATTTTATTTGAGGGTTTTTTCAGTGGAAAAAGGGGCAAAGCCAGAAAAAGCTCAGGAAAAAAAAAAAAAAAAAAGAGAGTATAAGCAGGTACTGGAATCTAAAAAAAAGGGGGGAGAACCCAAAAAAAAAAAAAAAAAAAAAAGCAAAGGGGTTTTGGGCGAGGGAAAAGGGGAAAAAAAGCCTCGGCCCAGCCGCTAGTTTTGTCTAATGTTAATGAAAAACAGGGGGGTTTTATTTCTTCCCGGGAAAACAAAGAACATAGACCCTTTTCTTTTTGAAGGGAGATAGGCATGGGCACTGAATACCCTGTTTAAATTTTAACGAAAATGCATACCCTGCAAAGTAATAAGAAATTAAACGGTGGTAAAACATTTGCAGGAGGGTGGTTTCAATTCCAGAAACCAAAACGGGTTAATATGACAAGCCCTTTTCCCCCGCCAAATTTTTTTTTAATTTCCCTAAAAAAAATAAGGGAATGAGAAATTGGGGGGGATTAAAATTTACTTAGACTGCAAGGGAAGGGGTTTTAAAACTGTAAAATCATGAAACTGGAAATAATTTAAAAAAGAGAAGCCGGCAGGAAAAAAACTTGGAAACGTAATCGGTAAAAACAAGGAGTACCATAGGGAAAAGGGAAACAAGGGGTGATTGTCCCGAAAAAAATGCCAGAATGAAGAAGAGTAAAAAGCGGGGGTTCCACAAGGATTGGTATTTTTTAAAAACCCCGTGTTGGGTTTTTGGGGAAATGGGGAAATGACATACCGATGGATCGGAAAAAATGTATTTCGCCGTTTGAAATACAAAACAAAAATCATGGGAAGAGGCTAAAAGACCCGGGGGGCAGACTGCAGACCCCATTTAAAAAAAAGGGCCTTGGGGGAGAAGCATAGTGCCAACCATATTGGGAGAGGTCACAAAAACCAAATAACCTCCGCAGCCCAAAACTCGCATGACCCAAAACGGAGTGGCCTTCAGTAATCTCAAAAATATCCCCGGGGGCTTTATAAGCATTTCGAAAATATTTGGAGTGCCCGAACCCGGGGGAAGCATGGGGTTTAAAAAATGGAGAAAAGGAAGGGGAGGGAAAAAATACAACAAAAAATAGATCTTGGGGCAACTGTTTGAGTACAAAGAAAAGCTAAAAATTTTAATCTAACGACCTGGAAGACAGGGAAAAGGGGGAAATACCCAAATTTT
Organism: Cherax quadricarinatus; assembly: GCF_026875155.1. Lineage (NCBI taxonomy): Eukaryota > Metazoa > Arthropoda > Malacostraca > Decapoda > Parastacidae > Cherax > Cherax quadricarinatus. Next base: position 33,913,232 of record NC_069432.1, on the reverse strand, counting down.
CTCCAGGCATTTAAAAGCAGACGTGATAGGCTGAGAGGTTTTTAAACAAATACAGAGGCCCTTGTTTTGGGAAACTGAAGCACAGCGGAAACACGGGGGTTCAGGAAGTATTTTTTCAGGGGCTCAGGGTTGTCAGAAAGTTAAATGACCTCAAAGAGGATTAGTGAAAGCAGACGCCATACATAGTTTTAAGAAAAAGTTCGGGTGGGGCGCTAAAGCGAGAGAGAATCTAGCAACGGTAAAAATCGAGAGGAGGGACCAAAAGCCAAGACTCAACCCTGCAACCTACAGGTAAATTCGCACGCACACCCCACCCCACACACAAACGTTTATTCTCTTCTCCATTGCTGTGGAAACCCAGTTTATTTTAGTGGGGACCATTTATTTAAAAAAAAAAATATATAAAAAAACAAACTTTAAAATATTGAAACAATATATTTAAAGATTTTGGATTTTCCGCTCCTCTGAAGCTGGGGCGGGAAAACCAAGTACGCAGGGGAAGCATTTCCCCCCTGGATGGCCCGCTGAGGCCTGGAAAATGAAAATGGGCGCATGAGTCCCCGGGGGTGTTGGAACCCCGTTTTTTTGAGGAAAGTATGGCGTTTTTTTTCCTCATGATCCCCAAAGGGCTTGGGTCCCCTAGGACAAATTAATACTGTTTTTCTTATGTTCTGTATTGTGACTTTTTACTCCCCCCAGTGATTTTAAACAGCACCTCCATGTTGCCCCAAAATAACAGATGAAGGTGCCGGGGCCCGGGCCCTCAACCCGCCGGGGTGTTCCCCTGGAAAGTTGCCAAATTTTTCCCCAAAAAACAGCTGGGATCCCGTCGGGAAGGTTTGCGGGATTGTGATTGTTGTTCGAATTTTAGGGTGGGGCCTTTTCGGGTGGGCCCTCCTTCTAGTAAAGGGTCTTCTTTATGTTTTCGTTGACTTCATTTGTCCGGGGGTGCCAGCCCTTAGTTTTGGAGCAGTTTTTAAAACCCTGTAGACCCTACTGGGCGGCTTTGGGCATTATATATTTTAAAAATAAAAATTGTTTCAGAAGTGAAAACCGCCCTTTAAAAAAAAAAAATTTACGGGCCATACGTTCGGAGCCCACAGATGCAAACATGGGGTTTCCCGGAGGAGGGAAAAAAATGTTACCGAGGGGGGAACACTTGTATAGGGGAAGGGAAAAGGGAAAACAGAATGTTACTGTGGAGCCTTTATCAAAACTAGACGAGTCACTAAAAATGTCAACAAAAACAGGATACTGTCCTAATTAAAACTCTTAGATGACTCACTTTAAATCAAAATTTTGGGAGTTGTATTTACTATTCAGAGACGAGGAAAAATGGAAAGGAAGAGGTGGGAGTGAACACAAAGGAAAAATAAAAAAAAAATCGCAGGTGAAGTGGGGAAAGGGGGGGGGTTTAAAGGGTCTTTTGTTTCTTTTGGGAAATTATCATCATTAGATACATACTTGTTTTGGGATACCTTTCATTTGGGGTACTTTCCCGCAGGTTTGAATTTTATAACACAAACGATATTTTGTAAAAAGGAAAAAAAAAAAGGGTGGGTGAAAAAATTTAAATTGCCATCAACACATCATTGTACAAAAATTCCCTTTTTCCCAACACCGGGAACATTCCAGAATTTTTGGAGTTTTCACACATTTACATAGGGTGTTTTTCCCCAGGATGGATCGACGACAGCAGACTAATAAACCCCTTTCAATTTTTTTTTCATAAACAAGAGTAGCTTTTGTCCTTGCTCCCCTATCTCCCCCCTTTTCCCCTTTTGGTCATTCACTTGTGATTGAGAAGAGGGGAGAGGAGGGAGAGAGAGAAAAGAGAAAACACTAACATAACTTTAGATAATTTTGAAAAAATATTTCTATGCCCATAAAAATTTTAGCACTAATTTATATATGCTCCAAATGGTAAAATTTGGCGATTTTTGGTTTTAAATAGCGACCTCTTTTTTCCCAAACGGGGGCAATAATTTCGCAAAAAAATCTGACCTAACGAAAAAAAAATTTCTTTGTGTTTGTTTTTATTAAAATTATTTAAACTTATTAAAAAAAATTTTTGGGTGGCCCAAATTAAATTTGCACTTGTTATAATGTTGGGAAGTTTTTTAAAGGGTTCTGTTTGGTAAAAAAATTTTTTTTTACATTAACAAAAATGAAAAAAATTTTTTTTAAACGTAGAGAAATAAAAAGGATTTTACTTAATGATTCTTGCTAAATACTAATTTACTTATTCGGCACGACATTATAAAGACTTACACATTACTTTTTTAAAATTTTTATTCCACGGCATAAAATTTAAATTGTCCCTTACTCTCAGTTTTTATCCAACAGATTGTCACTGTTCAAAAGGTCCCCTGACCCCTTGCGCATGGGTAAAGGGCCAGAAATTGAATACTACAATCAAAAAAATCAAAGCTCATTACTACGTGGGGAAGTTGGGAAGGATTAAAGGCTTCGCAACCTTCCCGCCATCAAAAATTTTGCCTGAGGTGAATGATAGTCTGTATGGGTGATTGGGCCCTGTCAACTTATTGTTGCGCGGCACAACTCCATAGCAAAACCTTTTAACACTTTTAAATTTTTTCAATTCATACACACTCGCTGAATAAGTGTTACTTTGGGGGGGAGGGTTAAACCTAGGGGAAAAAACCTTTTTCCCTCCGCTGGGCAAGCACCTTGGACAAAACCTCGGGGTCAAATTTCCCCAAGAATCTTCCCCACTGCAAAAGGCTAAGAAATTTCAAACCCCCAAGTTGTATTTTTATTTTTGCTCACGGCCAACATTAGCCCCTGTAATGTAAAGGTACCCTGGGCAGTAAGGGGGGAGGTGCAGATAAACACGAAGAGAAGGGGCAGATTGCCAAAAATAAATATAAAGGGGTAAAAGAGGCTGAGTAAATTTGAGAACGACAAAGTAACCCAAGGGTAAGCGAACTAAAACTCTTCACAACCACATCAAAGAAAAACAAAAGGTACGTCCATGTAATTCAATAAAATAAATCCCCGAACAGGAAAGGGGGAAAACACTCGGAAAAAAACATGCCTTGCAAGTGCTGAACAACGATTCATGAGTTTTTCAGTGGGAAAGGGGAATGCCCGAAAGCTCAGGAAAAAAAAAAAAAAAAGAGTTAAGCATCTGGAATTACACAAAAGGGGTAACCCCCAAAAAAAAAAAAAAAAAATGGTGCATGGGTCACGAGAGGGAACAAAACATCGGCCCACCCTGCTATGATCACATTTAAAACCAGGGGGAGTTGATACTTTCCGGAAGACAAAAACATGTACCTTTTCTTAAGAAGAGAATAGGCTGAGGGACTGACTACAGTCAATTGAACGACCTGCATACCGGCAAAGTAATAAAAAAAATCAGGTGGTAAACCTTTTCAGAGGAGTGGTTTTTTACCAGCAACCAACACGGGTTCAGATATGACAAGCCTTGTCCTGCCAGTTTTTTGTAATTCCATAAAAATATAAGGTAACTGAGATTGGGGAGATTACATTTACTTAGACTGCAAGAAGGCGTTTAATACTGTAACTCACATGAAACTGGAGTATAAACTTGAGAAGCAGGCAGGAATAACTAGGAACGTAATCCGGTAAATCAAGGAGTACCATAGGGAAAGGAAGCAAGGTGTGATTGTCCAGAAAGATGCCAGAATGAAGAAGAGTAACAAGCGGTGTACCACAAGGATTGGTATTAAGACCAGTGTTGTTTCTGGTAAATGTAAATGACATACCAGATGGACTCGAATCAGATGTATTTCGCCGATTTGAAAATACAAGCAAAGATCATGGAAGAGGCTAAAAGACCAGGGGACAGACTGCAGACCTCATTCAAAAAAAGGACCTGGGAGTAAGCATAGTGCCAACCATATTGGCAGAGGCTCACATCAACCAAATAACCTCCGCAGCCAATACTCGCATGACAAATCGGAGTGGCCTTCAGTAATCTCAATAATCATCCCGGGTGCTTTATACAGCATGTCAGATATATCTTGGAGTACGCAGAACCTGTGGAAGCATGTTAAGAAACTGGAGAAAGTGCAGAAGTATACAACAAAACTAGTTCTAGAGCTAACTGTTATGAGCTACAAAGAAAAGCTAAAATATTTTAATCTAACGACCCTGGAAGACAGAAAGACAAGTACAAATTACTCCCAGGCATTGACAAAGCAGACAGTGATAGGCTGAGAGGTGGGAAACAAATACTCAGAGGCATAGTTGGAAGCTGAAGACACAAGCGAATCACAGGGATATCAGGAAGTATTTCTTCAGACTCAGGGTTGTCAGAAAGTTAAATGACCTCAATGAGGATTAGTGAAAGCAGACGCCATACATAGTTTTAAGAACACGTTCGATGGGGCGCATAAAGCCGAGAGAGAATCTAGCAACGGCAAGTCGAGAGGAGGGACCAAAAGCCAAGACTCAACCCCTGCAACCATACAGGTAAATTCGCACGCACACGCACACACACACAAACGTTTATTCTCTTCTCCATAGCTGTGGATCCTCAGTCAGTACTAGTGGTACCATCATAAATAAATAAATATATAAAAACACAAACATGAATATATTGATACAATATATCAAAGATTATGGATCTATTCCAGCTCCTCTGAAGCTGGACGGAAGCCAAGTACGCAGCAAGCATTTCCCCTCTGGATGGCCACGCTGAGGCACTGGAACATGAAAGTGGCCGCGCATGAGTCCCTGGTGGTGTCTGGAACCCAGTTCTTTGAGGAAACGTATGGCGTTCTTTCCTCATGATCCCAAGGTCTCTGATCCCACTAGGACAAATTAATACTGTTGGCTTATGTCTCTGTACTTGCTGATCTTGTACTCCTCCCAGTGATCAGCAGCACCTCCATGTTGCCCAACACTAACAGATGAAGGTGCCGGGCAGCGTCAACACGCAGGTGTAGTCCCATGCTGAAAGTTGCCATTCTTCCAAGAACAGCTGGTGATCCCGTCGGGAAGGTTTGCGGGATTGTGATTGTTGTTCGATGCTAGGGATCGGGGCTCTCTCGGGTGGGCATCCTACTGCAGTAAGGCTCTTCTTTATGATGTCGTTGACTTCATTATGTCCTGAGTGCCAGCCCTTAGTTTTGGAGCAGTTAAGACCATGTAGACCATACTGGTCGGCTTGCGCATCTATATATATAATAAAAAATTGTACAGAAGTGAAAGCCGCGTTTAAAAAAAAAATCTGACGTGCCATACGTTCGGCAGCCTACAAGATGCAAACATGTTACCTGGAGGAGGGAAAATATGTTACAGAGGGAGGAACACTAGTATAGGGGAAGGAAGAGAAAGCAGAATGTTACTGTGGAGCCTCTTATCAAGCACTAGACGAGTCACTACAAAGTGTCAACAAACACCAGAGATACTGTCCTAATACACTCTTAGCTGACTCACTTTAAATCAAATTTGGCAGTTGTATATACTATTCAGAGACGAGGAAACATGGAAGAGGAAGAGGCTGGGGAAGTGAAACACACAAGGAAAAATAAAGAAATCGCAGGTGAACGTGGAAATGGGGTGGGGTAAGGATCTAGTTTCTTGGTAATTATCATTAGATACACTACTTGTGTGTATACCTTTCACTGGGATACTTCCAGCAGGTTCTGAATTTACTAACACATCGATATTTTGCTCAGAAGAAAAATAAAAGGGTGGGTGAAAAAATTAGAATTGCCATCAACACATCATTGTACAAATTCCTTTTACCCAACACCTGAATCATTCCAGCAAGTCTGGAGTTCTTCACACATTTACATAGCTGTTTTCCCTAGGATGCGATCGACGACAGCAGACTAATAACCACTACATTTTTTATTCATAAACAAGAGTAAGCCTTTTGTCCTTGCTCACCCTATCTCCCCCTTTCCCTTATGCTCATTCACTAGTGATTGAGAGAGAGAGAGAGAGAGAGAGGAGAGAGAGAGAGAGAGAGAGAGAGAGTAAATACTGTAAGCACAACCCTGACTCAAATATCACACTTGCTCTCATTATCAAAAGGACAAACACAACACATCAACGTGTACCAAATACAACCTTGACCTTGTGTGTGTGTGTGTGTGTGTGTGTGTGTGTGTGTGTGTGTGTGTGTGTGTGTGTGTGTGTGTGTGTGTGTGTGTGTGTGTGTGTGTGTGTGTGTGTGCGCGCGCGCGCGCTCTGTCAGTTAAGTTTGTCAGTGATGTTTTCTGGTGAAGGCCCTCAGGGAAGGTCATTTGATACCAGTGAGGGGCTCTTGATACAAAGTATGTAAAAAAAAAAAATAATAAATGTAGGGTTAATGGACAATGTTAAGCAGGTAAACTCCAGGTCCATCTCCATATTTGTCCAACATATTTTCAAAGCTATACGAAGTTTCGATTTTTTTGTGACCACAACACTTATGCCCTTAAGGCCATCGCAAACAAAAAAAAATTGTATAGTATGTACACAAACCAAAATAAAAAAACAGGTGGGAGAAACAGTAGTATGGAGGAAAAGTGGTGGTAAGGAGGGAAACTCGGGAAAGGGAGCGGGGGTTACCAGGACGATACTATAGGTAAGCTTGGTGTATATATCACCAACTACTTGTTTAACAGCCAAATTGATGCAATACAGTAGTTTCTGTATTCACATTTTATCCTGGTTCCCTTCATTTATACCCTAATTATGCAAATAGTGCAGTAGATACATAAATGCGTGTGCCCCACCTATCTCCCCAGGCAAGATCACAACTTGTGACTTGTTTATCACAAAGTACGAGTTTAACAACCTAACTGTAGCACAAACTGCTACTGCTGACCACTACTGTACTGTGACTGCTGCTGTGCTGTGGCTGCTGCTGCTACTGTGCTGTGACTGCTGCTGCTGTGCTGTGACTGCTGCTGCTGTGCTGTGACTGATGCTGTTGTGACTACTACGACCACACTACCACAACATTATTATGACCTAATACCAATTACGATTACGTAAGCTAAATCCTTGGGTAGCTTTAAAAATTAGCTTAGACAAATATGTATGTGAAAGGGGTTGTATTTGAAGACCTGTCATGCATGGACCAGTATGCTATTGCAGAGTTCGTCCATTCTTATGTACAGATACCATAAACTTAATGTAGAAGTCACACTAACACAAGAGAGTTCCGTTCTGTTCTAGATTCGCCGGTATAATCGCCTAGCCTGGGCCTTTTCCAAAAGGTGGTCTGGCCTTGGCTCCCTGTCAAGGGAGTGTCTCAGACCAATGTCTGCCATGGGAGGAGGTACAAGTACCTCCTCGTCTTCTATGACCAGCTGTCTCCAGACCTAACCCCATTCCCTGCTACCATGGGGCTCTGAGGGATTAACTAGGCGCTTTAGGCTGCCACAAACCCCACCCACACTGGGCTCGAACGGTGTGGCACCAGCATAGCAGCAGACGATGCCAGGAGGTACAAAGGCAAAGGCAGCAAGCATTACAAGATCCTTTTGGAGTCACACCCTTGCTTTGGGCATTAAGCCCGAGTGCTGGGGAAGCTCAGGAATGCCTCTTGTTGTGTGTTGCTGCTGCTACTACTACACTTGTCCACTGCACTCTCCTCTTGTACAAGAGAGTGAGGGAGCCAGTATATATAGGTGAGGGGGGGGGTGCACAAGGATGGGTCCAAGAGAGGAAGAAAAAGATAGTGGTAGTAATCAACAGGATATTACCCATTCTGGAAACTGCTGTTACGTGATGTCAACAAGTCCCTCTGTAGGCATCAGTCTCACCACCTTAGTTCCACTACTGCTACTACTACCACCTCTACTCATGCGACACTTCACCTGACTCCTGCCACTATGTATACGCATTTTCTTACTTTCTCTGTATTAGGATTGAAGAAGCCACTTGTGGTGAAAAGTTTCCTTTAATAAATTTCCTGAACTATACACAAGTGTCTTTTTCCACACAGTGGTGGTAAGGTTGGTAGTGGAAGTAGTAGAAAAAAAGTAGGAAGAGTAGTTTTTGTGGTACAAGGGACTGAAAGGGGAGTGAAGGGAAGCAACAGTAGCAGTCGAAGTGGGGTCACTCTAAGGTTAAGAAAAAGGAGCATTGTAGGAGAGCTAAAGGCCCACAAGAGGTAGGACCAAAAACACAGGAAAAGGGGGGGGGGAATACTGGAGGACAGAATATACTTACAAGAAAAACAAAAAGAAATGGGAGAAAATAGGAAAGAAGAGGTATGGAGAGGCAGAAAAGAAAAGATCAGGTCAAGTCATGAGTGTCCTGAAGTTTGGAGCATTTGACAATGTAATGAGAAAGGAAGGCATCTACAGAGAAAGCCAGGACTAAGATTCATACAAGAAGAATAAGTGTTTGATAAAATTGGCAAATTGGGACCCACAGCCCAAAATTAATACAAGAATACAGTGGACCCCCGCATAACGATCACCTCCGAATGAGACCAATTATGTAAGTGTATTTATGTAAGTGCGTTTGTACGTGTATGTTTGGGGGTCTGAAATGGACTAATCTACTTCACAATATTCCTTATGGGAACAAATTCGGTCAGTACTGGCACCTGAACATACTTCTGGAGTGAAAAAATATCGTTAACCGGGGGTCCACTGTAATTCCAATTGAGATACACCAGTATTTAGGGTATGAAGGCAATAGAGACATTCTCTAGTTATGACAAGGAAAAATTTACTTAAAATTGGCAAGTTAAAATTTACAGAGCTCAGAGTGACAAGCTGTGTTTTAACAAAGCCCACTAATGGTAAAGGTTTGAAGCCCGTCAGAAAAGGCACTTTCCAGTAACTGATCTGATTCCAATGATTCCATGTTTTTTAACTACAATACTTCAGAAAAATTTAAAATTTGCAGATAAACTAAACTTATGAGCTATCATCCTTCTTATAGAATGCACTATAACATTTTAATGCCAATCAGAAGAATTATTTTTTAGTTAGAGAATAAAAAATTATTATACATGGGGAAGGTGAAAAGAATTCTCCCTCCGTAAGCCATGCGTGTCATAAGAGGCGACTAAGATGCCAGGAGCAAGGGGTTAGTAACCCCTTCTCCTGTATAAATTACTAAATAAAAAAAAAGCTAATTTTCTTTTTAGGGACAGGGCTGGGTTGGTAAAAAAAAATATAAAATAAAATTAGCAAATTGGGACTTATGGCACCCAAAAGCAGCATGAGCCCTGTTCCCTGTTTAGGAAATCACACCAGCGGTGACAATATGAAACAAATCAGACGAGTCGTTCTCCAGTTATGGCATGGATTCAAACAATTCCTTTTTTTTTTTTTCAGCAAATCTGACATCATGCATTTTTTTTTTTTTTAACAAGTCGGCCGTCTCCCACCGAGGCAGGGTGACCCAAAAAAGAAAGAAAATCCCCAAAAAGAAAATACTTTCATCATCATTCAACACTTTCACCACACTCACACATTATCACTGCTTTTGCAGAGGTGCTCAGAATACAACAGCTTAGAAGCATATACGTATAAAGATACACAACACATCCCTCCAAACCGCAAATATCCCAAACCCTCCTTTAAAGTGCAGGCATTGTACTTCCCATTTCCAGAACTCAAGTCCGACTATATGAACATAACCGGTTTCCCTGAATCCCTTCACTAAATATTACCCTGCTCACACTCCAACAGATCGTCAGGTCCCAAGTATCATTCGCCTCCATTCACTCCTATCTAACACGCTCATGAACGCTTGCTGGAAATCCAAGCCCCTAGCCCACAAAACCTCCTTTACCCCCTCTTTCCAACCCTTTCGAGGACGACCCCTACCCCTCCTTCCTTCCCCTATAGATTTATATGCTTTCCATGTCATTTACTTTGATCCATTCTCTCTAAATGACCAAACCACCTCAACAACCCCTCTTCTGCCCTCTGACTAATGCTTTTATTAACTCCACACCTTCTAATTTCCACACTCCAAATTTTCTGCATAATATTTACACCACACATTGCCCTTAGACAGGACATCTCCACTGCCTCCAACCGTCTCCTCGCTGCTGCATTTACCACCCAAGCTTCACACCCATATAAGAGTGTTGGTACTACTATACTTTCATACATTCCCTTCTTTGCCTCCATAGATAACGTTTTTTGACTCCACATATACCTCAACGCACCACTCACCTTTTTTCCCTCATCAATTCTATGATTAACCTCATCCTTCATAAATCCATCCGACGACACGTCAACTCCCAAGTATCTGAAAACATTCACTTCTTCCATACTCCTCCTCCCCAATTTGATATCCAATTTTTCTTTATCTAAATCATTTGATACCCTCATCACCTTACTCTTTTCTATGTTCACTTTCAACTTTCTACCTTTACACACATTCTCAAACTCATCCACTAACCTTTGCAATTTTTCTTTAGAATCTCCCATAAGCACAGTATCATCAGCAAAAAGTAACTGTCAATTCCCATTTTGAATTTGATTCCCCATAATTTAATCCCACCCCTCTCCCAAACACCCTACCATTTACTTCTTTTACAACCCCATCTATAAATATATTAAACAACCATGGTGACATTACACATCCCTGTCTAAGACCTACTTTTACCGGGAAGTATTCTCCCTCTCTTCTACACACCCTAACCAGAGCCTCACTATCCTCATAAAAGCTCTTTACAGCATTTAGTAACTTACCACCTATTCCATATACTTGCAACATCTGCCACATTGCTCCTCTATCCACTCTATCATATGGCTTTTCTAAATCCATAAATGCAATAAAAACTTCCCTACCTTTATCTAAATACTGTTCACATATATGCTTCAATGTAAACACTTGATCTACACATCCCCTACCCACTCTGAAGCCTCCTTGCTCGTCCGCAATTCTACATTCTGTCTTACCTCTAATTCTTTCAATTATAACCCTACCGTATACTTTTCCTGGTATACTCAGTAAACTTATTCCTCTATAATTTTTACAATCTCTTTTGTCCCCTTTCCCTTTATATAAAGGGACTATACATGCTCTCCGCCAATCCCTAGGTACCTTCCCCTCTTTCATACATTTATTAAACAAAAGTACCAACCACTCCAACACTATTCCCCCCCCTGCTTTTAACATTTGTCATGATCCCATCAGTTCCAGCTGATTTACCCCCTTTCATTCTATGTAATGCCTCACGTACCTCCACCACACTTACATTCTGCTCTTCTTCACTCCTAAAAGATGGTATACCTCCCTGGCAGTGCATGAAATTACCGCCTCCCTTTCTTCCTCAACATTTAAAAGTTCCTCAAAATATTCTCTCCATCTACCTAATACCTCCCTCTCCCCATCTACTAACTCCCCTACTCTGTTTTTAACTGACAAATCCATACTTTCCCTAGGCTTTCTTAACTTGTTTAACTCACTCCAAAATTTTTTCTTATTTTCATTAAAATTTCTTGACAGTGCCTCTCCCACTCTTTCATCTGCTCTCCTTTTGCACTCTCTCACCACTCTCTTCACCTTTCTTTTACTCTCCATATACTCTGCTCTTCTTATAACACTTCTGCTTTGTAAAAACCTCTTGTAAGCTACCTTTTTCTCTTTTATCACACCCTTTACTTCATCATTCCACCAATCACTCCTCTTTCCTCCTGCCCCCACCCTCCTATAACCACAAACTTCTGCCCCACATTCTAATACTGCATTTTTAAAACTATTCCAACCCTAATACAGTATTATCCTGGCCCTAAAATTCACGAGCCATTAAACATTGAAGCCATTCAGAAGAGGTAAACTGAAAATTATATAAATCGACTTAAGAATAAAAACTTCACAGTATATATTTGAAATAAAATAGTCAAATCTGTACATGCGCATTTGAATTTCACTCTGCTGCCATAATTTTTTTCTGTTTATAATGTTAGAAGATATGCAATTGATGGTTTGGAAGTTATTTGAGCCATTCCAAGATGCTGGAAATAGGCTCAACAATGTTGATCACTGGGCACATGAACATGGCAATTGTTCCATGCACAAGTGTTGACAATTTGAAAGTGAATGGATGAGGTATTCTAGTTATGTGTGAAATAAAATAAAGTCAGAGGAAGAAAACAAAAAAAAAAATTCAAGCAATCTCTTAAAGATACTACTTTGGGATACCTTGGTGGGAGACACCCAGTGTGTTAAAAATAATAAATAACATCTAATGACAATAACATCAATAATATTGTAATAGTAATAAAATAATAAGAAGACCTAACTCTGGATTTTAAAGCAAAAAAACATTCTGCTTCCAGGTGTGACAAATTACCAACTAAAATGCAAGTATCCCAAAGTAAGATCTATTAGTGGATTACAAAATATCATCACGAAAGTTAATGACGTTAGGCAACAAAGCACAAGTAAGAATGCCAGTGATCTGACATTTTCCTACTGGTGACAAATTCTCTAATACATAAATAGTATAGTAAAATTCATGGCAAACACTAACTTAAAATAAACCTAAATTATGTTATTGGTTAAATCATTATTAAATTTTAAAATGTTACCAAATCTGCCACCAGACAAAGGTGTTTTTAAAAATTTGCTAGATATACAATAATACTCAAACCACAGAAGGGGGGTATTTGAACTTGGGAAAAAGCAAGTCGTAAACCCAGGCCAGTGCTTAAGCCATTGGGCCCAGCGGCACAATAAGATTCATCAAACTAGGAAAAATTTCTATACCTACCAAAATAGAAAACTAGCTAAAAAAGAAAAACTAGTACAGACTACATGGCCCCCGCAAAAACATTACCTCCGAATGCGACCAAATTTAAAAATAAGTGTATTTATGTAAGTGCTTTTGTACGTTAGTTTGGGGTCGAAATGGACTAATCTACTTCCAAATTTCTTAGGGAACAAATTCGGTCAACGGCACCTAACATACTTCGGGGTGAAAAAATACGTTAACCGGGGGGGCCCCTGTAATTTTTTTAGCTATTAAAGGGCCTTTAAGTATTCCAAGTCACAAGCTTGTGTGTAAAAAACTGGAAAAAGCCTTATAAAAGCAACGCTAAAAATTTTCCAAATATGTACGGACACAAAAGAACTACAAAAATGGGCAGAGGGTTCTGCTATGGTTGGAGAAATGTCAGATCGTATAATTAGACAAATGAAGGTTCTACTCCTGGGAAAAAAAAAATAACTAGGGCCAACAAAACAGCCTCAATCAAACTGAATACAAAAAAAATTTAGCAGTTACAATCTAAAGCCAAACAACAGGCATATAAATCTCAAAAAAGTTACAGAATTCTTGAATTAATAAAAAAATTAAACTTCACTTTATTTACATGTAAACCTTGGTAAGGCTCAATTATGTATGTACAGTATGGTCTCTATATAAATAATGGACAAAATGTACTGGGAAACATACAAAGAAAAGGGGAGGGGGGAAAAAATCCTGTGTTAAAAATCTTTCCTACGAGGATAGACTGAAGGTATTTTCACGCCCTCTCTGGGAAAAGGGGGAATATTTGGGGAATATGATTGAGGTGATAAATGGAAAGCAGAAAAAAATAAAAAGGATATAAAACATGGGAAAATACTAAAAAACAAAACAGCAAACAATGGGTTCAAACTGGAAAAATTTCATTTACAATGGGCATTAAAACACTAATTTTGGTAATATTTTTGGGATGACAGAACCCAAAATCCGATAGCCCACGAAGCAAAAAACTTTTGGAGTTTTTAAAAAAGGGTTTGGAAATATAAAATGGATGTGGGTAGGTGGATTAATTTGCCTAGAACAGCCCAAAGGGCCCTGCTGCAGTGTTTTTTTTTATTTTCTTATCTTCAAAAAAATAATTTGTATTTTTTTTAAATTTTTCCTATTAGGGTGTAGGTTCTGTTAAGTTTAAAAAACTTTTTTTTGGGTACCTACTAATTCTCCAAAGCACAACTTAACTAAAGGCATGCTGACATGCAGTGAAACCTAAATTTTAATGGACAAAAAAGGGGGGAGGGGAGGGGGATGCCCATACTGAAAATTACCCACAAAATAAAAAGTGTTATGGTTTTCCTGTTAAAAAAAAAAGAAAATTTTGGAACATAAAAATTGACGAGCACTAACAACCAAACCATGCTAGGCACCAACACAAACCCACCCACCGAAACTATTTTCTGAACTAGTGATCCCCCTCCAATTTTACAAGGAAAAAAATAAATTATCAATAGGACGAAAATAAATTTAGCATAATCAAAGTCGCTATGACGTTTTCTCAAACAAAAACATATTAATTAAAACCAAACAAATCACTGGGGGCCCGAAAACTGTTCTAGAGGGGTTTAAAGGAATGTGAAGAGGAAAATCCATACCATGTCAGTCTTGTTAGCCTATCACTACAAACTGGTATAGTACTGGATAAGTCGAAAATGGAATGATACCTATCTACAAAGCAGAAGATAGGTCGTTATCTTCAAATTATAGACCAATTAGCCTAACCTCTATTGTGGGAAAATTGATGAAATCAATAATTGCCAAAGCTATTCAAAGCCACCTTGAAAGACAAATTGATCACTGAATCTCAGCACAGTTTTAAGAGGCATTCCTACCCTAAGAATTTAATGTTTTTCACTGAAGTACTTGAGGTGGTAGATTATGAGTATGATACTGCATATATGGACTTCAATAGTCTCTGAGTTTCACACACAAGATCATTGAGGGAAGTAGAGGCAAATGGAATAGGACGGAAATTTTTTCCTGGATCGAGGTGTAGTCGACCAGTAGGTAACAAAGTCTGCATAAATGGGAAGAAATCAGAATGGGGACACATCACAAGCAGTGTTCCACAGGGATCAGTATTGGGTCTTTTGTGGTTCACAATATGCACACACACACACCATAGCTGGGAGAATAAATAGAGATATTAGCAAGTTTGTCAATGACACTAAATTAGACCATTAGTTTTGGTGAGGACACTATAATGCTACAAGATCTGGATAGGCTGATGCAGCCATTGGAGAAGTAGCAGATGCAGTTTAATGTAGAAGAATGCAAGGTTCTAATGTCGCTCTTTATCCCTCCTTTTCGTTTAGTAGATTGGAACAGCAGGGGGCCCAACACTGACCCCTTGGAACACCGCTCGTGACGCTTTCCCCACTCTGATTTCTCCCATTTTGCAAACTCTCTGCTGCCTATTTGTCAAACCATGCCTCTATCCAGGAAAAAATTTCTCCTCCTATTCCATGTGCTTTAATTTTCCTCAATAGTCTCTGATGGGGGCCCCCTGTCAAAAGCCTTACGAAGTCCATATACACAATATCATATTCATTACCTGATCTACCTCCTCAAATCCCTTTAAAGTGAAAAAAGTTAATAAATTCGTAAGGCAGGAACGCCCCTTTGTAAAACCATGCGAGATTCGTTGATTAATTTTATGCTTTTCAAGGTGGCTACGAACTGCCTCGGCAATTATTGATTCCTTTAAAATTTTCCCACTATGGAGGTTAGGCTTATTGGTCTATAGTTCGAAGCTAAGGACCTGTCACCTGTTTTGAAAATAGGTATCACATTTGCCATTTTCCACTTATCTGGCACCAGGGCCAGTTTGTAGTGATATGTTGAAAAGATTACCCAAAAGGTGTGCTAAGCTCCTCTTTACATTCCTTTGAACCCTTGCATACAGTTCATCAGGGCCTGGGGATTTTGTTAGGTTTTAATTTTTTCTATTTGCCTAAGGACCATGTCCTTGTGACCCTAATAGTGCACAGTTTATTATCGTCCTGTTCTACATAATTTATCATTACTGGAATATCGCTGGTATCCTCCTGTGTAAAAACTGAGAGGAAGTATGTGTTAAAAATCTACACATTTTCCTTATCACTGTCAGTGAGCTGACCCCGAGGAACTTTGAGTGGGCCTATCTTGTCCCTGATCTTACTTCTGTTTACCTGAAAGAATCCTTTTGGGTTAGTCTTCGATTCTCTTGCAACTTTAACCTCATAATCTCTATTTGCTTTTCTAATTCCCTTTTTTATTTCTCTCTTTAACTGAATATATCGATTTCTTAATTGCCCCTCTCCTCTTTTGATTTGCCTATATATGCCTCTCTTTTGACCAATCAGATATTTTAATCTATTGTTCATCCATTTAGGATCATTTTTGTTTGATCTGATTTCCCTATTTGGAACATAATTTGACTGAGCAGCTAGAACTATGCCCTGGAAAGCATCATATCGGCAACCATCACCACCTACCTGACCCCTAGTCAGGTCATTCCAGTTCAGCCCACCTAAGTAATTTTTCAGTCCTATGAAATCAGCCAAGCGACAGTGCATAAGTGTTTGAAATAAAGTTAATAGAATTCTTGGCTTCACATCAAGAAGCATAAATAACAGAAGCCCTCAGGTTATACTTCAACATTATGTATCTTTGGAGTCCTGCAGCAAATGATTAGTAGACAAACTGTTGTTACACATCGGGAAAACGGAAGCCATACTCTTTGGCACAAAAACTGAGAAGGGTAAATAATTTTAATGTCCAGTGTAATGGGGAACCCATCACTTCAGTTTCCTCAGTAAAATATCTGGGAATCCCATCTGACCCATGCATGTCAGGAGAACTGATAGGGAACAGTGTAGTAAAGAAAGCCAGTACCAGACTAAAGTTCATCTACAGACAAGTACAGTGTCTACCTACTGAGGCTCACAGGACCCTATGTCTAGCCATTATACAATATCATATGGACTAAGCTTGCTCTTCATGGTACTCTGCCTTGAAGACGACAACAACAAAAAAACTGAAAGAGACTACAAATCAAGTAGGAAAAAAATGGTCCTGGACCTGGGTCCAAGACAGTATGTAGGCCCGGATGAATTACAACTGGATATGCTGAATGTTGAAGACAGTAAAACAACGGAGGTTAAATCAAGTTCATAAAATTGCTCACAAAGTGCCCAGAATGAATATCTTGCTGCCAATTTTGTCAAGGCTGGGAACCTAAGCAATCAATCATAGTACTAGGGGGCGAGCACAATTTTGTAGTACCCACAGTCAGTAGCCAGGTTTCAAACACCTTTTATTGTACAGCAATAAAGGAATGGAACAGACTGCCTGCACATGTTCAAGAAGAGAGTCAAAAGATGCCTAATGACTGTAGCGACAGAAATGGATTTTTTTTTTTTTTTTTAGCCAACACATATGTAAATATAAATAACCCATTTTACCTTATTCTTAGCATTTCTCCTTTATAGTATAATAATAATATATTATCTCCTTTATAGTATAATAATATGGTATTAAAAGGACCCCAATGGAAATAACTCATGACTTTTTTGGGTTATCCTAGGTTCTCTACACATATGCTGTTATGTATGATAATCTATGTAACTATTTTTGTATACCTGAATAAACTTACTTAAGGCCATGATTAGATTTAGCTATGCAGTTCTGGTCTCTATTACAGAATGGACATGAATTTGCTGGAAAACATTCAGAGAATGATGACAATGTTGATCCCATGTATCAGAAATCTGCAGTTTTTGGAAAAGGCATAAAATTTAGTGGAATATTTATCATTAGATATGGTTAGACATATTAATTGTTTCTAATTTGAACACACTGGTGACAGTCCTGTCTTGATTAGTTATTTTCAACATGTTATTAATATCCCCTCTATATATTTTCCACTGTACACTTCAATCATATTCCTTGTAATTTTACACCTTTCCAGAGAGTGCAAATTCAGTGTCTTAGACCTAATTTTGTAGTTATTTGATAAAAAGAATAAAATTCGTCAACCTTTTGCCCAAAATGCATTGCATGCCAGTAACTTTGTGCCTAACAACATTTTATTACATGTAAACTACATTACCTGTATACATAAGAACATAAGAAAGAGGGGAACACTGAAACAGACCTACTGGCCCATGTGAGGCAGGTCCAAGTCTCCTACTGACTTAAACCAATGCCCTAACCTAGTTAGGTAGGTCACATTAACTTAAGGAAGGAGCACGGCATCTGACCTAGCAGCACAAGCTAGTCAGGTCCAACTCACACCCACCTGAACCCACTTATGTACATGTATTTATCTAACCTATTTTTAAAACTACACAACGTTTTAGCCTCTATAACTGTACTCGGGAGTTTGTTCTATTTATCCACAACTCTATTACCAAACCAGTGCTTTCCTACATCCTTCCTGGATCTAAATTTTTTCAACTTGAAACCATTGCTGCGAGTCCTGTCTTGGCTAGATATTTTTAGAACGCTACTTACATCCCCTTTATTTATTCCTGTTTTCCATTTACACACCTCAATCATATCCCCCCCTAATTCTACGCCTTTCTAGAGTGCAGATTCAGGGCCCTTAGTCTCTCCTCATAGGGAAGGTTTCTGATACATGGGATCAACTTTGTCATCCTCCTTTGTACATTTTCCATTCTGTAATACGGTGACCAAAACTGTGCAGCATAATCTAAATGAGGCCTAATCAAGGTTGTATAGATTATGCTGCACAGTTTTGGTCACCGTATTACAGAATGGATATAAATGCTCTGGAAAATGTACAAAGGAGGATGACAAAGTTGATCCCATGTATCAGAAACCTTCTCTATGAGGAGAGACTAAGGGCCCTGAATCTGCACTCTCTAGAAAGACGTAGAATTAGGGGGGATATGATTGAGGTGTATAAATGGAAGACAGGAATAAATAAAGGGGATGTAAATAGTGTGCTGAAAATATCTAGCCTAGACAGGACTCGCAGCAATGGTTTTAAGTTGGAAAAATTCAGATTCAGGAAGGATATAGGAAAGTACTGGTTTGGTAAGAGAGTTGTGGATGAGTGGAACAAACTCCCAAGTACAGTTATAGAGGCCAGAACGTTGTGTAGCTTTAAAAATAGATTGGATAAATACATGAGTGGATGTGGGTGGATGTTGGTGGCCCGGTGGCCTGGTGGCTAAAGCTCCCGCTTCACACACGGAGGCCCCGGGTTCGATTTCCGGCGGGTGGAAACATTCGACACGTTTCCATACACTTGTTGTCCTGTTCACCTAGCAGCAAAATAGGTACCTGGGTGTTAGTCGACTGGTGTGGGTCGCATCCTGGGGGACAAGATTTAAGGACCCCAATGGAAATAAGTTAGACAGTCCTCGATGACACACCGACTTTCTTGGGTTATCCTGGGTGGCTAACCCTCCGGGGTTAAAAATCCGAACGAAATCTTATCTTATCTTATCTTGAGTTGGACCTGATAGCTTGTGCTACCAGGTCGGTTGCCGTGTTCCTCCCTTAAGTCAATGTGATCTGACCTGACTAGGTTGAGTGCATTGGCTTAAGCCGGTAGGAGACTTGGACCTGCCTCGCATGGGCCAGTAGGCCTGCTGCAGTGTTCTTTCGTTCTTATGTTCTTATAGGGAAGATTTCTGATACATGGGATCATCTTTGTCATCCTCCTTTGTAAGCTTTTCAGAGCCTTTATATCCATTCTATAATACGGTGACTAAAACTGTGCAGCATAATCTAGATGAGGCCTAACCAAGGATATATAGAGTTGAAAAATAACCTGAGGACTTTTATTATTTATGCTTCTTGCTATAATGCCAAGGATTCTGTTCGCTTTATTGCGAACACTTATGCACTGTTGTCTTGGTTTTAGATTACTGCTAACCAGAGATCCCAAATCCTTTTCGCAGTCAGTAATATTAAGATTACATTTTTTAGTTTATATGTGGCATGGTTATTTTTCTGTCCAATGTTTAGAACTTTGCATATGTCTATTAAACTGCATCTGCCACTTCTCTGACCACTGTATCAGTATTCAAATCTTACTGGAGTGCTCTAATGTCCTCGTTAAAATGAATTCGACGGCCTATTTTGGTGCCATTGGCAAACTTGCTTATGTCGCTATTTATTCCCTCATCTATGTCGTTCATGTAGATCGTGAACAGCAAGGGTCCCAACACTGACCCCTGTGCAACACCGCTTGTGTCGCTTCCCCCACTGATTTCTCCCCATTTATGCAAACTCTCTGCTGCTTATTTGTCAACCATGCCTCTCTCCGGGAAAAAAATTATCCTCCTATTCCGTGCCTTAATTTCCTCAATAGTCTCTGATGTGGGACTATCAAAAGCCTTACTGAAGTCCGTATACACTATCACATCCATTACTATGCTCTACCTCCTCAAATACCTTAGTGAAAAAAGTTAAAAAATTCTTAAGGCATGAACGCCCTTTTGTAAAACCGTGCTGAGATTCGTTGATCAATTTATGCTTTTCAAGATGGCTACGAATTGCTTCGGCAATTATCTATTCCATAAATTTTCCCACTATGGAGGTTAGGCTTATTGGTCTATAGTTCGAAGCTGAGGACCTGTCACCTGCTTTGAAAATAGGCATCACATTTGCCATTTTCCACTTATCTGCCACTATGCCAGTTTGTAATGACATGTTGAAAAGATTAGCCATTTCTTTAACATAAGAACGAAGGAACACTGCAGAAGGCCTACTGGCCCATGCGAGGCAGGTCCAAGTCTCCTACCGGCTTAAGCCAATGCACCCAATCTAGTCAGGTCAGGTCACATTGACTTAAGGGAGGAACACGGCAACCGACCTGGTAGCACAAGCTATCAGGTCCAACTCACACCCACCCACATCCACTCATGTATTTACCCAACCTATTTTTAAAGCTACACAACGTTCTGGCCTCTATAACTGTACTCGGGAGTTTGTTCCACTCATCCACAACTCTATTACCAAACCAGTACTTTCCTATATCCTTCCTGAATCTGAATTTTTCCAACTTAAAACCATTGCTGCGAGTCCTGTCTAGGCTAGATATTTTCAGCACACTATTTACATCCCCTTTATTTATTCCTGTCTTCCATTTATACACCTCAATCATATCCCCCCTAATTCTACGTCTTTCTAGAGAGTGCAGATTCAGGGCCCTTAGTCTATCCTCATAGGGAAGGTTTCTGATACATGGGATCAACTTTGTCATCCTCCTTTGTACATTTTCCAGAGAATTTATATCCATTCTGTAATACGGTGACCAAAACTGTGCAGCATAATCTAAATGAGGCCTAACCAAGGATGTATAGAGTTGAAGAACAACCTGTACCTCGTACAGTTCATCAGAAAAGAAATTATTAGTATTATTGTTTGTAAGCTTTCCAGTGTACTTATGTCCATTCTGTAATACAGAGACCAGAACTGAGCAGCATGGTCTAAAATCCTTATCTTCGTTAAGCTAAATAATTTAGAACGCGAGGCTATAGTGCAAGACAACTACTCGACGGAAATCGGGCAGTGGTTTACATTTTACAATACACACAACCTATATATACAGTGGAATAATAATACATACAACCTATATACACGGCAGAATAATAATACTTACAACCTATATACACAGCAGAATAATACACAAAACCTATATGCACAACGGAATAATACATACAACCTATATATATAGTGGAATAATACATACAACCTATATACACGGCGGAATAAAGTATTTTCTTGTGCAAATTAGTAAGGACATTCGAAAATACCATAATTGTTATGCTACATCTAACTTTAAGAGGAAATCCTCCTCACCTGGCATGTGATTAACATCAAGAGCAGCAGCGCCACGCTGCTCCATACAGCACACGCCATTACAGTGAAGTTTGGGGCTTCACTCGGCCTCAAACTGTAATATTAATCACTAGAAATCTTCTTCTGCGGGCAAGAGCCGCGACCAGCTACACTTCCTGTTTATTTCACCTCCAATTAGAGTATTCTCTTGTCCCTCACCACTCTACGCCAGCTTCGCTCACTCTCTCGTACACTGGACTGATGTCCAGCTGAAAAATCCTGCGAGGTGGTTGAATGCGAGGTAAAAAAGGAGAGCGAAAGCCAACACTACCACCTCTCAGCTGGTCTACAGTAACTCTGGCTTCCTCACTCACAACAATGTCAGTGTTGCCAGCTCTCATTCACCTTCCTTGATGCACCTATGCCAAGTCTCCACCAACTATATAATTTTGAAAATTATAGCATTAAGATACTTTTATACGTAGCTCTATACCTTTCAGAATGATATAATAAATATATACAACACCTTCACACAAAGGGGCTTGCCTACGATTTTCAGTCACTCCGGAAGATGCCTCTGGGTAAATGATTCGAGTGCGTAGTTACTTGGTTATAATGCACTTCCTACCTTCCTACAAGGTCATACAGGAAGAAAGTACAAAAACAATTTATTCTGCGAATCATAAAAAATCAACGAGCATTTGCGACATTCTTAACAGAGTAGCGGACATACATACCCGCCTCGCATGGGCCAGTAGGCCTGCTGTAGTGTTCTTATTTATCACTGAACAACTTTAGAAAGGAGGAGCACTGCAGCAGGCCTACTAGCCCGTGCTAGGTAGGTCTAACCCATACCCGCTCATGTACTTTAATCTATTTTTAAAGCTATCCAAGGTTTTTCGCTTCAATAGCGCTACTTGGGAGTTCGTTCCACTCATTGCCAAACCAGTGACTTCTTATATCTAATCTAAATCTAATTTTTCCACCTTAAACCCATTAATGCTATTCCTGTCTTGGTTAGGTATCCTTAGCATGTTATCTATATTCCCTTTATTTATTGCTGTCTTTCATTTATACACATCAACCGTATAACCCCTAATTCTACGCCTTTCCAGTGAGTGCAGGTTCAGTGCCCTCAGTCTGGCCTCTTAGGAAAGATTTCTGATACATGGATTCAACTTTATCATCGTTGTGGCGAAACGTTTCCTTAATAAATGTTCCGAACTGTACATAAGTGTCATTTTTCAGTTTGTTGGTAGTATCACCATGCAATTTGCATCCATTATCATCCTTCGCTGTATGTTTTCCAGCGCATTTATGTTCATTCTGTAATAGGCAACAGAACTGAGCAGCAGAATCTAAATGAGGCTTTATCAAGAATATACAAAGTTTTATGGAAAAGGACACATGTGCAACTAATGTGACATTTTATTGTGGCAACAGGCACCTACAGTCAGTATCTGACCAACCGGGCTGTGGTTCGTACGTCAGCTTGCGTGCGGCCAGCAGTAACAGTCTAGCTGATCAGACCTTAATCCACCATGAGGCCTGGTCTCAGACCAGGCCGCAGGGGAGTTGACCCCCGAAACCCATTCCAGGTAAACGTTCCCCAGCAACCGAGATCCAATTAAGTAAAAGCCGTTACAACGGTTTCACGAAGTTCCTGGAGAGCGAAACGTTGCCGCAATAAAATGTAGCATTAGTTGCACTTGTGTCCTTTTACTTAACAGGATGTTTTTGTTACTCTGGATTGCATCGAGAGGCATGTCTAGCGGATAGCGCATTAATACGCCTTTTATCCACTACTCTATGGATCTGAGTTCTGTGAGAACGAGTGGTGATTCGAGGTCGTTCACCTACTGCAGTATCTCACAGGACTCTTGTTTCGTGGCTTGAGAATAAACTCTCCTTTCAGATTTGGGGACACTGATATTTTCAGACTGTATTTTTTCTCCAGGTGAATTATAGTAGCACACGGGGTATCATGGTGTCTTTTGTTGATGAGTCCGAATTTGTTGCCTACGGGTGTTTTAGCCTGATTGATCTGCAAGGAAACACTATGCATTGCCTTGGACTTTGAAGATCGTATTTCCTGTCAACCTTCGCCATACGGTATTTCTCTGGTAGGGATGACAGACATTTCTTTAACCATATCTATCTCACTGACCAGGCTAATTTCAACTGTATCGCTGTCCCAATAACCCAGGGAGTCCAGTGAGTGGTCTCGCAGCTTCTTCGCCAGAACATCGTGACCTCTTCCTTTCAGAATAATAATAACTAATAATAATAATAATAATAATAATAATAATATCTTTATTTCTACAAGTACATGGGCATCAATGACATACTACTATATAGAAAGCCGCTTGTTATGCAGAGCATTCCGGGCAAATTAGGTCACTTTTTGTCCCAGGATGCGACCCACACCAGTCGACTAACACCCAGGTACCCATTTTATACTGATGGGTAAACATGGACAGCAGGTGTCTAAAGGAAACAAGTCCTAATATTTTCCAGCCGTACCGGGGGTTCGATCTCCGGACCTAAGTGTGTGAGCTGAGTGCGCTAGTTACGGGACAGATGCCATATGCTTCCGCGTGTGTTACAAACAACACAGGGAAAACTGTATATATAGGTAAAAATGTGAGGTGAAGCAACATAAGCACTGTCGTAGGGTAACTGGCCCATTTTGAATAAAGGTTCAGAAAATCATCAAGATGATAAGTAATACACTTGTGCAATAACTGGAAATGTTTATTCTGGAAACGTTTCGCCAACCAGTTGCTTCTTCAGTCCAACGCAGAGAAATGGTAGAAGATAACGAGGAGTTTGAGGTAATCAGACCCTCAGCCTGGAGTCGATGTATTCAGTCCATCAATCTCCCACTGTTTCTCTGCATTGGATTGACGAAGCCACTGGCTGGCGAAACGTTCCCAGAACAAAGATTCCCAATTGTTGCGCAAGTGTCTTATTCATCACTCCTCGGTTCCAGGACCGAAACGTACAACATATCCGCGTAGTAGGGACTTATATACTGCTGACAGTAAGTTTTTCCACGGATGACTCCATCTACCACTGCTTCACCTCATCTGTCTACATGCAGTATATAAGCCCTTATAAGCGGATATACTGTAATCTTATCAAGATTGGTGGACTGAACACATCAGCTCATGGCTGAGGGACTGATTATCTCAAACTCCTCATCTTCCACTGCTCTTCTCTGCTTTGGACTGAAGAAACCACTGGCTAGAGAAACGTTTCCAGAATAAAGATTCCCAAATGTTGCCCAAGTGTCTCACGAAAATGTAATGACACGATTGCATTTGTGGTCACAGTGGTGCCTATGCTAACCTTCCTATGGTGTAGAAATATACCTAGTTGGGCGAATCTTATTGTGGCTAGCTGGTCCAGTGGCTAACGCGACGGTCTGGAGTTTTGAGACTCTCAGATCGCGGGTTCTATCCCCGCCCGTGGTATGGTTTGCCCAAGTGTCTCAATTATCATCTCTCGGTGGGCGATTTGCATATGTTATGTGTGAGGCGTCTGTAATCACTGCTGAGGATAGAGGAGCTCAGAAAATACTTGTTCGATGAAAGAGCATTTTCTTCAAGGAATTCACTATTGAATAGTAAGTAAGTAAGTAAGTTTATTCAGGTATATACAAATACAGTTACATAGATTATCATACACAGCAGCATGACTCACGAAATCGTAATGACACGATTGCAAACAAACCATACCACGGGCGGGGATAGAACCCGCGATCAGAGAGTGTCAAAACTCCAGACCGCCGCGTTAGCGTATGTGTAAAGAACCTAGGATAACCCAAAAAGATACGGAGGGCACTCAGGAAGAGGCCCATGGTGAGGCTGTGGTGAGAGTAGATGTGGAGATCGTGTTGGCTGGTCGGTTTGAAATGAAGCTCATTATCAATTTTGCAGAGAACATCAAGGAAATGAAGTGTTGCCTTCTTCTAGCGTAAACTGGACTGAGAACTCGACCTGGTTGGGCTTGTGTTGGAAAGCAGAAATGCTGAACCGTCTGAGAGTCAGGTGACCGCTCAGCTTCGAAATGTTCCATGTACAGGTTCGCCAGTACATGGAACATTTAGCTCAACAAGGTCAGCGAAATCGCTGGCTGAAACAGGAAGGTCGAGGGAGTCGTAAATTTTCCGGTGAAAGAAATCAATGGCTTGTAGTGTGGGTACCTTGCTAAATAGGGATGTCACGTCTAGGGGTGAAGAGTTTCTTGTTTTCGTAGTTCCTTTGCTAGCGCACTCAGCTCACACACTGAGGTCTGGGGGTAGATTCCCGGTACGGGTGGAAACATTAGGACGTGTTTCTTTAAGACATCTGATGCCCATGTTCACCTATCAGTAAAATAGGTACCTGGGTGTTAGTCGAGTGGTGTGGATCGCATCCTGGGGACAAAATTGACCTAATTTGCCCGAAATGCTCTGCATAACAAGGGGCTTTCTATATAGTAGTATGTCATTGATATCAGCTTGTCCTGTATACCTTGTACATGTTTACCTGGAGTTTACCTGGAGAGAGTTCCGGGGTCAACGCCCCCGCGGCCCGGTCTGAGACCCGCTCTGGGTTATACCCAGGTTCTCTACACATATGCTGCTATGTATGATAATTCTATGTAACTGTATTTGTGTATACCTGAATAAACTTACTTACTTACTTACTTATGCAGCAGTAGAATACATCGTCACCGTGGGCGGGACCCACTAGTGGAAGTAGGTCTTGCCCATGAGTTGGGCCAGTGGTTAGCATAGAGGTTAAAAAAGGTATCCTCTGACCAAGTAGCCCAACCTGTCTTAATCGTACTAACATAACTGATATCTTCTTTTAATTATTTGTCAGTCTATTTTTGTTATCACCAGAATTTAATTTAAACAAAGGGTTTCCCCTTTAGAAATCATCATTTTCTTTAAAAATTATAAAAGACTGCCATTCTCTATTAAAGTAATGGTACACTCTTACATATATGTGAAAGCAATAATAAGATAAGATTTCGTTCAGATTTTTAACCCCGAAGGGTTATCCACCCAGGATTACCCAAGAAAGTCAGTGCGTCATCGAGGACTATCTAAAAAATTACTTCCATTGGGGTCCTCAATTTTGTCCCCCAGGATGCGACCCACACCAGTCGACTAACACTCAGGTACCTATTTGCTGCTAGGTGAACAGGACAGCAGGTGTAAGGAAACAGGTCGAAATGTTTCCCCTCGCCGGGAATCGAACCCGGGTCCTCCGATGTGAAACGGGAGGTTTTAGATTTGGCCACCACCTGTTTCAAATGCACCTATTTAATTTTTTACAATTGATTTATATACTAACTTACGTGTATATTAAGAAGTTAGGATAACCCAATTAAGTCAAACACTGACATGTTTCAGCGGGTGATTCTATATACATCTCATCTCCCTAAACTACAACCAAACACTTTAAACTATACCAAACAAAACAATTCATTCATAGCCTAACAAAACCAGCTCACTATCAGTACTTCCTGAAATCACAAGAGCCTGTTAAGAACTACCTAATTAACATTTTAAATATAATACATTACTTAAATTTGTACTATTTATTGTTGCCCATCTAATTTTTGTAATAATGTATGCTTAAGACTAGACGAAGTATTGAGTGTACGTTTTTAAGTAGCGTTAAGCCCCAAAAAAAAATTTTTTCTTAGGGGATTAGTCGCCAGAAAATGTAAACAGCAATTTAGTGGTTTGCTTTTGTGTTTAACAATATTTTTATTACATGTAACAACATTTTTATATCTGGCACTAGGAAGTAAAATTTGTCTGTTGCTTGTTTGTTCATATTTGAGTAGTTGAAATTTTTCTCAAGTCCCAATAGGACTCAGTTTTAGCAAGCCGCTAACCAGACTAGAGTCGAAGAATCAAAATTAAATTGTTTATGAGAGAAGCACAAATTGGTAACACAATCCTAATCCGATGTTATCCTGACGCCAAATGACTTCGAACAGGCGATAAAATGACATGCCCATGCACCTCTGCCCCCCAGGCCAGACTCATGAACTTCCCGTGTTTCAACAAGAACTGCAAGAAGCCCCTACTCAACGAGCCTTTCCATCCTATGGAGAGGGAGCATGGACACGGGGGTCGTCCCACAGTTACTAAAACAACAGACATAGCCCACTCCAACAAGGGCAGTAAGGCAACTGCAAAGAACTTCAGACCTATAGCACTAGAACATCCATATCATAAAAATCTTTGAAAGGTCCCTAAGAAGCAAGATCACCACCCATCTAGAACCAATCAGTTTACACAAACCAGGGCAACATGGGTTTAGAACAGGTCGCTCCTGTCTGTCTCCAACTATTGGATCACTACCAACAAGGTCCTAAATGCACCTAGAAGATAAAAATGAAAGGCCAGATGTAATATATACAGACTTTGCAAAAGCCTTCGACAAGTGTGACCATGGAGTCATAGCGCACAAAATGCGTGCAAAAGGAATAACCAGAAAAGTCGGTCGATGGATCTATAATTTTTCCTCACTAACAGAACACAGAGAGTAGTTGTCAACAGAGTTAAAGTCCGAGGCAGCTACGTAAAAAGCTCAACTGTTCCACAAGGCACAGTACCCGCTCCCATCTTGTTCCTCATCCTCATAATCCGACATAGACAAGGATGTCAGCCACAGCACCGTGTCCTTCCTTTGGCAGCTGAACACCCGAATCTGCATGACAGTGCTTCCATTGCAGACACTGCAAGGCTCAGGCGACATCAACCGAAAGTTTTCAGTGGGCTAGCAGAAAACAATATTAAGTTCAACGATGAGGAATTTCCATTACTCAGATATGGTAAACACGAGGAAATTAAATCTTCATCAGAGTACAAAAACAAATTCTGGCCACAAAATAGGAGCAAACACCAACTCAAAGACCTGGGATAAATCATGTCGGAGCTCTCACCTTCAAGGACCATACCATTGTATCAATCGCATCTGCTAGAAAAATGACAAGGATGGATAATGAGAACCTTCAAACTAGGGAGCCAAGCCATGAAGACACTCTTCAGGTCACTTGTTCAATCTAGGCTGGAATAATGCTGCACACTAACAGCACCTTTCAAGGCAGGTGAAATTGCTGACCTAGAAAATACAGATAACCTTGCACGGCGCGCATAACGGAGATAAAACACCTCATTACTGGGAGCGTTGAGGTTCCTAAAACTGTATTCCCTGGAACGCCAGGCGGGAGAGATCATGATTATATACACCTGAAAAATCCTAGAGGGACTAGTTACCGAACTTGCACACGAAAATCACTTACTACGAAAGCAAAAAGACTTGGCAGAGCGATGCAATCTCCCCCCAATGAAATGCAGGGTATCACTAGCACGTTAAGAGACCATACAATAAGTGTCAGGGCCGCGAGACGTTTCAACTGCCTTCCCAGCATCATAAGGGGGATTACGACAGACCCCTGCAGTCTTCAAGCTGGCACTGGAAGCACCTAAAGTCGTTCCTGACCAGCCGGGCTGTGGCTCGTACGTTGGTTTGCGTGCAGCCAGAAGCAACAGCCTGGTTGATCAGGCTCTGATCCACCAGGAGGCCTGGTCACAGACTGGGCCGCGGGGACGTTGACCCCCGGAACTCTCTCCAGGTAAACTCCAGGTAGTTTTGAGTGGCCCATTTGAAGATTTGGTTGATGTCCACTTGGAGTCTTGTGGTGTCTTCGATGGAGGTCACTGTCACGGCAATTCAGGTGACATCTGCAAAGGAAGACATGGGGGTGCGTGGGCGGTATGTGTGTATACCTGAATAAACTTACAGGAGGGAGGGGCAGGTCTCCCAGCTAACTTCTGTTGCTTATGTTCATTAAAAATAAATAGATAATAGTTGGGTATTATTAAGCTGCTGTGGATCGCATCACTGGGAAGAGGCCATTTGGACCCCGACGGAAATAAGTAACAATGCTTGTCTATCCTGGGTTTATTATGGGCCGGGGGGGGGGGGGGGGGGGGGGGGCGTAATGTAAATGATTCACATATTAACGCCTTTATTATTCTGATTCAGACTGGCGTTGTAATACAGGCAAAATGTATAACTTTTTTTTTTTTGCAACTTGGCGTGTTGTTGTTGTCGTTGTTTTGTTTGTTTGTGACACTGGCACGATAATCTTGTCTTTTATGGATTCCTGATGTATCAGGCATTCAATAAAAAAAACAAAGAAATTTATTTCTTTATGTAGTTTAAGTGGAGTTTACATAATTGAGGTTCAGACATGTATGCGTGGAGCCTCAGACCGACATAATGAGACTAGTCACGAGGGAGCATTCACCAAATTCAACTTCAATAACAAAAACATAAAGTGGGACCAAGTAAACCAAGTCCTAACCGATATAAGCGGAAGATATACTAAGCAACACAGACCCCAAACCCCTTAATGGCCCTTGTCTTTAATAAAGAAGGGCCAACCATTAACTTGGTGGCAACTCGAATGTAGTGCACAAGCTTGTTTTATTCCTCTAAGAAAAAAGGAGGAGTAGATGTAACATAGAAAGAGACAGGCGCTCCCTTTACAGCCGACGGAAAAGAATAACAGAGCGCTAAAAGAGGTCATATATCTGCAATGTGTAGGGAGACACTGGTCAGAGAATATGCAAGCATCGAACTTAAGCTAAAGGAATCTATAGGAGCTGAATCGCGGAAGAACATAAAAGCCATAAATGAAAACGAAAGAAAAACCCAAAGTAAATTTCTTCTCCTATGCCAAATCAAAATCGAGACACGTCCAGTATTGGCCCCTACTTAAACAGATGGGTCCTACACAGATGACAGCAAGGAAATGAGTGAGCTACTCAAGTCCCAATATCTGACTCTTTTGTAGCAAGCGCTAACCAGACTGAGAGTCGAAGATCAAAATGAATTTTTTTTATGAGCGAGCCTCACAGTATTTGGTTAACACAAGCCTATCCGATGTTATCCTGACGCCAAATGAGTTCAGAACAGGAGGCGTAATACATGCCCATGCCTCTGCCCCAGGGCCAGACCATGAACTCGTGTTCCATCAAGATCTGCAAGAAGCCCCTATCACGAGCCTTTTCCATCCTATGGAGAAGGGAGCACGGAACACGGGTCGTCCCACAGTTACTAAAAACATCAGACATAAGCCCCACTCCACAAAGGGGGCAGTAAAAGCAACAGCAAAGACTTCAGACCGTTAGCACTAACATCCCATATCATAAAAATAAATCTTTGAAAGGTCCAAGAAGCAAATCACCACCCATCAAAACGCATCATTACACAACCCAGGGCAACATGGGTTTAGAACAGGTCGCTCCTCTGTCTCCAACTATTGATCACTACGACAAAGGTCCTAAATGCACTAGAAGACAAAAAGAAGCAGATGTAATATATACAGACTTTGCAAAAGCCTTCGAATAAGTTGACCATGCGTAACAGCGCACAAAATGCGGCTAAAGGAATAACAGGAAAAGTCGTTGATGATCTATAATTTCCTCACTAACAGAACACAGAGAGTAAGTCGTTCAACAGAGGAAGTCCGAGCACTACGGTGAAAAAGCTTTGTTTCCACAAGGGACAGTACTCGCTCCATCTTGTTCTCATCCTCTATATCCGACATAGACAAGGGATTTCAGCCACAGCACCGTGTTTTCCTTGCAGATGACACCGAATTCTGCATGACAGTGTCTTCCATTGCAGACACTGCAAGCTCTCAGGCGGGACATCAACCAAATCTTTCAGTGGGCTGCAGAAAACAATATGAAGTTCAAACGATGAGAAATTTCAATTAGGTCAGATATGGTAAACACGAGGAAATTAAAATCTTCATCAGAGTACAAAACAAATTCTGGCCACAAAATAGAGCGAAACACCAACGTCAAGACCTGGGAGTGATCCGTCGAGGATCTCACCTTCGAAAGACCATACATTGTATCAATCGCATCTGCAAAAATGACAGATGGATAATGAAACTCTTCAAAACTAGGGAGGCCAAGCCCCATGATGACACTCTTCAGGTCACTTGTTCTATATAGGCTGGAATATTGCGCACACTAACAGCAAGTAACGTTTTTAAGGCAGGTGAAATTGCTGACCTAGAAAATGTACAGAGAACCTTCCACTGGCGCGCATAAACGGAGAATAAAAACGACATCAATTACTGGGAGCGCTTGAGGTTCCTACAACTGAAATTCCTGGAACGCAGGCGGGAGAGCTACATGATTATATAACACCTGGAAAATCCTAGAGGACTAAACCGAACTTGCACAACGAAAATCACTCACTAAAAGCAAAAGACTTGGCAGACGATACAATATCCCTCCAATGAAAAGCAGGGGTGTCACTAGCACGTTAAGAGACCATACAATAAGTGTCAGGGGCCCGAGACTGTTCAACTGCCTCCCAGCACAAATAAGGGGGAGTACAAACAGACCCCTGGAAGTCTCAAGCTGGCACTGGACAAGCACCTAAAGTCGTTCTGACCAGCCGGGCTGTGGCTCGTACTCACCTATTTGTACTCACCTATTTGTGGTTGCAGGGGTCGAGTCCTAGCTCCTGGCCCCGCCTCTTCCCCGGTTTGCTACTAGACCCTCTCTCTCCCCGCTTCCATGAGCTTTATCAAACCTCGTCTTAAAACTGTGTATGGTTCCTGCCTCCACTACGTCATTTTCTAGGCTATTCCACTGCCTTACAACTCTATGACTGAAGAAATACTTTCTACTATCTCTCTGACTCATTTGTGTCTTCAACTTCCAATTGTGGCCCTTGTTTCTGTGTCCCCCCATGGAACATCCTGTACCTTGTCCCACCTGTCTATTCCACGCATTATTTTATATGTCGTTATCAATGTCTCCCTGACCACTCCTGTCCTCCAGTGTCGTCAGTCGATTTCCCTTAATCTTTCTTCAAGGACATTCCCTTAGCTCTGGAACTTAACCTTGTTGCAAACCTTTGTACTTTCTCTAGTTTCTTGACGTGCTTTATCAAGTGCGGGTTTCCCAAACAGGTGCTGCATACTCCCAGTTATGGGCCTGACAATACACGGTGTACAGTGTCCTTGAAATGATCCTTACTAAGGTGTCGGAATGCTGTTCTCAGGTTTGCCCAGGCGCCCATATCTGCAAAGCAGTTATCTGATTGATGTGTGCTTCGGAGACATGCTCGGGTTATACTCACCCAAGATCTTTCTCCTTGATTGAGGTTTGCAGTCTTGGCACCTAGCCTATACTCTGTCTGTGGTCTTCTTGTGCCCTCCCCTATCTTCATGACTTTTGCTTTGCAGGATTACATCGAGAAGCCATTTGCTGGACCAGTTCTCATCTGTCCAGGGCTCTTTGAAGTCCTGCCTGGTCCTCATCATATTTAATTTCTCACTCATTAACTTCACATCATCTGCAAACAGGACACTTCTGAGTCTAACCTTACGGGGTCTGGCGTCACAATATACCAAAAATAAGCACTGGTCCTAGGACAGACCCTGTGGGACCCCGCTCGTCACAGGTGCCGCACTGTGATACATCTTTACGTACCTGACTCGTTGTTGCCCTCCTGTCAGGTATTCTCGGGATCCATGCAGTGCCCTTCCTGTTATATCGCCTGATGCTCTAGCTTCTGCACTAATCTCTTGTGAGGAACTGTGTCAAAAGCCTTCTTGCAGTCCAAGAAGATGCAATCAACCCACCCCTCTCTCTCTTGTCTTACTTCTGTTATTTTATCATAAAACTCCAGAAGGTTTGTGACACAGGATTTGCCTTCCGTGAATCCGTGCTGGTTGGCATTTATACTCTTGTTCCGTTCCAGGTGCTCCACCACTCTCCTCCTGATAATCTTCTCCATAATTTTGCATACTATACACGTCAATGACACAGGTTTGCGTGCAGCCAGCAGCAACAGCCTGGTTGATCAGGCGCTGATCCACCAGGAGGCCTGGTCACAGACCGGGCCGCGGGGGCGTTGACCCCCGGAACTCTCTCCAGGTAAACTCCAGGTACATGTAATGACATATTGTTAAGGACAAAGAAAACCACTTGCATACTGTTCAGAAATTTGTTAATTTGTTTCATATAGAATCTACAGACTGCACGTGGGTCATTAATGCTGAAATTCAGATGTAAATTGACAAGAATAATAATTTATATGTCCATAACTATTGTGTTGATGGCACCTTTGCTTTATTTACATGGTTTCCCCTTAAAAAATACAATTTTCTTTAGCATTTGTACAAGTCTATCGTTCTCTAATTATGGAATGGTAAACACTTGGATATATAAGATATATATATAGAATAATACTATTATATATATATATATATAAATATATATATATATATATATATATATATATATATATATATATATATATATATATATATATATATATATACATATACATATATATATATATATATATATACATAATATATATATATATATATATAATATAATATATATTATATATATTATACATATAATATATATATATTATATAATATAAATATATTACATATATATATAATATATATATATATATATATATACATATATAATATCTATACATATATATATATATAGTACATATATCTAGTATATATTACATATATATATATATAAATATATATATATATACATATATATAAATATATATATATATATAAGATATATACATATATATATATAACTATATAATATATATATATATATATATATATATATATATATATATATATACACATATAAAATATATAAACTATATATATATATATATATATATATATATATATATATATATATATATACATATATATATATATAGTATATAATATATTATATAAATTTATTATATATATATATATATATACTATAATAATACCTATATATATATATATATATATATAATATATATACATATATATATGATATTATATATACATATAAATATAATATATACATATATAATATATATCCATATATATATATATACATATAATAAATATACATATCAGTATATACAGATATATAAAATACATATATATATGATATACATATATAATATAAATATACTTATATATCTATAACATAAATAATATATATATACATATATATATATAAATACATATAATATATATACATAGTATAAATATATATACAAAAATATAATATATACATATCTATATCTATACATTATATCAATAATACATATAAATATATATACATATATATATATAAAACAAATATATATATATACAACATATAGTATATATAAACATAAAAAATATAACAACATAAATATATATTTAAATATATATACATATAAATATATAAAAACACATATATATAAATTTCAAAACATATAAATATATATATAACATAAATAATAATCTACATAAAAATTATATATAAAAATAAAATACATATATATCAAACTACACTCTCTAAATAACTATATCAATAACAACCAACTCTATCTATATATAAGATTTTTTTTTTAAATATCATTAAAAAATAAATAAATCTAAAAATTCAAATATACATCTATAAACTATAACAATACTAAAACAATAAACCACCTCTCAAAACTCTCCATCAATATATATCACATGTTAACAACCAAAACATACAACAATATATATAATAAATAACAAACTAAAAAAAAATATCTATATCTCTACATAACTCACAAAATAAATCCCTCTCACGAAAACTCTCTATATCACCCACACACTAACACTCAATCCAAAAATCCAACACTTAATATATCAAACACATCCCTCAAAAACAAAACACTAAAAATCTCTCTACTACCTCAAACACATACTCACAAAATCACTCATAAACAACAAACACTATAAATCTCTACTATCCCAATCACACAAAAAATATACTCATATCCATAACACACACATCTCACACTCACCATCACCCACTACACACACACACACACACCCACACTACATGTCGACGCACTGAAGGTGGTGACGACTAGCACGACAGCACACACACACCACCATCTGACAACAGCAGCACACACACACACACACACACTCACTCGCACCCACACACACACACACACACACACCACCGACCACACACCACACACACACACACACACCCACCACACCACACGACCCAAAAACAACACGACAACACACAACCACACACACACAAACACACACACCATCACACACACACACACCACACACCCACACACACACACACGACACACACACCCACACACACACACAAACACACACACACACACCCAAACACACACACACACACACACACACGACCCACACACACCACACACGACACACACACAACACACACACCCACACACACACACACACTACACACACACACACACCCACACACACACACACACACACACACACTCATCACACACCGACCAACAAACCCACAGCACCCACACACACACACACCCACACACACACCCACACACCACACACACACACACACACACCCACACACTCACACGACCCCACACACACACACACACGCCACACCACACGACACGACACACACACACACCCACACACACACTACACACACACACACACACGACACCACACAACTCTCACACATACTATCCTCCTAGGCCGCCCAAGCCCACTGGCACACGTGCCCCTACACAAAAAGATACAGCCCACCAAACTTCCCCCCACCAAACTGCACCACACTACCCACCCAACTAATATTCCCAGTGTAATTGGAAATTAAACAATTAACGAAACCAGCTCGACAACCCCTGCCTAACCCATCTAGGGTACGGGTAGGAGCCTGAGCCCGAGCCGTATTAGCTCATAAACAGCATTCCCATTTGCCCCCTATGGGGCGGATGGCAGACCAGAGAGGCCTAGCTAGTGGCTTAGGCCCTGGGGACTGTTGGTCCCCCAAAGCTTAGGAGGTACTTGTGCCCTCTCCTGGGAGACTTAGGTCTCAGACACCACCTAAAGAAAGGAGCCAGGCCGGCCACCACTTGGAAAGGCCCGGCCGGGAGAATACCGGCTAATCTAAACTAACTATCGTAAACAAATCTAAAATATATTAGTTGGGTTAGGCTAAAAGTAAATTGTTCTTGTTATAATAAGGTTAGTAAGTTTTCTAAGATTTCTTTTGTGCAAAATTAAAATTTTTAACATTACATTTAATGAAAAAAAATATCTTTAAACGTATAAGAGAAAATTTTAGAAAGGACTTTGAATTTTAAACGAGTTCTTTGCTTAATTTGACCAGTTTTTACAAATTCGGCACGATAATATAATATATATAAATATTATATATAAATTATATATATATATATATATATATATATATATATATATATATATATATAATCTAACGTATAATAACTTCAGCTGTTAGAACCTGTGGCTCAGTTGATAAAGTACTCAGTTCACACACTAAGTGTTTGTGGTTCGATCCCTGGCATGGTGAAAACATTGCGCATGTTCCCTTACATTTGCTGTCCCTGTTCATCTAACAGTAGTAGATACCTGGGTGTTAGACGATGGTTATGAGTCGCATCCTGGGGGAGACTAAGATTAAAGAATCCCCAATGGAGATAACACAGTCCCCGATGAAGCACTGACCTTACTGGGTTAACACAAATGATGATGATCTCTAGGCACCATGATGGTAATGCCGGTGCAGTAGTAGGGATGAATGGGAGGATGTTGGCACCTGGAGAGAAGTTGATACCCTTGGGGTGAAATCAGACTCCAAACTGACCATGAAAAACCACGTTGTAAATCTTGCAAACAAGGCAGGCAGGAAGTTTACAGCACTTCGCCGTATCTCACATCTGCTTGACAGTAGGGGTTGCAAGATCCTGTACGAGGCACAAGTACGCTCACACCTTGAGTATGCTCCACTTTCTTGGTTCGCCTCCCCCCCCCTTCTCATCTGCGACTGCTTGACCGAGTAGAGAACAGAGCAAGACGTCCTCATCTCTCCCTGACCAATCCGGATAGATTGTATCATTCAGCAGAGCCTTCAACACAGGAGGGATTTGGGTGGCCTTACTGTTTATGTACAAGGGCCAATATTGTCAAGTACCACTCTTGGATCCACATTCGAGGACAGCGTGAAGCAAGCTTCTATACCACTAAGACTGGCAGAAAGCAAAAAGGGCCCCCAAACTTCAACTTGGCTGTACCCTTCTCCGGAGAACATCACTCCATCTGATATACATTTATCCCCAGGATGACTCAGGTATGGAACACATTCGTACAGTATAATGTTGACAACGAGATAAAGTCAGTTGATCAGATGAAAATGCTGGCCCACAGTTGGCTCCAACTAAGTCCTGTTCCCTACTTGTATGTTTCATAACAATAAAAATGCTTTCAAATGAGCTGATGTAGGTAAGTAAGTAAGTAAGTAAGTAAATTTATTCAGGTATACACAAATACAGTTACATAGAATTATCATACATAGCAGCATATGTGTAGAGAACCTAGGATAACCCAAAAAAGTCAGACAGAGTGACTTATTTCCATTGGGGTCTTAGCTTGTCAATAAAACTTAGGAATCCTTAACTTGTAAATAGCTTGTCAATAAAGGTAGGAATCCTTAACCTAACCTTGTCAAACCCTGTGTTACAGAAAAAGAAAAAAAAAAAAGTCTGGATGGCTAACACTCCGTGTTAAAAGTCCGAACAAAACCTTATCTTATCTTATCAAAATGTTCGCGGTTATGGAATCAGCCTTGTAACAATTTTCTAAATTCTCTTAAGTTTAACAAACAACGAATAAACAAAATTCGTAAATAAAGCAGAACATAGAAACAGAGACAAGTAAAAATAAAAAAAACAGTATCTAAGGACGAGATGGAAACAGAGACAATTGGAAAAATAAGAAAATAGAGACAACAATTAAGCCTGGGCTTCCCAACCACATCGGGAGGACACTGAAGATCAGGACCATGTTGCCGGGTTGAAGAGAGATCACTCACTGAGATTAACAAGAAAATAAATAAGCGAATCGGAAACAGGGTAACAGAACTTATAAAAGTATTTAATATTGAAATAACGAGGCAGAGCTGAGGGACTGAGTGGGATGTCACCCGGGATCCTGAAGGGGTAAATAACGTGTAGTGTATGATTTTGTTATGACAGTGGTAAACTGAAGGGAGCATAGTAGACCTAAAACTTTATAGCAGTATTACTAAAATTATACCTTGAAAGACAGCATAAAAGATCATTTGAAAGAGATAAGAGGATATTAACCTATACTGTATTGCAGTTTAATATAAACAGCGAGATAACGCACCTTCGGACCTCCCAGAGGCTAAGAAACACACGGAAGTAAGGAGAATTTTTACAAAGCAACAACATAATTTTAGAGAGAAAGCAGGTCCTGCATAATCATTTTTATAGAGGTTTATGGTATGGTTATAAAAATAAGGCAAGAAAGAAGGATGAGCAGACTGCTTATTTCTGGAAGAATAATGCATGGAAGAATAATGCATAAAACAGAGATATCAGTGGAAGCACTTTCTGTTGAATAAAAGAATGTCTAAGACACAAAGAGAGATGAAGTGTTAATGAAGGACAAAGGATGGAATGGGGTACAGTTACCATCAGAATTTTAAAAGAATCTGTACTGGGATCCGTACTGTTCCTTTTACACAAATTTGTGTACATCAGAAGTCAGCAGATAAGCCATTTACAGGTAAAATATTCAAATAATTTTACAAATAGCTGACTGGAATTTTTACAATATATTTGCATTAAGTACATGAGTATTACAGGAATACAGTCGTGATAAATCATTAATATTTTAAGTAGAATAGCCCATCAAAGCCAACAAATTTAATTTATTTCCATTGTTTAAAGAAAGTGCAAAAAGACCAGACAAAAACTGTTGGTATAGTTTTGTAAATGTCTGCTGAAATTTAATTCTTACAAGCACAAAGTGATGGAACCCGATGAAACATGTATATATGTCGTGCCGAATAGGTTAAACTTGCGATTTTGGCTTAAATAGCAACGCTCTTCTTGCTGAATAAGACAAGTGAAAATTTGTGTATGCAATAATTTCGCAAAAATCATTCTGAACCTAACAAAAAAAAATATATTTCGTTGTGTTTGTTTATTATTAAATTATTGTAAACTTATTTAAAATATAATTAGTTGGGTTAGGCTAAATTAAATTAAGCTTGCTATAATAAGGTTAGGAAAGTTTTCTAAGGTTCTTTTGGTACAAAATCATTAATTTATACATAAACATAAATAAAAAATATATATCTTTAAACGTATAAGAGAATTTTTTAGAAAGAACTTGCTTTTAAACGAGTTCTTGCTAAATAACCAGTTTTACCTGGGAACTGACATTATTCTGAGCCTATTCCCCAAGGCTAATATAAATAATTTATACAAGGCTAACAAGCCTAAGAACAGCATTCAGACATCTGATCAAGGAACAACATGGGATGCTATACACCAAAGGGACATTATAAATAACTTTTATAACGTAAGACTTATGAATAAGTGGAACGAACTTGATCAGTAATTGAAAGATAAGCCCCCAAATAAAAAGACGAGCAATATCGCTTAAATCCATTTGAGCTCACTGGTTCTTTGCCCTAGGCTGCGGCACACAACAGTCGACTATCTCTTAGGTATCCACTGCCAGGTGAACATGGGTAGCAGGTGTATGGACACTTTATGACTTCCCGTCTTGTCTTATCCAGGACCACACAACAAGTATGCCAATAGATTTACACTAACAAGACCGAGCAAGAAGCTGAAATTCTAGGCCAGTGTAGCTAAGAAAGTATAAAATAAACTTGCAACGAAAAATCATTCATCTATATAACTAGTATATGCCTGCACGTACAATATGTGAGTACAACGAACAGCATGTACATGGGGGAAGGAGAGAGTATGGGGGTGTGGACGACCATGCTAGTTAACTCTCCTATCTTGTTTGTTCAGATCCACTAGCTGTTAGGGGGAAGGGAAGGAAGAAGGGAGGGAGGAGGGAGGGAGGGCAGAAGGGAAGAGGGGTATGGTAAGAAGCTGGGCTATAGAGGAGTAAGGGAAAGGAAATAAGAGATAGTGGGTTAAAGGAAAAGGGAAAGGTAGGAAAGAATTTTGGGAGGGAGGGATGCAGAAAGGTAGATAGGGATGGAAGGAGGAAGGGAAGGATGGATATAGGAACGAATGGATGGATGGAGTAATGATGATTCTGGCGTGACTGAGGCTGGTACTCTCTCGTCACTGGTACATCTCACTCACTTGTCTCTGTTAGTGTCTCTCACACCTGAGCTGATGTCTGGGGCATTATACCCCCCTCCATCTCACTTTTCCTCTGTCTCCCTCCTTTCTCCTCTTTCCCTCTTCCCCACTCTCTTCCTCCTTCCTCACTCTCTCCTCTCACCTGCACTAACCTAGACAATGTTATTAATGTACCGTGGCTATAAGTTTCTATAACGTTGCTGTGGAAAATACTGTACATATTTTCCAGAAATTCAGTATTTATATGTAAATAGATGGCCATACTGTATTTAATAATATTTATGTCATAGAAAACGGAAAGCCTGCGTCTGCGCAGACGAGACTCGGCATCTTGGTTTTGAATTTTGTACAAACGTTGGTGTAATGGGAAGAATTTTCGTGTCTAGGGGTTTTAAAATTGTGTTGACACTCTCAATAGGAGGCAAAATGGTGTATGTGCATTCCCTGATAATTGAGTATAAAAGACGACTGGACAAAGACAACTCTAGGAAACTCAGATAACTCTCTAGATTTGTGTGTAATCTGGCCGCTTATTTTCTAGATTTATTGTGAGGTTTTCTGAGTATGATACAATTAATCCCCAGTCAAATTGGTGAGTGATATTAAATATATTTTCCTTCTGTTATGTAATTGTGTATATATATAACCATTTATTTATTTTTAATATACAGTCCACAAATTTATATATTTACCAGTATTCCTGGTGTATGTATATTTCATTTAATTAATAGGTCCAGAAACTTGGGTGGTTATGACAGTGGTGGTATCGAAGGGACTTTTTTTTGCGACTAGGTGTCCCAAATTCCTATTTGTTGTTTAACATTGATAAATAATAATTTCTTTGTTATCATTTACTGTTATGAACATAATTAGTTACAGATAAATGCAATTTTCCACAGTTGCGGTAAGAGTTTATTTAGCATGTTGTGTGGATAATTTTTGCAAAAAAAAAAAACTGAAGAAAAACATCTTAAATCCTCACCACAGAGAGACAAATCCTTCTTTTATCATAGGACAGAATTATACATTTACAGACTGCGTTCCTAGACTCTAAAGAAAGCTGAATATTACTTAAAACATTAAGATCTATCAATAATATTCACCCAAGCGCTTAGTACTTAAACAAGTAATATAACGGATAAAGCGTCAGTAAAGACATTAAAAATGGGTTAGAAGGATTAGTGTAGCATCGCAAGGTCAGACGTCAGACGTCTGGTTCTCTTAGGGGACTGAGTCTGGTGTTTTGTGTGATTTAATCAGAACCTGGAACCTCTTCCAAACAATAATATTGCTAACTGTTACACACTCTCTGGGTTTATGTCCGGTCTTACCCATCTGAAATCTGTTGCATGTTCTATATGCTGACTTTTGTAGCGATGTTTTTCAAGAAAAATAATAATAATAATAATAATAATAATAATAATAATAATAATAATAATAATAATAATAATAATAATAATAATTAATGGTTGTGAAAGGTTAGTTAACGGGAAATGTTATGGTGTTTAAATCAATAATTTTTTAAGAAATAATTGTTTGGAAAATACGAAATTTAAAAGAAGGAAAATATAATTAAGTACACGTTTGAAAAAAAATGCTGGAAATAAATGCGGTGAAAATTGAAATATCCCAAAAGAGTTGAGAAAATGAGGGAAAAACTTACAGCGAAGGGATAAATAAGGAAAAGTGAAAGTGGTGTAGACAGGTAAAGGCTAGAGGAGGATCAGAGCGCAGCGACCCATGTGACGGAAACAAAGGAGTATCGGTCACGGAGCAGACAAACAGGATCCAATGCTCCTTCCTGTTAAGGGATTTGATTCTCTTCGTCGTCTGTAA
This sequence comes from Cherax quadricarinatus, assembly GCF_026875155.1. Lineage (NCBI taxonomy): Eukaryota > Metazoa > Arthropoda > Malacostraca > Decapoda > Parastacidae > Cherax > Cherax quadricarinatus. The sequence continues at coordinate 33,870,617 of NC_069432.1, read as the reverse complement.
TATTGATCTCCCCCCCCCCTTTATTTAACGTTTCACCTTCTTATCTGTACACTCCTATTTACTTTTGTTTTCTCTTTGTGCCATAATTCGTTGTTTCTTTCTAATTTATTTGGTATATTTATCGTTCTTGACCATGTAATAAACGAGCCGATGCTGAGAACTGCCGCTAGCCACTATTTTTGTTCTCACTTGTTTCATTCCTGAGGAAGATTCCGGAGTTTATTGAAGGAAACACAAACTAAAACATGTTTCAGAAAGTCCAGGTCATATTAATTATACAAACAAATGCCAACGACAAGCGTCAGTTAATAAATCTCAAGACTTTACAACCGTGTAAATACAGCTGGACAGCGGGACTGTGGACGGAGCATCGAGCCTCCAGCACTCCTTGCCCTGAATGACCCAGACGGGTTTTAACACTTCATATAGTTAGATTATTTATGTATAGGTACACACAAATATAGTTACACAAACATATGCAATACAATCGCTTTTGGGTGGCGTCAAGCTGGCTGGCGTCAAGCTGGCTGGCGTCACCACGCTGCTTTACTCTGAGAAAACTTCCCCTCAGTTCTTCTGTTGCTATTCTTGCAACATTGCATAGCTCCTGATGACGCACGGAGACGCGTGAAAGTACTTGAGCTGAAGATTTCCATCCCCCGTGGTTTGTCTTGCATAGTAACATACATGTATATTACCTAGGACAGCCCCCCAAAAAGTCTTCAAGGAGGGAAGTAGGATCACTGATGCTGTTCTCTTGATTCTTGGATCATTGCTGATTACTTCCCATTCTCCAGTTTTTTTTTTTGTGTGACCCTCAAGAGTTTAGCGCTTCCCCGTGAATATAATCGTCACAGTAATGGAGATTAATAACCCCAGGTGTGGGAACACTGTCAATTTAGTAGGATAAACTACATGACTAGGAAGGCGAAAGTGGAAGATTGATGACAGAGATAAAGGGAAGAAGGACGGGGAAAGCAAGGTGGGAGAACAAGGGAGTGAATGGGAAGGGGAAGACTGGGATGATGATGAAGAGGTGCGAAGAAAGAGGGAAAAATGAGGCAGGTATATGCAGAGGTAGAGAGTGCAAGACAATGAGAGAGACTGAGTAAGGGAGGATGGGAAGCATAGGGGTAAAAGTGAAGAGGGTGGAGAGGTGAAGGTAGGGTGATGGAGCATTATAATGGACGGGTGGAGTGAGGAACCTGTTGAACAAGTGAAGCATCACGATTGTTGCAACCAGTGCCTTGTTGCAGAGAAAGAGAGGAGAAAGAGGAGAGGGGAAAGAGAGGGGGAGAGAGAGGAGAGAGAGCGAGAGAGAGAGAGGGGAGAGGAGGAGAGGGGAGAGAAGAGGGAGAGGGGGAGAGAGAGAGAGAGAGGAGAGAGAGAGAGAAAGGAGACAGAGACAGAGACGAGACTGGACAGATACCTAAAGTCAGTGCCGAATTAGCCGGGCTGAGGCTGTACTTTGGGAAATGGTGCGGCCGCAGTAACAGCCTAGTTGATCAGGCCCTGATCCATCGGAAGGCCTGGTCATGGACCGGGCCGCGGGGGCGTTGATCCCCGGAATAAAACCCCCAGGTAAGACAGAGACAGAAAGAGACAGAGACAGGTACGACGGGCTTGCAACGTCATATTCATAAAAGTGTTCAACTTTTCTCTAAGCGACTCGCAGTTTGATGGAAGTCTCACTGACGTAACAACCACCCACCCACACAACACCCACCTACACCCACACCACACACTCACACCCCAAACATGTGGAGGTGTCAGAGTGAGCGCCTGTGACTACGGGTTTCCACAGGGGTCAGTCCTAGGACCGGTGCTGTTTTGGTATTTGTGAACGACATGGTGAAAGGAACAGACTCAGAAGTGTTCTGTTTGCAGATGATGTGAAGCTGATGAGAAGAATTCAACTGGACGAGGACCAGGCAGAACTACAAAGGGGTCTGGACAGGCTGCGGCCTGGTCAAGCAACTGGCTCCTGGAATTCAACCCCACCAAGTGCAGTCATGAGACTGGGGAAGGGCGAAGAAGACCGCAGACAGAGTTAGTCTAGGGGGTCAGATACTACAAAAACCTCACTCAAGGAAAAGGATCTGGGGTGAGTTTTAAAAACCCGGCACATCTCTGAAGCGCACATCAACAGATTAACCAGATAAACTGCTGCAGCTTTTGGGCGCCTAGCAAGCCTAAGAACAGCATTCCGATATCTCAATAAGGAATCGTTCAGGACACCGGGTACGTCAAGCCCATACTGGAGTATGCAGCACCAGTTTGGAATCCACACCGGGGCCAGCATGTCAAGAAATTAGAGAAAGTGCAAGGGTATGCAACAAGACTAGTACCAGAACTAAGGGGATTGTCGTACGAAGAAAGGTAAGGAAAATCAGTCTGACGACTGTCGAATGCCAGGTGGGGACTGATTAACCTCAAACTCCTCTTCTCCTTACGCCTTTTCTTTCTTGTATTGGACTGATGAAGCCACTGTGTGGCGAAGCGTTTCCTGAATAAAGATTCCCATATGGGTTTCATTTAAATGTTTCAATCTTCAGTCTGACGACCCCTGGAGGACAGGAGGGTCAGGGTAACTGTACGACATATAAATACTGCGAGGAATGGCAGATGGGCAAGACAGGTGTTTCAGAGATGGGACACCCGAACAAGGGTCACAATTGGAAGTTGAGACTCTATTGTCAAGGGGATGTTAGGAAGTATTTCTTCAGTCATAGAGTTGTTAGGAAGTGGAATAGCGTAGAAAGTGATGTAGTGGAGGCAGGAACCATACATAGTTTTAAGACGAGGTATGATAAAACTCATGGAGCAGGGAGAGAGAGGACCTAGTAGCAATCAGTGAACAGGGGGGCCAGGAGCTATGAATCGACCCTTGCAGCCACAAATAGGAGAGTACAAATAGGTGAGTACACATACACACACACACACACACATATATGTGTGTGTGTGTGTGTGTGTGTGTGTGTGTGTGTGTGTGTGTACGTGTGTGTGTGTGCGTGTGTGTGTGTGTGTGTGTATGCTCATAAATTATTACGGAGTTGGTGTGAGCAGTTAACAACGTAGATTTCTCTGCCTCCAGAATAATTGCGACGTAGCTTCAAACTACCGACAATTTGTACCTTCAGCAGCAATAATTTTGGTTCCTGTCCTGTCTGCTCTCTCTATTTTGTGCTTCCTATTTGTGTTGTGCTTGTTGTGTGTACTAACTAGTTCTCACCTAATTGTGGTTGCAGGGGTCGAGTCATAGCTCCTGGCCCCGCCTCTTCACTCTGGAGCATTCTGTCTCTGTCCACCTTGTCAATTCATCTCAGTATTTTGTATGTCGTTATCATGTCCCCCCTATCTCTCCTGTCCTCCAGTGTCGTCAGGTTGATTTCCCTTAACCTCTCCTCGTAGGACATACCTCTTAGCTCTGGGACTAGTCATGTTGCAAACCTTTGCACTTTCTCTAGTTTCTTTACGTGCTTGGCTAGGTGTGGGTTCCAAACTGGTGCCGCATACTCCAAAAATGGGCCCCCAAAGTTTCACGGTGTACAGGGTCCGGGGTTTTGTTTTTTTTTACGTGTTTTGCTTTTTTTGGTGTTGTAAAGGTTGAAAGTTTGTATTGTTGTATGTTTGTGTTTTTTGTGTTTGTTGTGTGTGTTTTAAAAATTTTTATAGTTGGCTTTTTTGTGTGTTTTTTTGTGTGGGGTTGTGTGTGTTTTGTGTGTTGTGTTGTTGTTTTGTTTTGCTTGTTGTTTGTGTTTTTATGTGTTGGGGTGTGTTGTGTGTGTTGTGTGTGTTGTATGTGTTTTTGTTGTTGGTGTGTTTTTTGTTGTGGGGGTGTTTGTGTGTTTTGTTGTGTTTTTGTGGTTGGTGTGTTTTTGTGGTTTAAAGTTTTTTTGGGTTGTTTTTGTTTGTAGTGTTGTGGGTTGTGTGTTTTTGGGGTGTTGTAATGGTTTGTGCTTGGGTGTTTGTATGTTTTTGGTGTGTGGTGGGTTTTAGGGGTTGGTGTGTTGTATGTGTTGGGTTGTTGTGTGTGTTGTATGTTTGTGCTTGTTGTTTGTGCTGTGTGTGTTGTTGCGTTGTGCTTTTGTATTGCTGTGGTTTTTGTATTGTTGTACTTGTGTTTTGGGTTTTGGGGTGTTTTTTGTTGTACTTGTTTTTGGTGTTGTGTGTGTTTTAAGTGTTTTGCTTGGGTTTTGTGTGTTTTATGTGTTGTGCGTGATGTATGTTTGGCTTGCGTGTGTGTGTTTTATGCGTTTGCTTTTTGTGTGTGTTGTGTGTGGTATGTGGTTTTGCTTTTGTGTGTGTTGTATTGTTGCGCTTTTTGAGTGTGTTTGTGGTTTATGTGTTGTGTTTTTATTTTTGTGTTTGTTGTATGTGTTTTGCTTGTTGTGTTGTACATGTTGCGTTTGGGGTGTGTGTTAATGTGTTGTGTTTGTTTTTGGGGTGTTGTATGTTTGTTTGTTGTTGGGGGTTGTAGTGTTGTTTTGTTGTGTGGTTTTTATGTGTTTTTGTTTTTTTTGTTGTTTGTAGAGTTGTTTTTTGTTGTGTGTTTGATGTTTTGCTTGCTGTTGGGGTTGTTTGGTTTTTGTTTGTTGTGGTGTTGTGTGTGTTTGTGCTTGTGTGTGTGTTGTATGTGTTGTTTTGTTGTGTGTGTTTTATGTGTTTTTTTTTTGCTGTGGTTTGTATGTGTTGTGTTTTTTGTGTTGTTTGTGGGTTGTTGTATGTGTTTTGTTTGTTGTTGTGTTGTATGACTGTGTTGTTGTGTGTGTTGTATGGTTTTGTTTCTGTGTGTTTTTTTGTTTGTGTTTTTGTTGTGTTGTTGTGGTGTTGATGTTTTGTTTGTTGTGTGTGTTTATGAGTTGTGTTTTTTTGTGGTGTTGTATATGAGTGTTGTTTGGTGTTGTAAGTGTTGACTTGTGGTGTTGTATGGTTGTTTTGTTGTGTGGTGCATATGTTTTGTTTTTTGTTGTGTTTGCATGTGTTTGTTGCTGTGTGTGTTTTATGTGTTGTGTGTGTTGTTGTGTTTGTATATGTTGTGCTTGTTGTGTGTGTTGTGTGTGTTTTTGTGTGTTGTATTGTTGTGTTTGGGTTTTTTGTTTGTAAAATTTTTTGGTTTTTTTTGTGTGTTTTTATGTGTTTTTTGGGGTGTTGTGTTGTTGATTGTTTGTGTGTTGTGTGTTTGTAGTGTTGGTTTTTTTGGGGTGTTGTATATGTTGTGTTTGTTGTGTTGTTTTTTATGCGTTGTGTGGTTGTGTGTGTTGTATGTGTTGTTTTGTTGTGTGGTTGTATATGTTTTTGTTTGTTGAGTGTGTTTATGTGTTTTTTTGGGGTTTGTTGTGTTTTATGTGTTGTGTTTTGATGTGTTTTTTGTGTTGTATATTTTTGTGCCCTTTTGTGTGTGTTTGTGGTTGTTGTTTTGTATGTTTGTGTGTGTTGTTGTGTTTATTGTTTTTTGTTTTTTGTAGTGTTTTATGTGTTGTGGTGTTTTATGTTTGTGCTTGTTTTTTGTGTGTTGTATGGTTGTGTTTTTTGTGTGTGTGCATGTGTTGTGTGTGCTGTGTGTGGGTTTTATGT
>NC_069432.1:33856646-33864540 GCF_026875155.1 Cherax quadricarinatus | reverse complement strand
GCACGGCCGTGAAAGTACTTGAGCTGAAGATTCCACCCCCCGGGGTTTTTTTCATAGTAAATCATTAAAATTACCTAGGACAGCCCCCCAAAAAGTCTTCAGGAGGGGGTAGGATCCTGAGCTTTCCTTGATTTTTGATCATTGCTGTTTTTTCCCATTTCCATTTTTTTTGTGTGACCCCAAAGTTTAGCGTTTCCCCCCGTGAATAAATCGTACGTAAGGGAGTTTAATAACCCCAAAGGTGGGGAACACTGAAATTTAGTAGATAAAAACATGACTGGGAAGGGCAAAGGGGAAGTTTGATGACAGAAAAAAGGGGAGGAGGAGGGGGAAAGAAAGGTGGGAGAACGGGGGATAATGGGGAAGGGGAAAGACTGGGTGAGTTAAGAGGTGCGAAGAAAAGGAAAAATGGGGCAGTAGCAGGGAGAGATGCAAGAAAATGAGAGAGACTGAGTAAGGGGGAAAGGGGAAGCATAGGGAAAGTGAAGAGGGTGGGAGGTGAAGGTAGGGTGGGGGGCATTAAATGGACGGGGAGGGGGAAAACCTGTTGAAAAAGTGAACTCACGATTGTTGAAACCCATGCCTTTTGCAGAGAAAGAGAGAGAAAAGAGAGAAAGAAAGAGAAGGAGAGAGAGAGAGAGAGAGAGAGAAAAGGGGAGAGAGAGAAGAGGAGGGGAGAGAGAGAGAGAGAGAGAAGAGAGAAGAGAGGGGGAGAAACATTTTGGATCGGGACCCCAGAAAATTTTGCAAAAATTTGCGCTAAAACCTCAGGATGAGAAGGAAGGCAAGGGAAAGGAGGTGGGTTCTGGTGTTCTCTAAAAATGTTCATGCCCCCCCAAAAATTTGCCACCCCTACACATTTTAAATGTGTTCTTAAGCTCTGTATAAACACTATACCCTGACTACATGCAATGACAGACCTCAGGGGCAACACCAGCCCTTTTTCATTCCCTTTTGGAAAATATTGACCCCCTTTCTCACAACACAACTGTCAACATATTTAATGTTGGTGACCTCAACCAGCCCCCTTATACAGGGGGACTTTGACCCCCTTCTTGCAGTTTTGAAAAGAAAAACTTTGTTGTTTTCCCTATAAATTTTCCCCCGGCTCCCCCCCGACCCGTATGAGTGATCGGGCAGAAGGCATGTCACTTGTCAACCCCTCGGCTACGTTGGATCGCTGACCACAAGGCGTTTTTACCACATTAAACCCCAACAAAACGAGGGTGAGGAGCCCACGCACAACCTGGCTATGGGAAAGAGGTAATTGGCCAGCCCTTTGCTTGACCGCCACCCCGAGGGAATGCTTTCTCCGGGGGGATGTTGAAAACCAAGTAAAAACCTTCACGGACCACCAAAACGCAACAAGAACACTTTCCCCTCACCGCAATATGTGCAAAGCCTACGATCAGCCTTGGTTTGGCTTTTTTGTAGAGAGGCTGCTCTGCTAAACAAAGCATGGCGAAGGTATAAGAACATCCTACCACCTATAACAGGAATTTGCACATGCAACCTGTGGGCATTGGTGTGTTCAAAAGGGGGCCCTTTGCTAAATGGGGGGACTAAAAAAAAGTTACATCAGTGGGGAGGTAAAAAAACCCTGGGGGCCCGGGTAAAGGGACAGAAAGGGTTATCTGCCGATGAATTTATTCCCCCTTTTAAAATCGACAGGATGGGCCACCTCTACTAGTAGTAAAGAGAAGGCGGCCCCTCTTTGCTAAACTTGCTACAAAATGCAACTTCCTGATCCAGAAAGGACCCTCCTTGCTAGCTGCAAAAACTGGCAAAAAATGTCAGTGGGACAATAAGGCAGGAGGGGGTGCTTTCATTTTTAAAAACTTGACTAAGAAAAGGGGTGGGCCCCAAAAAGTTGAGCCAAGATTGTTGAGAAAGTGCAGACCAGCGGGGGCACCTCTAACTCGCATCTTTCAGCACTGCCTAGTACAGTGAAAAGGCCCTCTCCATGGGAAAAAGGGAAATGTGTCCCCGTTTACAAAAAAAAAGCAAAAGAAAAAGCAACTACGACCAGTGTCACTCCTTCAATCATGGGAAGACCTTGAGCAATAAACCAAAACAAAAGCAGATTTTTTTTTAAATACCACTCACTACTTTTGATCGTCAATTTCTTCAGGAAAGGTTACTCTGCTGTGATCTGTTGTTAAAACCTCCCATAAGTGGGACCGTCACGGATGTCCAAATTTTACTGTGTGGGAGCACTGGGCATTGCTGGCCTTTTTGACCGGGTGTGGCACCCGGGCCTCTTTTGCAAAACTTCAAGCCTGGGGAAATTTCAGGGCCTACGCTATGTTCCTCATGATTACCTTCTGGGAGATCTCTAATGTAGTCCTCAAGGGAAAGGAACAGCAAAGGGATCCATTGGGGGAAGGGGTTTCCCCAAGGAAGCGTGCTGGTCCTTGTTATGGAATTCCCACTTCAACGACCTTCTTCTCTCACCCAAATCACATGCATATGCAGACGACTGTACCTGACATTCACTTTTCCAAGAGAAGAAAAGCAGCTGTCTAACTACTCAAACACCAGCTGGGGCTATATCCTTTGGGGAAATAGATGGCAAGTAAAATTTGCACCGAGAAAACCAAATGATGATCGTCTTAGGGCCCCGATGGTAATGTGGTGCAGTAGTAAAGGATAATGGGACAAAAGTTGGGACCCGGAGAAAGTTGATTTCCTTGCGGTGAAATTGCCCAAATAACCATGAAGAACCAGTTGTAAATCTTGCAAAAAAGGGGCCCGGAAACTTTCAGCACTTCGCCGTATCTCGCATCGCTTTTACAGTAGGGGTTGCAAAATCCTGTACAGGCCAAGTACGCTCACACCTTTGGGATGCCCACTTTCTTGGTTTGCCTGCCCCCCCCTCTCATCTGCGAGCTTGCAAGAGAGACAGAGCAAGACTCTCATCTCTCGCCCGGACCCACCGGATAGATCTTCATTTCAGCAAGCCTTCAACATAGGAGGGGTGGGGGGGCCTTACTGTTATTTCAAGGCCAATATTGTCAAAATACCACACTTTGGGTCCACTTTGGGACGCGTGAAACAAGCTTTTATGCCACAAGACGGGAGAAAGCAGCAACTTCACTTGGCTGTCCCTTCCCAGAACATCACCCATCTGAGATCTACATACCCCGGAGATCGAGTATGGAAAACCTTCGTACAGCATAAATGATTAACGAATAAAGTCAGTTGATCAAATGAAAAGCGGCCCAAGATTTCTCCAAATTCATCCTGTCCCGTACTTTTATTCTCATAAAAAAAAAAATCTTTTAAAAGAGCTGATGTAGGGAACGCTCTTAGCTTGCCAATTAAAAATTGGAACCTTAACCGTAATATAGCTTCAAAAAAGCTAGGGGTCCTAACCCTTGTCAAACCCTGTGTAAAAAAAAAAAAAAAAAAAAAAAGAGAGAGAGAGAGAGAGAGGAGAGAGAGAGAGAGAGGAGAGAGAGAGAGAGAGAGAGAGAGAGAGAGAGAGAGAGAGAGAGAGAGATGAGAAGGAGAGAGAGAGAGAGAGAGAGAGAGAGAGAGAAAGGAGACAGAGACAGAGACTGGACAGATACCTAAAGTCAGTGCCGGATCAGCCGGGCTGAGGCTCGTACGTTTGAATGCGTGCGGCCAGCAGTAACAGCCTAGTTGATCAGGCCCTGATCCATCGGAAGGCCTGGTCATGGATCGGGCCGCGGGGGCGTTGATCCCCGGAATAACGTCCAGGTAAGACAGAGACAGACAGAGACAGAGACAGAGTACGACGGGCTTGCAACGTCAATATTCATAAAAGTGTTCAACTTTTCTCTAAGCGACTCGCAGTTTGATGAAGTCTCACTGACAGTAACACCCACATACCCACACCCACACCCACCTACACCCACACCCACACACTCACACCCACAAACATGTGCGAGGTGTCAGAGTGAGCGCCTGTGACTACCGGGTTTCCACAGGGGTCAGTCCTAGGACCGGTGCTGTTTCTGGTATTTGTGAACGACATGGTGAAAGGAACAGACTCAGAAGTGTTCCTGTTTGCAGATGATGTGAAGCTGATGAGAAGAATTCAACTGGACGAGGACCAGGCAGAACTACAAAGGGATCTGGACAGGCTGCAGGCCTGGTCAAGCAACTGGCTCCTGGAATTCAACCCCACCAAGTGCAGTCATGAAGACTGGGGAAGGGCGAAGAAGACCGCAGACAGAGTATAGTCTAGGGGGTCAGATACTACAAACCTCACTCAAGGAAAAGGATCTTGGGGTGAGTATAACACCAGGCACATCTCCTGAGGCGCACATCAACAGATTAACCAGATAACTGCTGCAGCATATGGGCGCCTAGCAAGCCTAAGAACAGCATTCCGATATCTCAATAAGGAATCGTTCAGGACACCGTGTACGTCAAGCCCATACTGGAGTATGCAGCACCAGTTTGGAATCCACACCTGGTCAAGCATGTCAAGAAATTAGAGAAAGTGCAAGGGTATGCAACAAGACTAGTACCAGAACTAAGGGGATTGTCCTACGAAGAAAGGTAAAGGAAAATCAGTCTGACGACTGTCGAATGCCAGGCTGAGGGACTGATTACCTCAAACTCCTCTTCTCCTTACGCCTTTCTACTTTGTATTGGACTGATGAAGCCACTGTGTGGCGAAGCGTTTCCCGAATAAAGATTCCCATATGTTGCAAAAGTGTCTCAATCTTCAGTCTGACGACACTGGAGGACAGGAGGGTCAGGGTAAACATGATAACGACATATAAAATACTCCGAGGAATTGACAAGATGGGCAAAGACAGGATGTTTCAGAGATGGGACACAGAAACAAGGGGTCACAATTGGAAGTTGAAGACTCCAATTAGTCAAAGGGATGTTAGGAAGTATTTCTTCAGTCATAGAGTTGTTAGGAAGTGGAATAGCCTAGAAAGTGATGTAGTGGAGGAAGGAACCATACATAGTTTAAAGACGAGGTATGATAAAGCTCATGGAGCAGGGAGAGAGAGGACCTAGTAGCAATCAGTGAACAGGGGGGCCAGGAGCTATGAATCGACCCCTGCAGCCACAAATAGGAGAGTACAAATAGGTGAGTACACACACACACACACACACATATGTGTGTGTGTGTGTGTGTGTGTGTGTGTGTGTGTGTGTGTGTGTGTGTGTGTGTATGTGTGTGTGTGTGTGTGTGTACGTGTGTGTGTGTGTGTGTGTGTGTGTACGTGTGTGTGTGTGTGTATGTGTGTGTGTACGTGTGTGTGTGTGGTGTGTGTGTGTGTGTGTGTGTGTGTGTGTGTGTGTGTGTGTGTGTGTGTGTGTGTGTGTGTGTGTGTGTGTGTGTGTATGTGTGTGTGTACGTGTGTGTGTGTGTGTGTGTGTGTGTGTGTGTGGTGTGTGTGTGTGTGTGTGTGTGTGTGTGTACGTGTGTGTGTGTACGTGTGTGTGTGTGTGTGTGTGTGTGTGTGTGTGTGTGTGTGTGTGTGTGTGTGTGTGTGTGTGTGTGTGTGTGTGTGTGTGGTGTGTGTACGTGTGTGTGTGTACGTGTGTGTGTGTGCGTGTGTGTGTGTGTGTGTGTATGCTCATAAATTATTACGGAGTTGGTGTGAGCAGTTAACAACGTAGATTTCTCTGCCTCCAGAATAATTGCGACGTAGCTTCAAACTACCAACAATTTGTACCTTCAGCAGCAATAATTTTGGTTCCTGTCCTGTCTGCTGTCTCTATTTTGTGCTTCCTATTTGTGTTGTGCTTGTTGTGTGTACTAACTAGTTCTCACCTAATTGTGGTTGCAGGGGTCGAATCATAGCTCATGGCCCCGTCTCTTCACTCTGGATCATTCTGTCTCTGTCCACCTTGTCAATTCCTCTCAGTATTTTGTATGTTGTTATCATGTCCCCCCTATCTCTCCTGTCCTCCAGTGTCGTCAGGTTGATTTCCCTTAACCTCTCCTCGTAGGACATACCTCTTAGCTCTGGGACTAGTCATGTTGCAAACCTTTGCACTTTCTCTAGTTTCTTTACGTGCTTGGCTAGGTGTGGGTTCCAAACTGGTGCCGCATACTCCAATATGGGCCTAATGTACACGGTGTACAGGGTCCTGTGTTGTGCTTGTTGTACGTGTTGTGCTTGTTGTGTGTGTTGTATGTGTTGTACGTGTTGCATGTGTTGTATGTGTTGTATGTGTTGTATGTGTTGTATGTGTTGTGCTTGTTGTGTTTGTTGTGTGTGTTGGATGTGTTGTATATGTTGTGCTTGTTGTGTGTGTTGTATGTGTTGTGTGTGTTGTGTGTGTTGTATGTGTTGTATGTGTTGTGCTTGTTTTGTGTGTTGTGTGTGTTGTATGTGTTGTGTGTGTTGTATGTGTTGTGTGTGTTGTATGTGTTGTGTGTGTTGTATGTGTTGTGCTTGTGTGTGTTGTATATGTTGTGCTTGTTGTGTGTGTTTGTGTGTGTTGTATGTGTTGTGTGTGTTGTGTGTGTTGTATGTGTTGTGTTTGTTGTATGTGTTGTATGTGTTGTGTGTGTTGTATGTGTTGTGCTTGTTGTGTGTGTTGTATGTGTTGTGTTTGTTGTGTGTATTGTGTGTGTTGTATGTGTTGTGTGTGTTGTATGTGTTTGTGTGCGTTGTGTGTGTTGTATGTGTTGTGTGTGTTGTGAGTGTTGTATGTGTTGTGTGTGTTGTATGTGTTGTGTGTGTTGTATGTGTTGTGTGTGTTGTGTGTGTTGTATGTGTTGTGTGTGCTGTGTGTGTTGAATGTGTTGTGTGTGTTGTGTGTGCTGTATGTGTTGCGCTTGTTGTGTTTGTTGTGTGTGTTGTATGTGTTGTGCTTGTTGTGTTTGTTGTGTGTGTTGTACGTGTTTGTGTGTGTTGTATGCGTTGTGTTTGTTGTGTGTGTTGTATGAGTTGTGCTTGTTGTGTGTGTTGTATGTGTTGTGTTTGTTGTGAGTGTTGTGTGTGTTGTATGTGTTGTGTTGTTGTGTGTGTTGTATGTGTTGTGCTTGTTGTGTGTGTTGTATATGTTGTGTTTGTTGTGTGTGTTGTGTGTGTTGTATGTGTTGTGTTTGTTGTGTGTGTTGTATGTGTTGTGCTTGTTGTGTTGTATGTGTTGTGCTTGTTGTATGTGTTGTATGTGTTGTGCTTGTTGTGTGTGTTGTATGTGTTGTGTTTTGTTGTGTGTGTTGATGTGTGTAGATGTGTTGTGTTTGTTGTGTGTGTTGTATGTGTTGTGTTTGTTATGTATGTTTTATGTGTTGTGCTTGTTGTGTGTGTTATTGTGTTGTGCTTGTTGTGTGTATTGTATATGTTGTGTTTGTTGTGTGTGTTGTGCTTCTTGTGTGTGTTGTATGTGTTGTGTTTGTAGTGTGTGTTTTATGTGTTGTGCTTGTTGTGTGTGTTGTATGTATTGTGATTGTTATGTGTGTTGTATGTGTTGTGCTTGTTGTATGTGTTGTGTCTGTTGTGTGTGTTGTATGTGTTGTGCTTGTTGTGTGTGTTGTATGTGTTGTGCTTGCTGTGTGTGTTGTATGTGTTGTGCTTGTGTATGTGTTGTATGTGTTGTGTTTGTTGTATGTGTTGTATGTGTTGTTGCTTGGTTGTGTGTTGTATGTGTTGTATGTGTTGTGTTTGTTGTATGTGTTGTATGTGTTGTGCTTGTTGTGTATGTTGTACGTGTTGTGCTTGTTGTAAGTGTTGTATGTGTTGTGCTTGTTGTATGTGTTGTGCTTGTGTATGTTGTACGTGTTGTGCTTGTTGTATGTTTATATGTGTTGTGCTTGTTGTATGTGTTGTATGTGTTGTGCTTGTTGTTGTGTTGTATGTGTTGTGCTTGTTGTATGTGTTGTGCATGTTGTACGTGTTGTGCTTGTTGTATGTGTTGTGCTTGTTGTATGTGTTGTATGTGTTGT
>NC_069432.1:33821646-33844146 GCF_026875155.1 Cherax quadricarinatus | reverse complement strand
AGCAGCAACAATAACAACAGCAGCAACAACAATAACAACAACAGCATCAGCAACGACAATAATAACAGTAGCAACAACAATATCAGCAGCAACATCAGCAGATAATAATGATATTAACAACCACATTCTCTCTCCCCTCTCTCTGGTTCTCTCTCTCTCTCTCCCTCTTTGGTCCTCTCTTTCTCTCTCCCCACGCTGGTTCGCTAGGGATACCGTGACCATGCTAGCTATTAGCACACAAAGAAGTATAAACTAGCAGTGCGGGTTGGTAAACAATGCTCTCTACTGGTTGTCAAATGTTAGGTTATAACATGTCATTCTCCAGTTAACTATATTTGTACAGGAGGGACAGACCTCAACACACGAGACTAGAAGTGAACCAGGTGAGGAACTATGACTCGACCCACGCACTAACAAATAAGTGCACTTCCGTCAACGCTGCGTTACTGCTCTGAACAAACTAGGCTAAACATTGATAGTAAACATGTACTAGACGAACTCTTCATGTCTAAATACAGTATTTTTCAGCAAACATCGTATTCACTTGAATAAATATGCAGCTATGACACGGAAAACTTGTTATAGAAGCCATGAATCACTGTATGATGGAATTTTATGCAAGAACGAAAATTATGGCTCAGAACGGAGTACAGAAACCTGGGCCAAACCAGGACAGCCGTCACAACTACACCATTGTTGTATGTCGACAGGAAATCAGAGATAAACAACAACACTACAATAACTGTGAGAGATATTAATGACTCACACTTTAATGAGAATAATCTACCAAGAAGCAAAAGAGGTTAAGTTACTGGAAGAGCTTCGTATCTGAGGGAGTTTGAAAAGTGATAGCAGAGTTAATGCCAGCACGAGTCCTACTCCAGGGGCGGATCTACTGTGAAATTAATGAATTTTAAGCTTCAGGGCCCCTAATCCCGGAGGGGCCCCAAAAGCCACTTCAGTCCGTATTGCTTAAATTTTTTTGGGTCTACTGTATGAGAAGGGGTTGCGAAGGGGTCCCCATAAACAGCTCAAGTTTCAGGGCCTTAAAAATGTAGATCCGCCGCTGGTCCCTGTTGCTAGCCTCTCTGAAGAGGAGCTAGCCTATAATATAACAATAATATAATATCTGGTCACAGACCGGGTCGCGGGGGCGTTGACCCCCGGAACCTTCTCCAGTTTTACAGGTACATGTACATGGTGTACAGACCTAGCTGACATCAATGACATACTACTATATAGAAAGCCACTTGTTATGCTGAACATTTCGGGCAAATTAGGTCAGTTTTGTCCCAGGATGCGACCCACACCAGTCGACTAACACCCAGGTACCCGTTTTATACTGATGGGTGATCATGGACAGCAGGTGTCTTATGGAAACACGTCCCCAATGTTTTCCAGCCGTATGGGCGATTCGAACTCCGGACCTCAGTGTGTGAGCTGAGTGCGCTAGTGATTGAGCTACGGGACACCTTGCGTCAGTGCTACAACTACTGGAAAAGTTAGACAAGATATATGATGTACAAATTACTGATAACGGGACACCAACAGCACAGCTGTGCTTCTGTTGTTACGAGTAGTTGATTACAAATATGTGGTAGGGGTTGTTATCATGATGCAGGTGTACAGGTGTGGGGCTGTCATCGTAGCACAGGTGTGGGGGCAGGAAAACCAGAAGACGTTCACATGTTAACATTAATTCCTCTTGTCTGAGGGAGACACGATCCCACATGACTCGGTGTTTACACAGTTATTATTACTAAGGTGGTAAATCTCTGCTTGTAGCTTAAAGGTAACTATTATTATTATTATTATTATTATTATTATTATTATTATTATTATTATTATTATTATTATTATTATTATCGCCATTATTATTAGTAGTATTATCACATTATTATTATTGTTATTATTATTATTATTATTATTATTATTATTATTATTATTATTATTATTATTATTATTATTATTACTATTATTATTATTATTATTATTATTATTATTATTATCATAATTATTATTATTATTATTATTATTATTATTATTATTATTACTGCCATTATTATTAACATCATCATTATTATTATTATTATTAATACCATTATTATTAACATCATCATTATTATTATTATTACAATTATTATTATATTATTACAAATATTATTATTACTCTTACTATTTGAATTAACACGACCATAAAATTTCTCAAAATAAAAAAACTACCCAACAATGAGAATTTATTTTGTAAGTAAACAGGAGGCAACAAACACATTTCCTGAAGGGCGAAAATTCCGCACCAACGATTGCCAAGTAAATTACAGGAGGAAGAGCGAAGCTGCATCGTGCTAAGTGACCCATAAATAGGCATCAATATCTGGTGTTAAATGAGGCAGCAAACATCTGTCTCAGAGGACACAAGTGAGGTTTTTAGAATCTGATCCTTGACCACTGAGAAGCAACTCGGATCAAGCAAGATGGATGGAAGATTCAGTCCTTTCCCAATTTGTTTTTCATAATTGGAGGAGACGTCACATATGGTTGGCAGATGATGTTGAAGATGTTAATGGTGTTGTTGTTAGTAAAGATCTTGAACTCATGTCTAGCTGTGATTAATATTCCTACTGGTTAATTAGGATGTGAGAGCTCTCTCTCTCTCTCTCTCTCTCTCTCTCTCTCTCTCTCTCTCTTCTCTCTCTCTCTCTCTCTCTCTCTCTCTCTCTCTCTCTCTCTCACACGACCCATCAAAATAATTAAACACACAACAATGTGTCAATATTTTACTGTCTCTTTGCCAATCTGTGTCTGGCATTGATATAAATAAAAAATGTTTTTAAAACTCATTAGTGACTAAACGACACAAATAATATTGACAGGAAACAATGGTGCTTTGTTTGTTTGTTTGTCTTTGTGTGTGTGTTTGGGCAATTGTACACGGGCTATTGCCAAATCGTTTTTTGTCTTTTATTTTCTGAGAGAGAGTGAGAGAGAGAGAGAGAGAGAGAGAGCCCCAGAGAAGAGAGAGAGAGGAGAGAGAGAGAGGGAAAGAGGAGAGAGAGAGAGAGAAGGGGAAAGAGGAGAGAGAGAGAAAAGAAACTCACCACTAACGCCCCAGAGTCCCTCTAACAATCACTCGTTATTGTATGTTGACCCATAACATTTTTTCATAAATAACAACAATCACAAAAAGAACCGTAAAACAACCACAGCAACAACAACCACAGAACAACAACCACAGAAACCAACAACCACAGAAACAACAACCACAGCAAAAAACAACCACAGCAACAGCAACCACAGCAACAACAACCACAGCAACAAAAAACCACACAACAACAACCACACAAAAACAACCACAGCAACAAAAAACCCACAGCAACAACACCACAGCAACAAAAACCACACCAACAACAACCACAAAACAACAACCACAGAAAACAAAAACCCCACAAAACAACAACCACGCAACAACAACCACGCAACAGCAACCACAGAAACAACAACCACAAAACACAACCACAGCAACAACAACCAAGAAACAACAACCACAGCAACAACAACCACAGCAACAACAACCACAGCAAAACAACAAAAACCCAGCAACAGAACCACAGCAACCAACCACGCAACAACAACCAAACAACAACAACCACAGCAACAACAACCCAGCCCCAACCCCACCAACAACAACCACAGCAACAAAAACCCCCGCAACAACAACCACAGCAAAAACAACCCAAGCAACAAAACCACAGCAACAACAACCACGCAACAAAAACCCAAACACAAAAACCCACAGCAAAAAACAACCCGCAACAAAAACCCACAGCAACAGCAACCACAGCAACAGCAACCACAGCAACAACAACCACACAACAACAACCACAGCAACAACAACCACAGCAACAACAACCACAGAAACAACAACCCGCAACAACAACCACAACAACAAAAACCCAAGCAACAAAAACCACAGCAACAACAACCACAGCAAAAAAAAACCCACAAAACAACAACCACGCAAAAACAACCACAGCAACAACAACCAAGCAAAAAAACCACAGCAACAACAACCACAGCAACAAAAACCCGCAACAACAACCACACAACAAAAACCCACAGCAACAAAAACCACAGCAACAACAACCACAGCAACAACAACCACAGCAACAACAACCCAGCAACAGCAACCCAGCAACAAAAACCACAGCAACCAAAACCACAAAAACAACAACCACAGCAAAAACAACCACGCAACAAAAACCCACAGAACAACAACCACAGCAACAAAAACCACAACAACAACACCACAGCAACAACAACCACAGCAACAACAACCACAGCAACAACAACCACAGCAAAAACAACCACAGCAACAACAACCACAGCAACAACAACCACCAAAAAAACAAAAACCACAGCAACAAAAACCCACAGCAAAAACAACCAAAAAACAACAAAACCCCACAACAACAACCCAGCAAAAAACCACGCAAACAAACCACAGCAACAGCAACCACAGCAAAAACAACACAGCAACAAAAACCACAGCAAAAAACAACCACGCAACAAAAACCAAGCAACAACAACCACACAACACAATAACAACACAACCACAGCAACAACAACCACAGCAACAAAAACCAAAGAAACAACAACCACGCAACAACAACCAAGCAAAAAAAACCCACAGCAACAACAACCCAGCAACAAAACCCACAGCAACAACAACCACAGCAACAACAACCCCCACAACAACAACCACAGCAAAAACAACCACAGCAAAAACAACCACAGCAACAACAACCACAGCAAACAAAAAACCAAAACAACACAACCACAGCAAAACAACCAAGCAAAAACAACCACAGCAACAAAAACCACAGAAACAACAACCACAGCAACAACAATTGCGAAATAAAAACCCAAAAAAAAAACAACAATCACAGAAATAACCACAAAACAAAAAATAAAACTTTAAAAACAACCACAAAAAACAATCCAAAACAACCACAACAAAAACCCCGCAACAATCCCAGCAACAACAACCACAACAAAAATCACAGCACAACAACCACAAAAAAAATTACAAAAAAAAAAACAACAATCCAAAAAAGAACAACCACAACAACAACAATCACAAAAACCCCAAAATTTAAAAACAATCGCGAAAAAAACAATACAGCACAACAACCGAAACAAAAAATCCACAACTTACTTTTTTCCAGGAAGTAATAATCTGCTCTACGTAAACTCCCGTTAAGGAAGGCGACCCAAAGAAAAAACTCACATTCCCATGATTTTATTCAACTCTTCTTTCCATGAATGTGTTGGCACTATCGTGAGACTACCCTCAGAGTCCACTCTACCACCATCGTGAGACTACCCTCTGAGTCCACTCTACCACCATCGTGAGACTACCCTCTGAGTCCACTCTACCACCATCGTGAGACTACCCTCATCCACTCTAAACACCCCTGTGAGAAATCCCCTGAGTCCCCCTCTACCACCATCGTGAGACTACCCTTGGTCCCCTCAACCAACATCGTCAACTACCCCTGTCCCTCTACCACCATCTGAACTACCCTCAAGTCCACTTACCACAGTGAGACCCACCCCCGAGTCCACTCTACCACCATCGTGAGACTACCCTTAAGTCCACTCTCCACCCTCGTGAAAACTCCCCTTTAGTTTCCCCCTCTACCACCATCGTGGACTACCCTCTAACCACTCTACCCCATGTGAATACCCTTGAGTCCCCTCCCCACCATCGTGAGACTACCCTCTAGTCCACTCTACCCCCACGTGAAACTACCCTCTGAGCCCTCTACCCCCATCGTGAGACTACCCCGAGCCCCCTTACCCCCATGTAACTACCCCCCTGATTCCACTCTACCACCATCGTGAGACTACCCCCCGATCCACTCTAACCCCCATCTGGGGACTCCCTCTAAGTCCACTCTACCACCCTCGGAGACTACCCCTCTGAGCCCCCTCTCCACCATCGTGAACTACCCCGAGCCCTTCTACCACCATCGGGGACTCCCCCCCTGAGTCCACTCTAAAAACCATCGTGAGACTACCCTCTGAGTCCACTCTACCACCATCGTGAGACTACCCTCTGAGTCCACTCTACCACCATCGTGAGACTACCCTCTGAGCCACTCTACCACCCTCGTGAGACTAACCCCCTGATCCACCTTTACCACCATCTGAGACTACCCTCTGAGTCCCTCTACCCATCGTGAGACTCCCCCCAGTCCCCCTTTCCAATGGAGCTACCCTCGAGTCCACCTACCCCCATCGGAGACTCCCACTAATCCCCTTACCCCCTCGTGAACTACCCCCTGAGTCCATTACCCACCCTCGTGGACTACCCCCTGAGTCCACTCTACCCCCCATCGGAGACTTCCCTCTGAGTCCCCCTTACCACCCTTGTAGCATACCCCCCTGAGTCCACTCCCACCCCCATCCTGAGATACCCTTGAGTCCACTCTACCACTAACGTGAGACTACCCTCTGAGTCCACCCAAACCACACGGAGACTACCCTCTGAGTCCCCCCTCTACCACCATCGTGAGACTACCCCTCGAGTCCACTTACCCCATCGTGAGACTACCCCCCAAGTCCTCTCACCCCATCGTGAGATACCCCTGATCCCCCTCTACCACCATCGTAGACTACCCTCTGAGTCCCCCACCAATCGTAGACTACCCTCTGAGTCCACTCTACCACCCCTCGTGAATACCCTTGGTCCCCCCCTCCACCTCGGGACTCCCCTGAGTCCACTCTACCCCATGTGAGACTACCCTCTGGTCCCCCCTCTAAACCCCCACGTGAGTACCCTCTGATCCACCAACCCCTATCGTGGACTACCCCCTGAGTCCACTCTACCACTACGTGAGACACCCTTGGTCCCTCTACCACCCCTCGTGAGAAACCTCTGAGTCCACCTACCACATCGTGAACTACCCTCAGAGTCCCTCTACCACCATCGTGAGATACCCCGAGTCCACTCTACCACCATCGTGAGACTACCCTCTGAGTCCACTCTACCACCATCGTGAGACTACCCTCTGAGTCCACTCTACCACCATCGTGAGACTACCCTCTGAGTCCACTCTACCACCATCGTGAGACTACCCTCTGAGTCCACTCTACCACCATCTGGACTCCCTTGAGTCCACCTACCACATCTGAGACAAAACCCCCTGAGTCCACTCTCCCCCATCGTGAGACAAAAAAAAAAAAAAAAAGAAAAAAAAAAAAAAAAAAAAAAAAAAAAAAAAAAGGGAAAAAAAAAAAAAAATTTAAAAAAAAAAAAAAAAAAAAAAAGAAAAAAAAAAAAAAAAAAAAAAAAAAAAAAAAAAAAAAAAAAAAAAAAAAAAAAAAAAAAAAAAAAAAAAAAAAAAAAAAAAAAAAAAAAAAAAAAAAAAAAAAAAAAAAACCCCCCCAAAAAAAAAAAAAAAAAAAAAAAAAAAAAAAAAAAAAAAAAAAAAAAAATTTTAAAAAATTAAAAAAAAAAAAAAAAAAAAAAAAAAAAAAAAAAAAAAAAAAAAAAAAAAAAAAAAAAAAAAGACAAAAAAAAAAAAAAAAAAAAAAAAAAAAAAAAAAAAATTAAAAAAAAAAAAAAATCCCCCAAAAAAAAAAAAAAAAAAAAAAACAAAAAGAAAAAAAACCAAAAAAAAAAAAAGGGAATTTGACCACACCACCAGGGGAGAACCCTCTGAGTCACCACCACCATCGTGAGCTACCCTCTGAGCCACTCTACCACCACGTAGACTACCCCCTGGTTTCCCCTCTACCACCATCGTGAGAACCCCCGAGTCCATCTCCACCATCGTGAACTACCCCCTGAGCCCACTCTCCACCATCGGGGATACCCCTCTGAGTTCCACCCCTTTCCACCATCGGAGACTACCCTCTGATCCACTCTACCACCATCGTGAGACTACCCCCTAGTCCACTCTACCACCATCGTAGACACCCTAAATCCATCACCCCCATCGTAACTACCCTCGATCCACTCTCCACCCTGTGAGACTACCCTCTGGTCCCCTCTACACCATCGTGAGACTACCCATAATCCACTCTAAAACCCCCATCGTGAGACTACCCCTGAGTCCACTCTACCCCATGTGAACTACCCTCCCGATCCACTCTCCAAACCCTTGTGAATACCTCGAGTCCACTCTACCACCCATTTGAAGACTACCCCGATCCCCCTCTCCCCACTTAGACTACCCTCTGATTCCCCAATCAAATGTGAACACCCTCGAGTTCCCCTTAACCCCCCATTGGAGACTACCCTCAGTCCACTCTACCACCATCTGGGACTACCCTCGAGTCCCTCTACCACCACGGAATACCCTCGAGTCCCCTCTACCACCCTGTAGACTACCTTGAGTCCACTCTACCACCATTGTGAGACTACCCCCTGAGTCCTCTACCACCATTGGGCTACCCTATCCACCTCTACCACCATCGTAGACTACCCCTGAGCCACTCTCCCCCATCGGAGACTACCCTTGAGTCCCCCTCCACCACGTGGACTACCCTCAAATCCACTCTACCACCATCGTAGACTACCCCGAGTCCACTTACCACCATCTGAACTACCCTCTGATCCCCCTCTACCCCATCGTGGATACCCTCTGAGTCCCCTTACCACCATCGTGAGACACCCTCTGAGTCCCTCTACCACCACCCTGAACCCCTCTATCCACTCTACCCAACCCTGAGATACCCCTGAGTCCACCTAAACCCCCATCGTGAAAATACCCCCGAGTCCACTCTACCCCCATCGTGAACACCCCCCGGTCCCCCTCTACCACCACCCTGATACCCTCGAGCCACTCTACCCCCCACCCGGGAAATACCCCCCTGATCCACTCTACATTTTACTAATTTTTACCCCAAAAAACTCTGACCCAAGTTCTAACTTCCACCCTAGAACGGGCTCCAGGTCAACTCTCCCCCCCGGCCTAAAACGGTCGCACCTAACATTTGGCACGGTCAGAACATCCCACGGGGTCCCCGGTCCCCACCCAAGGGGTTTGGCACTTTAAACTCTCCGGTTTTTGGGCATTTCTTGGTCAAAAACCCAAACCATCAACACCCCATCACTCACCACCCTTACTCCCCCCATCATCCACAACCAACTACCCCCCATCCCCTCACCCACCCAAACCCAAAAACCCTTCACTCACACACCTCCTAAAACCCCTCACCCTCACACACTAAAAACCTCCTCCCACAAAACCCTAAAACCTTACCCACCATCAACACATCATACTCAACACCCCCCAAATAAAATTACCCACCCACACCAAACCATCCTAAACAACCCTCAAAAAACCCCCTTACCCCCAAAAACCCAATCCAAATTCCCCCCCATCAAAACCCCACACTCAACACCATCACTAAAACAATACTCACCAAACCCTCCTACAACCTCACTCAAACCCATCACTCCCATCCCCCTCCTCACCACCATACTCCCCAAAATCCACTCACCCACCCCCTTTAAAACACCCATCACTCACCACCCTCCAAACCCCCCACCACCATCACCCCAAAAAACCTTCACTCACACAAATACTACACCCCACACTCACCACCCCCTACAAAAACCCCACCCCCCTACAACCACATACACCCCATCACTCACCACCATACTCCCCCATCACTCACAAAACATCACTCCCCCTCCCACCCTTTAAAAACCCCATCCTCACCACCCCTCAAATCCCTCAATTATTAAAACCCCTTTTAAACCATCCCCCACACACCATCACTCCACACCCCTCACCCCACAACCTCACTCAACCAAACCCACCAAACAACCATCCCCCCACCACCCCACTAACACCCCTCCACCCTCCCCAACCACACTAAAAAACAACCACAACCCCACTACAACCCATCACTCACACAAACTTAAACCCCTCACCACCAACCACCAACTAACACCCATCACCCCACAAAATCCTCCAAACATCCTACACAAACCATACTACCCCATCACTCACACACCACCTAAAAAAACCCCCAAACCACACCCATACCCACAACACACTCCACAAAAAATCACTCCCCCCCTCACCCAAACCCCTCACTCCAAACCCCTAAAAACCCATCCCCCAAACTTTCACTCCCAAACATCCCCCCCTCCACCCTCACTCCCCCCCACCCAATCTCACTAAAAAACTCCCCACCCTTTTTTCCAACCCATACTCCAACCTCACCCCACACCCCTCACTCCCCCACACCACACCACACACCCATCCCACACACCATCACTCAACACCCCTCACTCCACACCATCACTCACACACCCCTCACCCACCCAACCCCTCACCAACAACCCATCACACACCCCCATCACTCACACACCATCACTACACACCCATCACTCACACAAACCCATCACCCCAAACCCACACCCCCCACACAACCCCTCACTCACACACCCATCACTTACACAACCCCCTCACCCCCCACACCCCTCACCACAACCCATCACACACACCCCACTCACACACCCATCACCACACACCATTCCCCCCCTCCCCACACACCCATCACCCCCAAACACCAACACCCCTCCCACAACCCATCACACACCCCTCACCCCACACCCCCCCAAACCCCACTACACACCCATCACCACCAACCTCACTCCAAAAAAACCCCTCACCACAACCCATCACACCACCCCCACTCACACACCCCTCACTCACCCCATCACTCACACACCCCTACACACACACCCATCACACAACCATCACTCCACACCACCACCACACACCCACACCACACACCCCTCACACACACCCCCCATCCACAACCCCTCACTCAACACCCATCACACACAACCCATTCACTCACACACCCACACAACAACCATCACCCACACCCCTCACTCCACACCCCCATCCACAACCCCTCACCACACACCCATCACCCACACCCATCCCCACAACCCCTCACTCACACACCCCTCACTCCCACCCCATCACTCCACACCCATCCCCCCACACACCCCCAATCCCACTCCTCCCCCACCCATCACCACCCCCATACACACAACCCTCCTCCACACCCATCACCACACACCATTAAAAAAACACACAACCACACCACACACCCTCACACAACCCCATCCTCCCCCATCCCCAAAACCCTTTTCCCCCCCCCCCCCACAAAACCTTTCCCCCCCCACCAAAACCCCCAAAAACCCCCCCACCTCCCACTTCCCCCCAAAACCTATAAAAAAATTCAAAATCCCCCCAAAATTAAAACCCAATAAAAATAAAACCCCCACTAAAAATTTTCCCCTTTTTTTTGGGTTTTTTTTTTAAAATTTTTTTCCCCCAAAATTTTTATTTAAAAAATTTTCCCCAAAAATTTTAAAAAAACCTTTTTAAAAAGGGGGGTTTTTTAAAACCCCTTTTAAATTTTAATTTGGGGAAAATTTTTTTTAAAATTTTTTCCCCCCCAAACATAAAAAAAATTTTAAAAAATTAAAAATTTTAAAAAATATATAATTTTAAAAATATAATAAGAAAAAATTACTTTACATTATACCACTTTCCCACCCAATACCCCTTCCTAAAAAACACACCAACAAAACAACCCAAATACCAAATTTTAAACCCCTTTTTAACTTAAAACCCCCCTTAAAAACCAAAACCCTAAATAAACCCCCCCCCAAAAATTTCCCCATTCACCCCAAAAATTTCCCAAAAAAAATAAAAAAAAAAAAAAAATTTTAAAAATTTTTTTTTTTTTTTTTTCCCCAAAAAAATTAAAAATAAACCCAAAATTTTTTCACCTTTGGAAATAAAGAAAGCCCTTTTTTCCCCGGGGAAGGAAAAAAGGACCACTACTCCCCAAAGGGTAAAGGGGGAAACCCAAAATCTGCCCTGAGGAGGGGGGGGAGAAAACGGCAGGGGTGGGGTGAGGGAGGGGGGGGAAAAAGGGTTGGGTGGAGGGGGAGGGAGGGGGTCCCCCGGGTGGGGGGGTGGGGGAAATGGGGAAGGGTGGAAGGGGGGGGGGGCCCCCGGGTGGGGGAGGGGGAGGCCACTGATAATGAAGGGGGAGGAAATGAGGGTGGTGAAGAGAGGAAGAGGGAAATAGGGGCCCGGGTGGGGAAAAAGGGGAAGAGTGCGCCCCAGGGTAGGGGAAAAATTTTAGCCCCCCAACCCTTGTTTCCCCAAAATAAAAAAAAAACAAACACATACAAAAACCCGGGGGAAGAAAAATTTTTAGGGAAACACTAAAATTAAAGAAAAAGAGAAAACCAAACTTTAACTAACCCGGGTTAAAGGAGAAGGGAAAAGGAAACAAGGGCCCCCGGGGTTTTTGGGAAAGGGGAAAAGGGGGAAACCAAACCAACCCCCCGGGGAAAAAGAGAAAGACAAAACTGCGGGACCCCCTTTTTGGGAAAAAAAGGGGCCCGGGATGATGGGTTAAAGGAAAGAAAAGACCAAACACTTTTCCCCCCCCCCCCGGGTGGGGGGAAAAAAGGGAGGCCCTAAAACCCTGAAAAAAAAAAAACAATACTAAGGGGTATAAAAAAAAAAAAATATAAAATTAAAAGGGGGGTGTGGGGTGGGGGGGAAAGACCAAAATATAAAATTTAAAAAAAAAAAAAACATATTGACCCGGGGAGAGAGAGAAAAAAAAGAAGAAGAAAAGACCCCCCAAAGGGGAGAGAAGAAGAGAGAGAAACCCGAGAAGGGTGGAGAGAGGAGAGAGAGAGTAAGAAAAGGTGAGAGAAAAGGAGGGGAGAGGAGAAAAGAGGGGTGAGGAGAGAGAGAGAGAGAGAAAAATAGCCAGGGGAGAGAGAGAGAGAGAGAGAGAAACCCCGCCCCCCGGGGGGAAGAGAGAGAGAGAGAGAGAGAAAAGAGAAGGGGAGAGAGAAAGGAGAGAGAGAAAAGACGAAGGGGGGAGAGAGAGAGAGAGAAGAAAAAGACCCCCGGGAGGAGAGAGAGGAGAGAGAGAGAAAGAGGCCCCGGGGGAGAGAGGGGAGAGAGAGAGAGAAAAACACATGACTGACCCAGGGTAAGAGAGAGGAGGAGAGAAAAGAAAATGAGAGAGAGAGAGAGGGGGAAAACAAAGGGACTGCCCCAGGGTGGAGAGAAGGGGTGAGAAAAAGGAAAAGGGGGAGGGGGAAAAGAGAGGAGAGAGAAAAGCAAATGAGAGAGAAAAGAGAGGAGAGAACCATGACTGACCCAGGGTAGAAGAGAGGAGAGAGAGAAAAAGAAAAAGGGAGAGAGAAGAAAAGAGGAGAAAAGAGAAGGTTAGAGAGAGAGAGAGGGGAAAAACACATGACTGACCCAGGGTGAGGGGGGAAAAAAAAACCCCACAAACCCCCAAGGGAGAGAAAAGAGAGAGAGAGAAAAAGATCCCCGGGAGAGAGAGAGAGGAGAAGCAACACATGACTGCCCCAGGGTGAGAGAGAGAGAGAGAGAGGGGGAAACAAAGAAGGGGAAAGAGAGGGGAGAGAGAGACCCAACAAAAGACTGCCCCAGGGTAAAAAGGGGAAAGAGAGAGAGAGCAAACAATGCCCCAGGGGGAGAGAAGAGGAGAGAGAGGCAAAGGGGAGAGGAGAGAGAGAAAAAACACATGACTGACCCGGGTGGAGGGGAGAGAGAGAGAGAGAAAAGATTAAAGGGGGAGAGAGGAGTGAGAGAGACCCCGAAAAAGGGTGAGAGAGAGAGGGGGGGCAAACACTGACTGACCCAGGGTGAGAGAAGAGAGGGAGAGAGAAAAAGAGAAGGGGGAGAGAGAGAGAGAGAGAGGGGAAAAGGGGGAGAGAAGAGAGAGAGAGGAAACCCAACATGACTGCCCAGGGTGAGGAGAGGGAGAGAGAGAGAAAAAAATGGAGAGAGAGAGAGAGAGAGCAACCCCTGCTGACCCAGGGTAAAGAAAGGAGAGAGGGGAGGGACCCCCAGGGAGAGAAAAGAGAGAGAGAGAGCAACCCTGACTGACCCAGGGTAAAGGAGAGAGAGAGAGAGAAAAAGAGGGGAGAGAGAGAGAGGGGAGAGAGAACAATGACTGACCCAGGGTGAAAAGAAGAGAGGAGACCCCGGACCCCCCTTGAGAGAGAGAGAGAGAGGAAACCCATGAAAAACCGGGTGGAGAGAGGAGAGAGAGGGGGCCAATGAGTGGGGGGGGGGGGGGGGGGGGGGGGGGGGGGGGGGGGGGGGGGGGGGGGGGGGGGGGGGGGGGGGGGGGGGGGGGGGGAAGGGAGAGAGAGGGGAAAAGAGGCAACCCCTGACTGACCCAGGGTGAGAGAGAGAGAGAGAGAGGGCAAAAGAGAAGGGGTGGGAAGAGGAGAGAGAGAAAAGACGAAGGGGAGAAAAGAAGAGAGGGGCAACACATGACTCCCCCAGGTGAAGGAGAGAGAGAGAGAGAAAAGAAAAGGGGGGAGAGAGAGAGGAGAGAGAAAAAGCAAAGAGGGGAGAGGGAAAAAGGAGAGAGCAACACTGACGCCCAGGGTGAGGGGAGAGAGAGAGAAAAGGGAAAAACCCCTGCTGCCCCCAGGGTAAAAGAAAAAACAAAAAAATTTTCCCTCCCCGGGGTTTAAAAAAGAAAAACAAACTTCTAAAATTAAAAAGAAGAGAAGGAACACAGCTCCCATTAAGGGGGGAAAGTTCAAAATTTATGCCCCTGAGAGGAGAAAGGGAAGCCCCCATTTTACCCAATTAAAGAAAAAAAAAACAATAACTGCCCCCGGGGAAGAAAAAAGAAAAGAACCCAACTGAGGGTTAAAAAAGAAGAACAACAATTTAACCCGGGGTAAGGGAAAAAAAGGGGGCAAGAAACAACTCCCCGGGGGTTAAAAAGAAGAAAACCCCCAAGTTAACCCGGGGTGGGGAAAAAGAGGAAAAAACCAACATGTTAACCCGGGGTTAGGAAAAAAGAGAACAACAATGTTAAAACCGGGGTTGAAAAAAGAAGGGGAAACAACAAGTAAGGGTTAAAAGGGGAAAGGGGAAACAACACATGTTCCCCGGGGAAGAAAAAGAGAACAACACATGTTAAACCCGGGGTTGAAAAAAGAAGAAACAACAATGTTAACCCGGGGTTTTAAACAACAATATTTAAAACAAAAACACCATTTTTTTTAACAAAAAAAGTTAAAACAGAAAATTTAAACAAAAAGTTAAGGGAAATAAGTAAAAGTTCAACACAATTTAAAAACCTGTTTACAAACGAATTTTCCCCCACCAATTAAACAACAATTTAAAAAACCAAGGTTAAAAACAAATTTTAAAAAAACATTTTTAAACAAAATGTTAAAAAACACAAGTTAAAAACCCGATTTTAAACAAAAAATTTTTTAACAACAGTATTTTTAAACAACAAATTTTAAAAAAAACCCAAAAAAAAACAACATTTTTTAACAACAGTTTTAAACAACGGGAAAATTTTAAAAAACAACAGAAGTTAACAACAGAATTTTAAACCAACAGTATGTTAAAAAACCGCAAGTTAAAAAAACAGAAATGTTAACAACAGAATTGTTAAAAACCAGAAGTTAACAACAGATGTTAAAACACAAGTTAAAAACCGTATTTTAAAACAAAAAGAATTTTAACAACACCCGAAAACCCAACAGAATTTAAAAAAACTTTTATGTTAACAACACATTTTAAACAACAGAAAGTTAAAACAGTTTTTAAACAACGGGATGTTAACAACAGCAATTTTTAACAACAGATTTTTAAAACCCGCAGGAAAATATTCCCCCCTTTCCTGGGTCTTACTAAAATAATAAAATTTTTGGTTTTTTTTGGGGGAAAAATCCTCAATAACTTTTTTTCCTTTTTAAACGAAAAAATTTCTTGTTATCGCAGAAGCAATCGAGGAAACCCAACTCTAATATCCCGTTTGTGTAATTACAAGGTATAAAAAGAACCTAACGAGGCATTTCCCTTGTTTTTTTAGGGTTCGGAGTAAAGTGTAATAATTCTGACCCCCAAAAAGGGCGAGATAAACCTCCCAATATTATGGGGGGGAAATCAGACTTTCTCCCTCGCTTCCACTTGGTTATCACCCCCAACACACAGGGAATAGTGGGCCCCCTAGTAGCCACCAGCGAAGAGGGGGGGCCCAGGACCCTGTGGTTTCGTTTTCTATATACGAAAAACCCGAGTTTTGGGAAACCCACAAAGTAAAAGGTACAAGAAAGGTGTTTTAAGGTTTCTTCGGGTAAGCTCTGTCTCAGAATTTTACTAAAAAATTTATCGAGGTTTTAAAAAATTTTCAGAAAGGAAGCCCAAAATATAAAGGGCCCTTCAAGGAATTCGGGAAAAAAAAAAAGTCTTAATTTGGGTTTTTTTAAACGTATCGATAAATTTGTTATTTCATTTATTTAGACATCTCTAAGAAATAAAAAATTTCCCTTTCCCTGTTTTTTTTAGAGAGAGGATAAGCAAGCGGATAAACCCGGAGGGTTTAAAAATTGGGTGGAAAGACTGAAGGGTAGGAGTGGTCTCAGGAAAGGTTTGAGGTAATCAGTCCCTCAGGGTGCGGGACTGATTACCTCAAACTCCTCCTCTTCTTACACCTTTCTTCTTTGTACTGGACTGATGAAGCCACTGTCCGGTGAAACGTTTCCTCAATAAAAAATCCCATATGTTGTATAAATGTCTCATTCTTCAAGATTCCGAGTTCTAGGGACTTAGACATCCAACAGACTTGTGTGAGCGAGTTAGATAGGAGTGAAAGCAAGTGGTTTTAATGACGTAACGTGCTGTTGGAGTGTGAGCCGGGTAACATTTATGAAGGCAATTCAGGGGAAACCGTTTAACCGAACTTGAATCCTAGAGGTGGGAAGTAAGACCGTGAAGGAGGGGAGGGAACGTTGCAGCTGGGAGAGCCATCTGAACTGTGATGTTAGCACACTTCTGACAAAATATTGATTGAATAAGTGATGGTAAAAGTGCTTCTTCTTTTTTTCGGATCACCGTATTTTGGTGGGGGATGGCCAGTGTGTTAAGAAAAATAATAATAAAATTTCCTACTAATAATATTGAAAACAGTGATAATCATTTGAAAAAACTGTTGGTGAAATATTCTCCATTAATGCGACTCTGGAAGATAATATGTATATCACAGGTGATCCTAAAGCTGTCTTTAGGTTATATATTATAGCTGTGTCAAGATAACGACTTCGTTATCACTGATGTACAGCTTCCTTCATCAGCTAATATCACTAGGTTGCGTGTCCAGACGAGTCTACACTAACCAATGTGTCCATTATCTCAACACTCAATGTTGTCTCCCAGTTTCTCAGACACTCAATGTTGTCTCCCAGTTATCTCAGTACACTCAATGTTGTCTCCCAGTTATCTCAGTACACTCAATGTTGTCTCCCAGTTATCTCAGTACACTCAATGAATTCCATATAAACTGTTAAGACTTTCTCTTGTGATGACTTTCATTAATTGTGATCTTAAACGTTGACAACATGACGTAGAAAGTATTATTGACTGTTTTACAAATATTTCTTTGCAGTTGAGTTTAGTCAGTTTATCTGCAGATACTTGTCATAGCAGTAATAACAAAATTGTGGTACATGGATTAATTATGTCATAGTTTAGTGTAGTTTTAGTGTCCAGCGAGTACTCTGCGCCGGTGCTTAGCCTAGCTGGTCCGCTAGTGTGGTCTTGACAACCAGGTCTTGCTTGATCTTCTCATACTGTCAAGCATCAATGTCATTCATGCTTTTATTCTTGTTTTAATCTGTTAGTCATACTCTCATTCTTCACTGTCATTCATCACTATCATTTATCACTATCTTCAATGCTCCTCTACATCATCAACATATAACATCTTTCTTTCCTTTTCACTATCATCTCCACTAGTTCCTCAATCACACTTCAAAATTTATAAATGTATATTGGATGACAAATTTCTTCCTGTCCCTGTCATTACTATTGTACGTTTAAAGTCTACATTGATGTAGAACGTAGAACTGTCGGGAAGGTTCCTTAAGTTGCTGTTACAACCAGTAAGTTGACTGGTGTAGAACGTGGTATAAAATACCCACAAGCTAAAGATTAAGACACGTAAGCACCAGTTGGGTATCTTTATTGATGAAACGTTTCGTCTACACAGTAGGCTGGAACGATATCATTCCAGACCATGGAGCTGAACTCTTCTCCAGGCTCGGGGACTGACCACCTCAAATATTTTTTCTCCAAGGTTGATGGACTTATTACATCATCTTCATTTCATTACTACTGCTGCCTTTGTATTTGACTGAAGAAGCCTACTGTATAGGCGAAACGTTTCATTAATAAAGATGTTCAACTACTGAACACGTGTCTTAATCTTGAAGTTGTCTGGTCTAGCAGACACCAGGGAGGTCTGGTTCACTGATCCAAGGAACCATCAACATGGAAGACAGTTGGAACCTATGGTCATGCAGACGTATATTTACGTATGCAATCTTTTCCACCCATCTCTGTGAGAAATGAAAAAAAGTCTCTGGTGGGTGAAACGTCCTCTCAATAAAATGCCCTAAACTCCCATATTGTGGTTTATAAGCATCCTTGTCAGCATACAGTATTATAACACTGCTACGCTGACGCATGGAATTCTACGGAAGGAACATCCACTTTTAACTAAGCTATTATTTATTCTACACATATTTACATTATTTTAAATTATTGCCTACGAAGTTTTGGAATATTTCCTGAGTCTTTTTTTTTTTTGCACTGAGAGTTTTCTCAGGACTATACGTGTATGTTTTCATTTCGAGTTTTATAAGTTTTTGACTGAGTAAAATATGCATTTTTTTTTTTAATTTCAAGAATTATATCAATGTGAACTACCTTCAAGAGATCACTCTGAAGCCCAAGTGGTACTCTGAACCTCCAGGAAGATGTTTACAAGCCCAAGTGGTACTCTGAACCTCCAGGAAGATGTTTACAAGCCCAAGTGGTACTCTGAACCTCCAGGAAGATGTTTACAAGCCAAGTGGTACTCTGAACCTCCAGGAAGATGTTTACAAGCCCAAGTGGTACTCTGAACCTCCAGGAAGATGTTTACAAGCCCAAGTGGTACTCTGAACCTCCAGGAAGATGTTTACAAGCCCAAGTGGTACTCTGACCTCAGGAAGATGTTTACAAGCCAAGTGGTACTCTGAAACCTCCAGGAAGATGTTTACAAGCCCAAGTGGTATCTGAACCTCCAGGAAGATGTTTACAAGCCCAAGTGGTACTCTGAACCTCCAGGAAGATGTTTACAAGCCCAAGTGGTACTCTGAACTCTCCAGGAAGATGTTTACAAGCCAAGTGGTACTCTGAACCTCCAGGAAGATGTTTACAAGCCCAAGTGGTACTCTGAACCTCCAGAAGATGTTTACAAGCCCAGTGGTACTCTGAACCTCCAGGAAGATGTTTACAAGCCAAGTGGTACTCTGAACCTCCAGGAAGATGTTTACAAGCCCAAGTTGTACTCTGAACCTCCAGGAAGATGTTTACAAGCCCAAGTGGTACTCTGAACCTCCAGGAAGATGTTTACAAGCCCAAGTGGTACTCTGAACCTCCAGGAAGATGTTTACAAGCCCAAGTGGTACTCTGAACCTCCAGGAAGATGTTTACAAGCCCAAGTTGTACTCTGAACCTCCAGGAAGATCTTTACAAGCCCAAGTGGTACTCTGAACCTCCAGGAGATGTTTACAAGCCAAGTTGTACTCTGAACCTCCAGGAAGATCTTTACAAGCCCAAGTGGTACTCTGAACCTCCAGGAAGATGTTTACAAGCCCAAGTGGTACTCTGAACCTCCGGAAGATGTTTACAAGCCCAAGTGGTACTCTGAACCTCAGGAAGATTTTACAAGCCAAGTGTACTCTGAACCTCCAGGAAGATCTTTACAAGCCCAAGTGGTACTCTGAACCTCCAGGAAGATGTTTACAAGCCCAAGTGGTACTCTGAACCTCCAGGAAGATGTTTACAAGCCCAAGTGGTACTCTGAACCTCCATGAAGATGTTTACAAGCCCGAGTGGTACTCTGAACCTCCAGGAAGATGTTTACAAGCCCAAGTGGTACTCTGAACCTCCAGGAAGACGTTTACAAGCCCAAGTGGTACTCTGAACCTCCAGGAAGATGTTTACAAGCCCAAGTGGTACTCTGAACCTCCAGGAAGATGTTTACAAGCCCAAGTGGTACTCTGAACCTCCAGGAAGATGTTTACAAGCCCAAGTGGTACTCTGAACCTCCAGGAAGATGTTTACAAGCCCAAGTGGTACTCTGAACCTATAGGAAGATGTTTACAAGCCCAAGTGGTACTCTGAACCTCCAGGAAGATGTTTACAAGCCCAAGTGGTACTCTTAACCTCCAGGAAGATGTTTACAAGCCAATGGTACTCTGAACCTCCAGGAAGATGTTACAAGCCCAAGTGGTACTCTGACCTCCAGGAAGATGTTTACAAACCAAGTGGTACTCTGAACCTCCAGGAAGATGTTTACAAGCCAAGTGGTACTCTGAACCTCAGGAAGATGTTTACAAGCCAAGTGGTACTCTGAACCTCCAGGAAGATGTTACAAGCCCAAGTGTACTCTGAACCTCCAGGAAGATGTTTACAAGCCCAAGTGGTACTCTGAACCTCCAGGAAGATGTTTACAAGCCCAAGTGGTACTCTGTACCTCAGGAAGATGTTTTACAAGCCCAAGTGGTACTCTGAAACCTCCAGGAAGATGTTTACAAGCCAAGTGGTACTCTGAACCTCCGAGAAGATGTTTACAAGCCCAAGTGGTACTCTGAACCTCCAGGAAGATGTTTCAAGCCAAGTGTACTCTGAACCTCCAGGAAGATGTTTACAGCCCAAGTGGTACTCTGAACCTCCAGGAAGATGTTTACAAGCCCAAGTGGTACTCTGTACCTCCAGGAAGATGTTTACAAGCCCAAGTGGTACTCTGAACCTCCAGGAAGATGTTTACAAGCCCAAGTGGTACTCTGAACCTCCAGGAAGATGTTTACAAGCCCAAGTGGTACTGTGAACCTCCAGGAAGATGTTTACAAGCCCAAGTGGTACTCTGAACCTCCAGGAAGACACTTAGAATCCCAAGTGGTAGTGTGAACCTCCAAGAGAACACTTTGAAGTCCAAGTGGTAGTTTGAAGCTCCAAGAAGACACTCTGAAGTCCATCTCTGTCTGATAAAACAGTGATGGAGTGAGTGACGGTGAAAGTGTTACATTTATTTGTGTGATCCTATGTCGGTGGGAGACGGCCGGTTTTTTTGAAACACACACACACACACACACACACACACACACACACACACACACACACACACACACACACACACACACACACATACACACACACACACATACAATACACACACACACACACGACACACACTATACATATAATATATATATATACATTATATTATAATATATATATATTATATATATATAATATAATATATATAATATATTATATATATATATATATATATATATATATATATAATATATTAATAATATATATATATATATATATACATATATATATAATATATATATATATATATATATATATATATATATATATATATATATAAATATATATATATATATATATATTTATATATATATATATGTGTGTGTGTGTGTGTGTGTGTGTGTACTCACCTAGTTGTACTCACCTAGTTGAGGTTGCGGGTTCGAGTCCGAGCTCCTGGCCCCGCCTCTTCACTGATCGCTACTAGGTCACTCTCCTGAACCGTGAGCTTTATCATACCTCTGCTTAAATCTATGTATGGATCCTGCCTCCACTACATCGCTTCTCAACTATTCCACTTACTGACTACTCCGTGGCTGAAGAAATACTTCCTACATCCCTGTGATTCATCTGTGTCTTCAACTTCCAACTGTGTCCCCTTGTTACTGTGTCCAATCTCTGGAACATCCTGTCTTTGTCCACCTTGTCATTCCTCAGTATTTTGTATGTCATATCATGTCCCCCTATCTCTCCTGTCCTCCAGTGGTCGTCAGGTTGATTTCCCTTAAACCTCTCCTCGTAGGACATACCTCTTAGCTCTGGACTAATCTTGTTGCAAACCTTTGCACTTTCTCTAGTTTCTTTACGTGCTTGGCTAGGTGTGGGTTCCAAACTGGTGCCGCATACTCCAATATGGGCCTAACGTACACGGTGTACAGGGTCCTGAATGATTCCTTATTAAGATGTCGGAATGCTGTTCTGAGGTTTGCTAGGCGCCTATATGCTGCAGCAGTTATTTGATTGATGTGCGCTTCAGGAGATGTGCCTGGTGTTATACTCACCCCAAGATCTTTTTTCCTTGAGTGAGGTTTGTAGTCTCTGGCCCCTAGACTGTACTTCGTCTGGGGTTTCTTCTTTGCCTTCCCCAATCTTCATGACTTTGCACTTGGGGGGACTAAACCCCGGGGCCAAATTGGGCCCAGGTTTGAAAGCCCCCAGACCCCTTTGTAGTTCTCCCCGGGTCTTGGGA
>NC_069432.1:33715527-33821146 GCF_026875155.1 Cherax quadricarinatus | reverse complement strand
AAATGGAAGGGCATGATGAAGATTGGAGAAAGAGACTACATAGTAGGTACCTTCAGTCTGGGGAACACAAGCGTGTATGCAGTGATGTATATAATACACCACAGAACTGCAGGAGGCCAAGAGAGAATATGAGAGAGCAAACAGTGCAATGGTGGACGCACTTGCTGAGGTGGCAAAGAAGAGTCACTCCAGCAGATCCCTAATGCTGGTTATGGGGATAATTTCAACCACAGGGAGATTGAAGGGAAACCTGGAGCAAGGGGGTCTCGAGAAACATGGAGAGCCAGATGATGGCGTGGTGCTGGAAAACCTCAATGCACCAAACATGTTAAGGACACTACTGACGTAGAGTGGGGAGGATGAACAGCAAGATTGGGACCTCGTGTTCACCCTGGGCAGGTCAGACATTGAGGACATCACGTATGAGGAGTCCCTAGGAGCTAGCGACCACGTGGTTCTGTCGCTTTGAATATATAGTAGAGTGCAAGTGGAGAGAGTAACAGGGAGTTGAATGGGGAAAAGCATTGACTATAAAAAAGAGGGAATTATATAAGGGTTGAGGAAACTTCCTGCAGGAGGTTCGTGGGACAGAGGACTGCAGGAAGCCAGTTAATGAAATGATTGGAATAGTAAACAACAAATGCAGGAGGAGTGGAAGGTTTATTCCCATGGGCAACAGAAACAACGGAAAGACAGAACGAGCCCCTGGTTTACCCGACGTGATTGTAAGGAGCAAAAACAAAGTGCAATAGTGATGGAAGAAGTACAGAAGGCAGAGAACACACGAAAATAGGGAGATCAGGTCACAGAGCCAGGAACGAGTAGCAAGTTAAAGGAGGGAGGCTAGCGACAGTATGAAAAATGACCATAGCATCGAAAATTCAAGATTGACCCGAAACTGTTGTATAGCCACACTTCTGTCGCCCCCTACCCCAGACCAGGTGATCAGATTAGGACAGAGGGGGAGAATCACCGCATGCCCAAGGAGGTATGTGAGGAGCTAACACAGGAGATTAAGGAAGTTTTTACAGTAGAGACACGGAATGGCTGTGGGAGGTCTGTAAGAAGGGGAACATCAAGAGGGAATATACACCAAGAGGTTGGATGACATACGAACAACGAGGAGGAGGGTGAAGAACCTGCTAAGTGACATTGTACCTCAAAGGCGGATGGGACCGGACATCTCCCATGGGTCCTTAGTTAGAGAAGAGCAGGATGCTCTGCATGACTCTAACCACAACTTTTAAAAACTTATCCTGGGAAACTGGGCAAACTACCTGAGAAAATGGAAGACAGCAAATGTATTCCCCATAATTTAAGAAAGAAACAGAAATGAGGCGCTAAATACGACTGTGTTTCTGAATGTATTGTGTGCAAAGTATGGAGAAGATTATCACAGAGGAGAGTGGTCGATTACCTGGAACGGAAACAAGGATTATAAATGAAAACCAGCATGGGTTCATGGAAGCAAAATCTTGTATACAACCTCCTGGAGGTTTTATGACAAGGTAACAGAAGTAAGGAAACGAGAGAGAGTGAGTGGTATCGATTGCATTTTCCTAGACTGCCATGAAGGCCTTTGACACAGTTCCTCACAAGAGATTAGGTGCAGAAGCTGGAGGTCAGGTGCATGTAACTGGGAGGGCACTGCAGTGGATCAGAGGAATACCTGACAGGGAGGCAGCAGGGGTCTGGTACGTAGAAGAGGTATCACAGTGGGCGGCCTGTGATGCAAGCGGGTTCCCACAGGCGGTCAGTTCTAGGGCCAGTGCTATTTTTGATATATGCGAACGACATGATGGAAGGAATAGACTCTGAAGTGTCCCTATTCGCAGGATGAACGTGAAGTTTGATGAGCAGAATAAATCGGACGAGGATGAGGCAGGACTGCAAAGAGACCTGAAACAGGCTGGACATGATGGTCCAGAAAAGAAACTGGCTTCTCGAATTCTATCCTGCCAAATGCAAAAGTCATGAAGAATTGGGGAAGGGCAAAGAAGACGCAGGACAGAGTATAGGCTAGGTGGACAAAAGGACTACAGATCTCACTCAGTGAGAAAGACCTCGGGGTTACCTAACACCGAGCACGTCACCAGAGGCACACATCAACCAAATAAGCTGCTGCAGCATACGGGCACCTGGCAAACCTGAGAATTAGCGTTCCGCTATAAATAAGGAATCGTTTAAGACACTGTTACACTGTGGTTTGTTAGGCCTTATGGAGATTGCAAGCACCAGTCTGGAACCCACACCCTGGTCAAGCACGTCAGATGTTAGTGAAAGTAACAAAGGTTTGCAAACAAGGCTAGTCCCAGAGCTTCGGGTAATGTCGTACCGAGGAAGGTTGAGGGAAAATACATAGGACTGACGACACTGGAGGACAGAAGGGTCAGGGGGGAGACATGATAAGACATCAAGATAATGCAGGAATAGATAAGGTGACTGAGATTAGGAGTGTTCCGAGAGGGCGACACCAGGAACTGGGGTCACATCTGGAAGCTGAAAAGACTCAGACGTAGTCGCAGGGGACGTT
Source organism: Cherax quadricarinatus (assembly GCF_026875155.1). Lineage (NCBI taxonomy): Eukaryota > Metazoa > Arthropoda > Malacostraca > Decapoda > Parastacidae > Cherax > Cherax quadricarinatus. The sequence goes on along the minus strand of NC_069432.1, from coordinate 33,818,613 downwards.
GGAAGCATTTCTTCAGTCATAGAGTCGTCAGGAGTGGATTAGCCCTAGCAAGTGAAGTAGTGGAGGCAGGAACCGTACATAGTTTTAAGAAGAGGTATGATAAAGCTCGGGAAGCACGTGAGGAGAGGACCTAGTAGCAATCAGTTGAAGAGGCGGGGCCAGGAGTGAGTTCGACCCTGCAACCACAATTAGGTGAGTACACAACATATTTGCATTTTTCTTGGACTGAAAGAAGGCGTTTGACACAGTTCCACACAAGAGATTAGTGCGGCAATAACTGGAGACCAAGCAGGGCATATCAGGGAAAGGCACTACAATGGATCAGAGGAATACTTGTCAGGGAGCAGCAGCGAGTCATGTACGTGGCGAGGTGTCAGAGTGGGCACCATGTGACGAGGGGGGTCCCACAGGAGTCAGTCTAGGAACAGTGCTGTTTCTGGTATTTAGGGAACGACATGACGGAAGGAATAGACTCTGAGGTGTCCCTGTTGCAGATGAAGTAGTGATGAGAGAATTCACTCGATCGAAGACCAGGGCAGAACTACAACGGGTCTGGACAGGCTGCAGACTGTCCAGCAATTGGCTCCTGGAGTTCAGCTCCACCAAGTCGCAAAGTCATGAAGATTGGGAAGGGCAAGAAGACCGCAGACGGGAGTTACAGCCTAGGGGGGCTAGAGATTACAAACCTCCTAAGTGAAAAAGATTCTTGGGGTGATTATAATACCAGGCACTCTCCTGAAGGCACATCACAAATAACTGCTGCAAGCATTGGGGATCCTAGCAACCTCAGAACAGCATTCCCAACATCTCATAAGGAATCGTTCAGGACATGTACACGTGTACTTTAGGCCATATTGGGTATGCGGCGCACCGGTTTGGGAAACCCACACCTAGCCAAGCCGTAAAGGAAACTAGAGTAAGAGCAAAGGTTTGCAAAAAGGACTAGTCACAGAGCTAGAGGTATGTCCTACGAGAGAGGTTAAGGGAAATCAACCTGACGACACTGGAGGACAGGAGAGATAGGGGGGACATGATAACGACAAACGAAATACTGAGGGGAATTGAAAGGGGACAAGACAAGATTTTCAGAGATGGGCCCAACAAAAAGAGGGCCGTTGGAAGTTGAAGACACGAAAATACAGGTGTTAGGGTATTTCTTCCCCACAGAGTAGTCAGGAAGTGGAAAAAGTTTGAGAAGCGATGTAGGGGGGGCGGGACCCATCATAGCTTTAAGCAAGGTATGATAAAGCTCAAGGGTTAGGGAGAGTGACCCGACGACATGAAGAGGCGGGGCCCAAACTTGGAAATCGTCCCCTGCAACCCCAACTAGGTGAGTACAACATCCGAGTAAACTATCCCAGTACACACCAACACACACACCCCAAAAACAACTCACACACCCCCACACCTCACTCACAACTCACACACTCCCCCTCACACACTCCCCACCCCACACCACTCAACCCACCCCCACCCAACCACTCACCACTCACACACTCATCACCCTCACCCCCCTCCACACTCAACACTCACTCAACCTCACTCTCACCTCACTCTTCCTCTCCTCTCCTCCCTCTCTTCTTCTCCCCTTTGTTTTCTTTTCTCTCTCTCTTCTCTTCTTCTTCTCTCTCCTCTCCCCTTCTTTTTCTTCTTCTTTCTCTCTCTCTTCTCCTCTCTCTCTTCTCTCTCTCTCTCTCTCTCTCTCTTCTTCTCTCTCTTTTCCCCCCTCTTCTTCTCCCCCTCTCTCTCTCCTCTGGGGCTGTGGGAAAGGCAAAATTTCAATAGTGGTTCGATGCGACGACACAGACCAGCAGTGCTATCTTTGAAAAATCCTATGTATAGAAAAAAGGGTGTAGTAGTTGCAATAATGTGACTTTATTGTGGCAAAGTTTTCTCTCAGGAGCTCTGTCAACCCAAAACTGGTTTTTTCTCTTAAAAAATTAATAAAGGGAAGGAAAGTCATTTTTAAAATCTTAAAAAACCCAAAACTGTTTATTTACATACCTGGATGCCGGTAAAGGGCTGCTGATCTAAGGGAAATTTAATTTTCGCTCACTTTCCCCGGGTCGACCTGAATGCCCACTATTCATCCCCCCGGGGATTTTATGCCCCCATTTTTCACCTTATTTAATTTTGTTTTTAAAGAAAAAATTTGGGCCCGATTGTGGAAATTTTTTGTTTTTCCCAAAAAACTATATTTTGTAATAGGTGTTTAATGTGTCTATATGGGTCAAAATGTTTTTTAAAAATAAGGGGGAACCCAAAGGGAGTTCCCTTTGGCATGCGCGGATGTGCGGGGGGGGGGGGCGGTATTGTTTTAAATGGTGGTGGGGAAAGCTGAAAAAAACAGGGAAACCAGGGAAATTGACGTTCAGGTGGCCAAAGGGATTAATAAGGCCTCTTTTTCATAAAAAGAAGTGTCTTTTAAATTTCCTGGTGGAGAGTGAGGGAACGGGTTTTAAGGGGGACCACAGTAATAGAGGGGTTTAAAAGTGTGATAAGAGGGGGGGGGTGACTGAGCGCCCAATGGACTTTTGTCCGGGGGGAAAATTACCCTTGGTTTAATTCATCACTATCGGTCTAGACCCTTAATGGAGTGCCCTCAAGTTTTTTATAATATTTATGGAGTTAAATCGTTTTGTGAATTGTAATGAAATTTAATGATAATAACGCAATTTTAAGGAAAATGTAAAGTGAAAAAAGGGTTTTTTGCCCCAAAGTGAACACGCTAGACCTCGTTTTTAAACGAGACGAGGAAAAGGGGAAAAACCCCTTGAGTCCGATGTCTAAAGCAGGAAAAAACCAAAAGGGGAAATACCTCGTCCTGCGGGAAAAGGGAATCGTGTCGGTGTAGCGGGAATCAAAAATGAGATTGGTGAATCAAGAAATGGGGAAATACCCCAAAAAACCCACATTTAAATTTTCCCCCTTTATTTTATAGAAACCCTTTTTGACTGGCCAGTAGGGGTTTATGTTTTTAAATTTAGATAGGTTACGAGTGACCCAGCTACATCAAGTAACCCCCAGAGCATTGGAAAGGTAGTGGGGGTTAGTACCCAAAAGTTTTTCCTTTAAAGGTGTATCCATGTGTTTTCCCACCCCCCCCCCCCTTCCCTTTTAGCTAAACTTAAAATAATCTATACAGGCCCCAAATATTTTGGGAGACCGTTTCTTGGGGGGTTTCTTTTCCAATCTATACTGGTCTCGGATAGATTTTGGATAAGATAGGAGGTGAGGGGGGCCCCCCGCCGCGACCAGAAATTTGGGTTTAAATTTTTTTCACATGTCTACCGGGGGGACTCGGTAAACAATATGATTGTCTCCCAATGAGATTACTGGTATGTATATAATGTTGAGGTACATACAGGTAAGCACCCTAGAAAATTTTCCATACTTGATCTAATCAAAATAATGAGTACAGAAATATCAACAATATCAAAATTAATAAATTAATGAGTACAGAAATATCAACAATATCAAATTTGATAATTAATAATCTTTATTTCTATAAGACATGTACAAGGTATACAGGCCTAGCTGACATCAGTGACACTGTAGATAGCCCCTTGTTATGCAGAGCATTTCGGGCAGATTAGGTCAGTTTTGTCCCCAGGATGTAACCCACACCAGTTGACTAACACCCAGGTACCTGTTTTACTGATAGGTGAACATGGACAGCACGTGTCTTAAGAAAACATGTCCTAATGTTTTCACCAGTACTGGGAATTAAACCTTGGACCTCAGTGCGTGAGCTAAGTGCGCTAGCAATCAAGCTATAGGAAATTTTATTAGAGCTTACCTGGAGTTTTACCTGGAGGGGAGTTCAGGGGTCAACGCCCCGTGGCCCAGTCTGTGACCAGGCCTCCTGGTGGATCAGAGCCTGTTTAAAACCAGGCTGTTGCTGCTGGCTGCATGCAAACCAACGTACAAGCCACAGCCCGGCTGGCCGGGAAAACCGACTTTAGGTGCTTGCCCAGTGCCAGCTTGAAGATTTGCCAGGGGTTGTTGGTAATCCCCTTATGTATGCTGGGAGGCAGTTGAACAGTCTCGGGCCCCTGACACTTATTGTATGGTCTCTTAACGTGCTAGTGACACCCCTGCTTTTATTGGGGATTTTTGCATCGTCTGCCAAGTCTTTTGCTTTCGTAGTGGGGTGTTTTTTCGTGTGCAAGTTCGGTTACTAGTCCCTCTAGGATTTTCCAGGTGTATATATTCATGTATCTCTCCCGCCTGCATTCCAGGGAATACAGGTTTAGGAACCTCAAGTGCTCCAGTAATTGAGATGTTTTATCTCCGTTATGCGCGCCGTGAAGGTTTCTGTACATTTTCTGGGGTCAGCAATTTCACTGCCTTGAAAGGTGCTGTTAGTTTTGCAGCAATATTCCAGCCTAGATAGAACAAGTGACCTGAAGAGTGTCTTCAGGGGCTTGGCCTCCCTAGTTTTGAAGGTTTCCATTATCCATCCTGTCATTTTTCTAGCAGATGCAATTGATACAATCTTATGGTCTTGAAGGTGGATCCTCCGACATGATCACCCCCAGGTCTTTGACGTTGGTGTTTCGCTCTATTTTGTGGCCAAAAATTTGTTTTGTACTTGATGAAGATTTAATTTCCTTGTGTTTACCATATCTGAGTAATTGAAATTTCTCATCGTTGAATTCATATTGTTTCTGCGCCCACTGAAAGATTTGGTTGATGTCCGCCTGGAGCCTTGCAGTGTCTGCAATGGAAGACACCTCGTGCAGGGTTCGGGTGTCATCTGCAAAGGAAGACACGGTGCTGTGGTGACATCCTTGTCTATGTCGGATATGAGGATGAGGAACAAGGATGGAGCGAGTTTCTGTGCCTTGTGGAACAGAGCTTTTCACGTAGCTGCCTCAGACTTTACTCTGTTGACGGACTACTCTCTGTGTTCTGTTAGTGAGGAAATTATAGATCCATCGACCGATTTTCCTTTTGCTTTAGCACGCATTTTGTGCGCTATTACGCCAGGTCACCCCTTGTCGAAGGCTTTTGCAAGTCTGTATATATTACATCTGCATTCTTTTGTCTTCTAGTGCATTTTAGGACCTTGTCGTAGTGATCCAATAGTTGAGACAGACAGGAGCAACCTGTTCTAAACCCTGTTGCCCTGGGTTGTGTATGATGGGTTTCTAGATGGGTGGTGATTTGCTTCTTAGGACCCTTTCAAAAATTTTTATGATTTTGGGATGTTAGTGCTATCGGTCTGTAGTTCTTTGCTGTTGCTTTACTGCCCCTTTGTGGAGTGGGGGTATGTCTGTTTTTTAGTAACTGTGGGACGACCCCGTGTCCATGCTCCCTCTCATAGGATGGAAAAAGGCTCGTATAGGGGCTTCTTGCGTTCTTGTTGAACCGGAGGGTTTCCCTGAGTCTGGCCCTGGGGCAGAGTGCATGGGCATGTCATTTATCGCCTGTTTGAAGTCTTTTTGGGATCAGGATAACATCGGATTGGCTTGTGTTAACCAAATTTTGTGGCTCTTTTCATAAAAAATTCTTTTTGATCTTCGACTCTCAGTCTGGTTAGCGGCTTGCTAAAAAAATGAGTCATATTGGGACTTTAGTAGCTCACTCATTTCCTTGCTGTATCTGTGTAGGATCCATCTTGTTTTTAAATAGGGGCCCAATACTGGACATTGTTTCGACTTTGATTTGGCATAGGAGAAGAAATACTTTGGGTTTCTTTCGATTTCATTTATGGCTTTTAGTTCTTCCGCGATTCCTTACTCCTATAAGATTCCTTTAGCTAAGTTCGATGTTGCTATTTCTCTGACCAGTGTCTCCCTAGCATTTCAGATATATTGCCTTTTTAGCCACTCTGTTATTCTTTTCGTTGCCTGTAAAAGGGAACGCCTGTCTCTTTCTATTTTACATCTACTCCTCCTTTTTCTTAGAGGAATAAGCCTTGTGTTACACGAGTGCTGGTTTAAATTGAATTTTTTTGCAGAGATTTAAAGCTGTGTGAGTGGAGTTTTCATCAGAGCTGCCCCCTGGTGTTATTACTGCAACAATATTATTTGCTATATTCCTCCATTTTAGGTGCCTTAAGTTGAAACCCCCCGGAGGAAGATGTTGGGTGCAGGAGGTTACCTGGAGGTTACCTGGAGGTTATTCCGGGGATAAAACGCCCCCGGGGCCCCGGTCCACGACCAGGCCTTTCCCGATGGATCAGGGCCTGATCAACTAGGCGGGTTACTGCTGGCCGAAAGCAGCCCGACGTACGAGCACAAGCCCGGCTGACCCAGCACTGACTTTAGGTATCTGTCCAGCTTTCTCTTGAAGGCAGCCAGGGGTTTATTGGCAATTCCCCTAATGCTTGATGGGAGGCTGTTGAACAGTTTTGGGCCCCGGACACTTATGGTGTTTTCTTTTTGTGTACCAATGGCGCCCTACTTTTTATTGGCGGCATTTTGCATCGCTGCCCAGTTTTTTACTTTCGTAGGGAGTGATTTCTGTGTGCAGATTTGGGACCATTCCTTCCAAGATTTTCCAAGTGTAGATTATGATATATCTCTCCCTCCTGCGTTCCAACGAGTACAAGTCAAGTGCTTTCAAGCGTTCCCCGTAGTTAGCAGTAGTTTAAAGGGGCTGGAAGATTTTCCAGACAGTGGTCAATTTTTTAACAGCTGTTCCTATAATTGCTGGGATGTTGCATCCGGAGGCTTGTAGGGCTACCACAATGACTAGGTTTTCGTTCTCGACCTTTACTGCTAAAACTTCCACAACATCATTTGAGGCATTTAAACAGTTCTGTACAAACAAGTGACTCTGCTTGCTTGCTAGGAACTTCATCAAGCCTCACAATGAAATTTAAAAACTTCAGTGAAGCTATTCCACCCCAGGGGTTCTTAACCTATTCACGATTACAGGGCCCCAGTGGATTGCCCGATAAGTCCCCATACCCCCTTTGCCAAACTGTTGAAATCATATCATCATCACCAGTCCTATAACAGGTAACTTTTGAAGTCATACTAGTACCTAAGGTACCAGTTTTGACTTCAAAAGATGTTAATAGCTTGGTTTTTACTTTCACATGGATAGCTAGGAACAGAACAGCTAAAAAAAAAATCATAAGGATTTTATCATATTTATTACATACATAAAAATGACAGATTGGTCAAAGATTAAATCCCATGCCCAAGTATTTGGTTCCCATAACTGTGGATAATATATGTTGCTTAGCCAGATAGACTAAATAATGTTTGGTCTGGCCAGTGACTGCATGGATGACCATGTGAACTCAGCCTTACCCTTTGCTAAGAACTCGCTGTTTACTAATATTTTAAAAGGTAATTTTCAAAATTATTGCACACATTCACATGTGCAAGTAGCTTATAATGCAGGTGTCATATTCTAAAGATATTATACTAACACATGGTGGAACTGTCACATGATGCAGGGCTTGTATGTATATACCTGATATAGGTGTTAAGTACATAGATATGACATCTTGTAAACTGGTGTGTTATTCCCCACAGATGGAAGCCCAGTTCCCAGCATCACACACAACAACAACAGCACCACAAGACAACAATGACAATAAACGTATCTATATCAACAGTGGTTACCTGCATACCAATGAAGGCCGCCTCAAGTGTGCTCACCTGGTGAGTTGTGGTCCTAGTGAGGGTGGGGGCAGCCAGGATGATGAATGCTCTGTAGCAGCAGGACCAGCAAGTTTACACTTACTGTATTATTCTGAAAACTAAATTTGCAGATATATTTTTAATTACAGACAGTATTATACTGCATTAAAGATGCATTCGTCATATGTTGGATGATATATTCATATAATACTCTCATGCAATTTTATATTTTCTATGTGTAAATTATTTTCCCTAAAGTTTTAAGAAAATATTTGTGTACTAGACATTTGTATATTTTGTTGCAAATTATATTAGCTAAGATTTGAACATTGACTTTTGATTCTTCAAAGAAGAAATTCAGTTTCTATGTATATTGTAGTAATAATGTTAGTAATGATTGAGCAATAAACACTTTAAATTATGTTACATAATGGACTTAAATAATTCACTGAGAGTTTGATTTCTTACAGGTGATTTGTATTGTGGTATTCATCTGTACCATGGCCTCAAACTTTCCTCGCAGCAACCCAGCCAACTGGTTAAGCTTTGTGTCTATGGGTGGCTTCTGGACCTCTGCAGTACTTCTCTTCCTCTTTTTAATCAATATAGTGGCACTCTTGTCCATCATACCCTGGCTAATGCTGGTAAGCACAGTACCTCACTGCACCTGAAATATAGAATACGTATTTGTATTCTACCACTGTATAATAACTTAATTACATACTTAAAAATGTAAGATTGTCATAAATTGTACTACCTCATATTAACAATAGAATGAATATTGACTATTTGTATTCAACCATTCTTCACCTGTTTAGACTTAAGTAGTCTATAAGTACATGTTTTAGGTTAAGTCTGCCCGAAATGTCTCGGCATGATAGTGGCTTTCTTTGCTTCAGTCATATTATGATATGTAAACACACATTGAATTATTACAAATGTGATGAGATAGTATTTTACATACATATATATATATAAGCCTAGGTAGTAGGTTGGTAGACAGGAACCACCCAGGGAGGTACTACCGTCCTGCCAGGTGAGTGTAAAACAGAAGCCTGTAATTGTTTTACACGATGGTAGGATTGCTGGTGTCTTTTTTTTTGTTTTGTACACATGCAAGATTTCAGGTACGTCTTGCTACTTCTACTTACACTTAGGTCACACTACACATACATGTACAAGCATATATATACACACCCCTCTGGGTTTTCTTCTATTTTCTTTCTAGTTCTTGTTCTTGTTTATTTCCTCTTACCTCCATGAGGAAGTGGAACAGAATTCTTCCTCCGTAAGCCATGCATGTTGTAAGAGGCGACTAAAATGCCAGGAGCAAGGGGCTAGTAACCCCTTCTCCTGTATATATTACTAAATGTAACAGGAGAAACTTTCATTTTTCCTTTTGGGCCACCCCACCTCGGTGTGTTGAAAGAAAGAAAAAATATGTATATAAGATATTAATGAGCCACAGTAAAATAAATTAATTGAGAATGACTTAAATGTATATGCAGCAGATAAAATCACAACAAGGTGTACATGGGAATAAGAATATTTAGTTTATACTAGTATATATATTAAAGGTATTAAGCAATTCAAAATAAAACTCCAATAAAAATTACAATAAGGATGAAGTTAGTTACCTGAATTAATACAAAATGTGATGGGGCAATACATGTATATACCTATCCAGTAATAAATGAGAGTTGAAGGAAGGATGGAACAAGAACAGAGATAATATTGGATGAAAGACAGGATTTCAGGATTTGTTTGGCATATAAAATTGTTGTTTGGATCACATTAAGGTAAGGACATGCCTTTTAACAGTACCTTTGAAGCAGCTGGCAGACAGGGAATCTCTGGAATCTTCAGGCAAAGAGCTCCAGATTTTAGGTTCATTTATGCACATTGAGTTTTTACACAAATTGAATTAGACAGGGAGAATACAGTATCATAGATTTTTGTGTCTAGTATTATGCCTATGACTTCTTGAGTAGCTATCATGAAAGAGTTTCAGGGCAAGATTAATATTAAAAGTTGATTGTTGTATATATGTAGTATGCACAGGAGTATGAGTGAATTTTATGTATATTAAGTAAGTTTAGGCTTTTTGAAGAGTGTGGGAGTGTGTTGCTTGGCACTAGACTGGCTGATCATTTATACTGCCACTTTTTGTTGAGTTATTATTGGCTTTAGGTGATTTCCTGCAGTAGATCCCCAGGCACAAATAGTGTGAGGTAAGGATAGATTAGAGTAATACAATATAAGTAGTGCTGTTTGACTCGCATAGTAACATATCATAGAGAGGATGCCAACTGATTTGGATACCTCTTTTGTTGTGTTGACTGTGGGCTTTCAGTTTACTGTATGTCTTCAATAATACTGAAATTGAGATTAGTAGTTGCATTTGTATTTGTCCAATATTTGTAATAACCTCCATAAATTGTTTGCAAAATTTTCATGTCATCTTTTTCTGAATCAAGTGTAAACCATACTTAGTAGAAATAACATGTATCATTTGTCAATAGTGTAGTTACAAACTGCTTTTATCCTCAGATTTATAGTACATACTGTAAAATGACAATTTATGAAATCTAATTATACTGAATCATATGCCAACCTCAATTTGTCTGATGGAAAATTTAATTTAAACATGATACAGTAATTTGTAATCAGGAATTCTTATCAAAGATCACAGAGGTCAGGCCACTAAATAGGGCTAATTCTACTCTCTACCCAAATCAGTCCAGCTAATGAGGTTTTCCTGGAGAGAGTTTCGGTGGTCAATGCCCCCGGGACCTGGTCTGAGACCAGGTCTCATGGTGGATCAGGGTCTGATCAACCAGGCTGTTACTGCTGATGCCCCAAAATAAATTTACCCTCAATCATCCAAAATATTTTTTTTTATTATTAACACACTGGCCGATTCCCACCAAGGCAGGGTGGCCCGAAAAAGAAAAACTTTCACCATCATTCACTCCATCACTGTCTTGCCAGAAGGGTGCTTTACACTACAGTTTTTAAACTGCAACATTAACACCCCTCCTTCAGAGTGCAGGCACTGTACTTCCCATCTCCAGGACTCAAGTCCGGCCTGCCGGTTTCCCTGAATCCCTTCATAAATGTTACTTCGCTCACACTCCAACAGCACGTCAAGTATTTAAAACCATTTGTCTCCATTCACTCCTATCAAACACGCTCACGCATGCCTGCTGGAAGTCCAAGCTCCTCACACACAAAACCTCCTTTACCCCCTCCCTCCAACCTTTCCTAGGCCGACCCCTACCCCGCCTTCCTTCCACTACAGACTGATACACTCTTGAAGTCACTCTGTTTCGCTCCATTCTCTCTACATGTCCGAACCACCTCAACAACCCTTCCTCAGCCCTCTGGACAACAGTTTTGGTAATCCCGCACCTCCTCCTAACTTCCAAACTGCAAATTCTCTGCATTATATTCACACCACACATTGTCCTCAGACATGACATCTCCACTGCCTCCAGCCTTCTCCTCACTGGAACATTCATCACCCATGCTTCACACCCATATAAGAGTGTTGGGTAAAACTATACTCTTATACATTCCCCTCTTTGCCTCCAAGGACAAAGTTCTTTGTCTCCACAGACTCCTAAGTGCACCACTCACCCTTTTCCCCTCATCAATTCTATGATTCACCTCATCTTTCATAGACCCATCCGCTGACACGTCCACTCCCAAATATCTGAATACATTCACCTCCTCCATACTCTCTCCCTCCAATCTGATATCCAATCTTTCATCACCTAATCTTTTTGTTATCCTCATAACCTTACTCTTTTCTGTATTCACTTTTAATTTTCTTCTTTTGTATACCCTACCAAATTCATCCACCAATCTCTGCAACTTCTCTTCAGAATCTCCCAAGAGCACAGTGTCATCAGCAAAGAGCAACTGTGACAACTTCCACTTTATGTGTGATTCTTTATCTTTTAACTCCACGCCTCTTGCCAAGACCCTCTCATTTACTTCTCTTACAGCCCCATCTATAAATATATTAAACAACCACGGTGACATCACACATCCTTGTCTAAGGCCTACTTTTACTGGGAAATAATTTCCCTCTTTCCTACATACTCTAACTTGAGCCTCACTATCCTCGTAAAAACTCTTCACTGCTTTCAGTAACCTACCTCCTATACCATACACCTGCAGCATCTGCCACATTGCCCCCCTATCCACCCTGTCATATGCCTTTTCCAAATCCATAAGTGCCACAAAGACCTCTTTAGCCTTATATAAATACTGTTCACTTATATGTTTCACTGTAAACACCTGGTCCACACACCCCCTACCTTTCCTAAAGCCTCCTTGTTCATCTGCTATCCTATTCTCCGTCTTACTCTTAATTCTTTCAATAATAACTCTACCATACACTTTACCAGGTATACTCAACAGACTTATCCCCCTATAATTTTTGCACTCTCTTTTGTCCCCTTTGCCTTTATACAAAGGAACTATGCATGCTCTCTGCCAATCCCTAGGTACCTTACCTTCATCCATACATTTATTATCCCTAATTTGTAATGAAGGAAATCATCAACCCTGTACATCACATTGAAATATAAAGAAGTCTGTTCCCCACTTAAAGCTTACCAATAACTGTTCATAAAATGGGAATTAATATTTTCAATCCTTTCATAAAAAGTATGTAATTGTAACAATACTGTTTGCTGAATAAAACTGAAATATTTCTTTAGTAACAAATGTATTAAATCTGCAGGAACTTGGCTACACAGTCATATGGACATTCTTCTGGTTTGTTTGTGGCTGTGTTGCTGCTGACTATGCAGTGAAAAGGTGAGTCTTGACATCCTACTCTCTCTTGCACTCTCTGACTGTTATCACTTACCTAATTACCAACTATAAAATTTTAACAGGTACAGCAATACAAAATAATACAGGATATATACTCAAGGACTGCAAAATATGCAAAATAAATATGTTTTCACAAATTGAGTTCCAGCACTGCATAACTGCTTATGTTATTTCATTTTGGACAATGTTGGATGTTATATAGAAGCAAGATTTCAGACACACACACACAGCAAATTTCCATCTAAGTCTCCAAAACAGTAGGCATCCTTTCAAATATACAGTACTATGTACCCCAATCAACTCTTCTAGCTTTGTACCGCTCTCTCATTTACCCTTACCTCACCTATGGTATTTGTGCATGGGGCTCAACCACAGCAAATTATCTTAAGCCTTTAATAACCCAACAAAAAGGTACAGAGCAATTGATTACTAACTCCTGCATTAGAAAACACACTCCACCTCTTTTCAAGAGTCTTAACTTGCTTAATATACAAAACATTCATGCTTATTATTGTGCCTACTACATACACAGAGCACTATACTCAAATGTTAACCCTCGTCTCAAACTTCTTGATAACGATAACAGAACACACAACCATAATTTTTTTTTTCAACAAGTTGGCTGTCTCCCACCGAGGCAGGGTGACCCAAAAAGAAAAAAATTTCATCATTCAACACTTTCACCTCACTCACACATAATCACTGTCTTTGCAGAGGCGCCCAGATATAACAGTTTAGAAGCATATATAAAGATATACACATATAACATACCCCTTCAAACTGCCAGTATCCCAAACCCCTCCTTTCAAGTGCAGGTATTGTACTTCCCATTTCCAGTACTCAAGTCCGGCTACATAAAAATACGTTCCTGATCCTGGACTATGTCAGCCATAGTGCGACCCTTATACCTTTATAGCGTATCCTCAACACTATCCAGCGCCTTTAAGACCCTTAGGCCTTACAGTATGACATCTTGAGGTAATGCTAAAATCGGCGTGAGACTCTCTGCATGTCCCAACTCGCGTATAGCACTATCTCAGGCCTCGGAAACACGTTTTGGAATGGCGGCCCATCCATTCCCTTTTCCACAGCTGAAATTATATATTTACCACCCAAACAATTTACCTTCAACCCTCATCTCCTAAGATCCCTCGCAAAAAAATTATTACCCTGCTCACACTCCAACAACGCACGTCAAAAATCGTCTCCATCACTCTCCTATTACATCTCACCACATTTGCTCAAGTCCAAACCTCTCTCCACAGACTCCTAGTTACCTCTCCTCTCTACCCATTTCTAGGGATCCCCTCCCACCTTTCATCCCTACAGATGATACGCCACTCCAAATTCTTCGTTACCATCTCCTACTGACCTAACCAATCTGAGAAATTCCTCTTCACCTCACTAATACTTAATTTTACCTCTAACTTCTCTTAATATTTCACCTAAAATTTGCCCTTAGTACACACCTCTCAAATGACCCCAAACCAATCCTCGCCTCTTCATGCACCCAAGCTTCATCCTATATAGCGAGTGTGGGAACCACTATATTCATACATTCTTCTTTTTACATAGATAACTTTTTTTGTCTCCACATATACCTTAATGCACCACTCACCTTTTTTCCTTCACCAATTCTATAGTTAACCTCATCCTTCATAAACCCATCTGGGTGACAAGTCAACACCCAAATATCTGAAAACATTCACTTCTTCCATATTCCCTCTTTCCAATGTGATATCCCATTTTTCTTTATCTAAATAATTTGATACCCTCGTCACCTTACTCTCATCTATGTTCACTTTCAACTTTCTACCTTTACAACACCCTCCCAAACTCATCCATTAACCTTTGCAACTTCTCTTTAGAATCTCCCATAAGCACAGTATCATCAGCAAAAAAGTATCTGTGTCAGCTCCCATTTTATATTTAATTCTTTATAATTTAATCCCACCTCTCTCCCCAACACCCTAGCATTTACAGGGGACCCCCGCCCTTAACGATCACCTCCCAATGCGACCAATTATGTAAGTGTATTTATGTAAGTGCGTTTGTACGTGTATGTTTGGGGGTCTGAAATGGACTAATCTACTTCACAATATTCCTTATGGGAATAAATTTGGTCAGTACTGGCACCTGAACATACTTCTGGAATGAAAAAATATCGTTAACCGAGGGTCCACTGTACTTCTTTTACCACCCCATCTATAAATATATTAAACAACCATGGTAACATTACACATCCTTGTCTAAGACCTATTTTTACCGGGAACTAATCTCCCTCTCTTATACACACCCTAACCTGAGCCTCACTATCCTCATAAAAATTCTAAGATAAGATAAGATTTCGTTCGGATTTTTAACCCCGGAGGGTTAGTCACCCAGGATAACCCAAGAAAGTCAGTGTGGTCATCGAGGACTGTCTAACTTATTTCCATTGGATCCTCAATCTTGTCCCCCAGATGCGACCCACATCAGTCGACTAACACCCAGGTACCTATTTACTGCTAGGTGAACAGGACAACAGGTGTAAGGAAACTTGTCGAAATGTTTCCACCCGCCAGGAATCGAACCCGGGCCCTCCGTGGTGTGAAGTGGGAGCTTTAGCCACCAGGCCAGCATTTAGTAACTTAATACCTATTCCATATACTCACAACATCTGCCACATTGCTCCCCTATCCACTCTATCATATGCCTTTTCTAAATCCATATATGCAATGAAAACTTCCCTACCTTTATCTAAATTTCTGTTCACATATATGCTTCAATGTAAACACTTGATCTATACATACCCTACCCACTCTAAAGCCTCCTTGCTCATCTGCAATCTTACTCTCTGTCTTAACTTTAATTCTTTCAATAATAACCCTACCTTACACTTTTCCTGGTATACTCAGTAAACTTATTCCCCTATAATTTTTACAATCTCTTTTGTCCCCCTTCCCTTTATATAAAGGAACTATGCATGCTCTCTTCCAATCCCTAGGTACCTTCCCCTCTTTCATGCATTTATTAAACAAAAATACCAACCACTCCAACACTGTATCCTTCCCTGCTTTTAACATTTCTGTCATGATCCTGTCAGTTCCAGCTGCTTTATCCACTTTCATTCTACTTAATGCCTCACGCACCTCCCCCACACTCACATTCTGCTCTTCTTCACTCCTAAAAGATGTTATACTTCCCTGGCCAGTGCATGAAATTACTGCCTCTCTTTCTTTATCAACATTTAAAAGTTCCTCAAAATATTCCCACCATCTTTCTAATAACTCCAGCTCTCCATCTACTAACTCCCCTACTCTGACAAATCCATTCGTTCCCTAATCTTTCTTAACTTGTTTATCTCACTCCAAATTTTTTTCTTAAAAGAATCCTGGAGGTCACTGCTGCAGCGGTATCCCTTGTGTCCATCTCTCCCTATGCAAAAAATACTATGCACGCAAAAGGCCCGAAGATCTGGAATTCATTGCCAGAACACTCTAAAGGACCCCTGTCTGCAAATCAGTTTAAGGCCCTACTAAGAAATCACCTCATCACACAAAATTAACCAGACAAACTATATCTAATCACTACCAATTACTCAAAAGCTACTCACATTGTGCTGATAAATGTTTAACCACTTACTCACTACTTTAAAATTAGGATGTCTAAATTCATTGCTTTAAATAGTACTAAAGTGTAATACATCACAATGTAAATTTTTTTAAATTGTTCCATTGTAATGCCAAATTTCATTGTTTTACATAGTACTAAGCTGTAATTGCTTTAACTTGTTCCATTGTAATACTGTAATCTTTATAAACCAATTCAATAGTGTAATAATTCTCTACTAGTCTTATCAAAGGCATGTAGCATTACCTAATAGAATATTCAATTCTCTTGTACTTACTGTAACTCATCTAATGACCATATGAACTATTATTGCCTTCTTAATCTTAAGTTAATCTTTAATTTTGCCTGAAATGCTCTGTATGCAAAGGGGCTTTTGGCATGTACCCCTAACTATTATATTCCTCTGTACAACCATGTATCATGTCAAAATGAACATCTTAATCTTAAGATAATATTGAGTCATAGATGTAAGACTAGAAAAATAAATATATTTTATATCAATGTTAGAGTGTGAGCAATTTAACATGAAGGGATTCAGAGGAACCAATTAGCCAGACTTAAGTTCTACACTCAGGAAGAAGGGAAGGGATGTTGCAATTTGGAGGGTCATCGAAACTGTGATTTCAGCACCCTTCTGACGAGACAGTGAATGAATGAGTGATAGTGAAAGTGTTTTTTCTTTGTTAGGTCACTCTACCTCAGTGGGAGACAGCTGGAGTGTTAAAAAATGGGGATACGTTCTGAGAAATGCGTTGTTAGGTGATTTCGTCATTATGTGAACATCATATGATGTAGGAGGCGGCTGCCAGCATAACATGGCATACAGTTTTACAGTAAATTTTTTTATAAATAGAAAGAGTACACCCTAGAATAACAATAAAAAGAACAGTATGTATAGTGAATACATAAAACAGTAACATAGTTGTTTGTTATTATCAAGTATTATGTACTGTACATAATTGTATGTGCTATGCATACTTTTATACGACTGGCAACGCATGGAACCACCATTGCATATGTGGTCAATTGTTGATCGAAACATCATTATGCAGTGCATGACTGTAATTATAAAAATAGGTGATGCGAAATATGCAGGACAACCACAGTGAAAGCAGTCAATAGGTGCTCTTATTACTTTGATCCAATCGGATGATATCAGTTGGATGTATTTAGCGAACCCTTCGAGTGGTATCTGAAACAAGGAACAAATTACATGCCTCTACAGATAATTTATTATTTTTATTTTACTAACACATCGGCCATTTCCCACCAAGGCAGGGTGGCCCCAAAAAGAAAAATTTCCATCACCATTCACTCCATCACTGTCTTGCCAGAGGCATGCTTACACTTAGTTATAAAACTGCAGCACTAACACCCATCCTTCAGAGTGCAGGCACTGTACATCCCATCTCCAGGAATCAAGCCTGGCATGCCAGTTTCCCTGAATCCCTTCATAAATGTTACCTTGCTTACACTCCAACACCATTTGCCTCCATTTGCTCCTACATGCTCATGCACACTGGAAGTCTGAGCCCCTCACACACACACACACACAGAACCTCCTTTACATACACACAGAACCTCCTTTACCCCCCTCCCTCCAACCTTTCCTAGGCCAACCCCTACCCTGCCTTCCCTCCACTACAGATTTATAAAGCTACAAATGATGAAACTTAAAAATTATTTAGTTCAAAGGTGTAGTCATCATGTAATAAAATCAAACATTCTGCACCACAGACTCCTCTTTAGAGGTAGGTCTTGTGTATAGAATATAAATGTGAGGCTGAAATAAAGAAACCAGGTAATTTCAGCAAAACAGTTACCCTTTAAACAGCATGTCCTGCTACTTTTGATATACTGTACTGATAATATCATGGTTGGTCAAACCTAAGTCCAGTAAACTATAATATTTTAGGTAAATTCTTTTGTGGTAGTATATTTACAAGCAAAGAAAATACAGTGCTTTGTTCAGCTTTGAGTTGATAAAAGTTATGTTGTGTCATTTAGTAACAACAACTGTTATCGTATAGGTAGTAGGTTGGTAGACAGCAACCACCCAGGGAGGTACTACCGTCCTGCCAAGTGAGTGTAAAATGAAAGCCTGTAATTGTTTTACATGATGGTAGGATTGCTGGTGTCCTTTTTTTCTTTCTCATAACATGCAAGTTTTCCCAGGTACGTTTTTGCTCCCTTTTTGCTTACACTTAGGTTCACACTACACATGCATTACAAACATTATTTACACCCCCCTTTGGGTTTTTTTCTTTTTTTCTTTCTAGTTTTTAAATCTTGTTTTTTTTCCCTCTTTTTTCCATGGGGAAGGGGGAAAACAAAATTTTTCCTCCGTAAGCCATGCGTTTTTGGTAAGAGGCCTTTTAAAATGCGGGATTTAAGGGCAGTAACCTCTTTTTCCTGTATATATTCCCTTAAATGAAAAAGGAAAAAAATTTCATTTTTTTTTTTGGGCCCCCCCGCCTCGGTGGGAAAAGGGCCCCGGTTGTTTTTGAAAGAAGAAAAAAGAACTTTTTATGTGGTGTAATGTTTGTAAAAAACCCAACAATTTTGTGGCATTTCCCCTTTTTCCTTCAATGAGGCCCCCCTGAAGCTGGAAAGGGGGCTCTTGATAAAAACTGATTCCCTTTCCCTTTTCCCCAGGGCAGCAAATAATAATAAAAGAGGAAGAAAAAAATAGTAATAAAATTGGCAGTGTCTCATTTTAAAAAACCAGAACATAAAACCCCCAACTTATCTTACACTATTTTTTCCCCCAAATGCATTACCCATTGTCAGTTCCTAAAATTTTTCTGTCTAGAGAAAATATTTTTTTTTTTTTTGTTTCTTGGGTAGGATTTTTTTACAAAAACCCCTAGAAAGCTTATATTTATTTCACAGAAAGCAGTTTATTAAAATAGATCAGATGCCCTGCTGGGAGGCATTTGGGAAGCTTGGGAATGTTAAAATCAACTTTGTTTTCCCCCACGTTGAGGATGGGGCTAAATAGGCAATTTGGTTTGAGAGTGACCCCTCCCCCTTAGTGGAAAGGGGCCCAGGGTTTCCCTTAAAACCCGGTTCCTTTTTCCTACATTAAGTAGGTACCTGGATGTTATTTGAGAAAAATTGGGGGTTGCAGTCTAGGGGGGTTTTTAATATACATTAGGTGGGGTTTGGGCTCTGGAATGAGCTTAGGTAGGATAATACCCCTTAAAACCTAAAAATTTCAAGTATGAAATTTAAAAATTTAAAAAATTTTTGAATCATTGATTGATTTAACTCGATTTTCAAAATGGAGCTTTTTGGTGGGTTTATAACTAAGCCTGTTAAGATTAATTATATTTGCAATTTTGTTACTCTAACCAAACCCACTCCCCCAATGACTCTGCTGCCCCTTTTTTGGACTTAATTTTACATTTTGAAAATTTGTGTAGCCTCTGGGGGGGGGGGGGGGGGGGATTTTACTTAATTTATTTATTTGCACGGGTGCCTTGTTGGGGGCTGAAAATTATTGATGTAAGCCCAACCATGTACTAACCAGATAGAAACCCTTCCTTCCCCTTGTTTTTTCCGGGGCTGGAGATGCTTTTGCTGTGGCTTCTTTCTTTGGGCTTTGTCCCCATGTTTATATTTTGGTTTTCAACGCATTTCCTTTTACAAGAAGTGGGCGTGAAGGGGCCTTTACATTGCCCTTCTCCACAAAAACCTCACCCAGCCCCCACCACAGAGCCGGGCTTCCACCCCCACCACCACAACTACTACCACCACTTTTTCGGGAAAAAAAAAATTAAAATTTTATTGTAAGGGGAAAAATGAAAAAAAGCATTTTAACCCAAGGGAGAAAACCCTTAAAAATGTTTTAAAATAAAGGGAGGGTTTTAAATTTTTGTAGGACTTTTTTGTGAGAGCATTGTTTTCCCAAAAACTTTTTTCCTGAATTGCAGATGTTTTTTTAAACAACAGTAATAAAAGGAATATGAACTTTCATGTAGGACTGTAAAAAAAATTAATACAGGTTGGGCCCTCTTGTCGGGCCCTTATTTAGGAGTTAAAGTAAAAATTCTTTTTTTAATGATTTTTCCTCATACAATGGACACATTTTGAGGCCAGAAAAAGGGGGTTTTATTTTGGGGTTTAGGGGTTTGTTGAGATACAAATGTAAAATTAAATTTTGGTGCCACTAAAATAGTTTTCCATTAATCTTTTTTTTAGTCTGCAAATATAAAAAAGTTATGCCCCCCCTTTTAATTTTAGGATTTAAAACTATGCCTTTGGGGTCCATCTTCAGTTTTTTTTTTTCCCAAAAAAAATGGGTTATATAGGGGGAAAATAAATGGTAAAAAAATTTACCGACAAAATGGAAATAAAAAACAAAAAATTGCAGTAAAATGTGACCCTTTTTTGACAACGTTTCCCCCACACAGGGGGCCTTTTTCAAGTCAAAACACGGATCTCCCGGGGGTTGGGAAAGGGTGGGGGAATTTATAGTCATTTTTCGAATGTTGTGGTCGGGTGGAGAATGTGCATCTGATGATCTCCCGGGTGGGGTTTTTGGGAGTGGGGGTTTAGCTAGGCGGGGGGTTTTGGACAAGTTGTAAAGTAGACCTTCTGCAGTGTTCTTTTTGTTCTTATGTGGGATAGAAATTGAAGAAGTTTTTTGGGGCGAGTGGTTCAGCTATGTTAAGAAGCCATTTTTTCGGGTTGGGAAAATTGTTGGTTTTTAGAGATAAGCGATAAATTCCAGGCCCCCTTCTGTATTGAGGTTGTTTTCTGTGGCAATAAGTCTTGATTTTCTGTAGTTAATTAAATGGTTGTGTGAATTGCGATGTTGTACCCAGGCATTCCTTGTATCTCAGCCCTTCCCTTGCATATTGGTTTCTGAAAACCCTGTTTGGGTCTTTGAGGGTTTTGCCCACATAAATTTTTTTTGCAGTTTATTTTCAAGGGAATTATGTATTAAAACCTGGGGAGGGTGGAGGCTTGTCCTGTTTTTACTTTCTGGTGATGTCCCTTTATGGGCGTGGTTGTGGGGGTAGATACTTGGGAAAGAAAGTTTTGGCAAAGTGTTGGAAACATGTTTGGCAATGGAGTTGGTGGGGAAAGGACTATGTATCTCTTCTCGGCAGTTTTCTTCTTGGGTGTGTTTAAGATGCTTAATGCCCCCCTCTGCATCTCTGATGAAGTGACAAGATAGTGGAGTTTAAAAAAACACTTTGTCAATTATAGTTCATTCTTCCTCAAGGAACTTGTTGCTGCAAATTTGAGTGCAAAGCAGGGAAAAAGCCTATAATTAACCAGTTGGGTTTTTGGTGTCGTGGTGGGGGTTTTGAAGTGGAGAAATCGGGTTTTTGGGTTTGGGGGGTTTTTCCCATAGACTTTAAAACAAGTTTTGGGGGTCAGCTTTTCAGACAGAACATCAAGGAAAGGAAGGGTTTTTGGGCACTTCTTTTTCAAGTGTGAACTGGATTTTTTGGGTCGAAAAATTTGGGTTTAGCTTGTCTTGGAGAAACTTAACGTTTTAAGCGTTTAGGAGGGTTTTGGGAGAATGTCGTCAACATAACGGGGCCAGGTGCCCGACGAAGGAAAAATGGGGGAAAACGTTTTGGCTTTTAGATGTTCCATTGGGAAGGTTCGCCAGGAAATGCACTGGGGTGGCGAACCCAAAGGGTAGTTTCCCAAAAATCTGCTGAAGGAGGGGATTTTCGAAAGAAAACACGTAAAGCCAACCCCATATTCAACAAGGCCCCATGAAAATTTGCTGGCTGGAATGGGGAAAATCAAGTGAAACGTCAATTTTTTCCCGCGCAAGAGATCGATGGCAAAGGAAAATTTACGATTTTTACTTTATTTCCCATTTTCCCGCCCGCGATTTTAAACGACCTTTGTGAACTATGTGGGTTTGGGTTTACGTGTTTCATTTTGAAAATCACCTTTTTCAGGGAGACTTTTGGACTTTCCCAAAGGGGGCGCCAATTTAGTTTCAAATCCCCGGCGAAAACCCATTTCAAGGAACCCTCTAGAAAAACCAACGGGTTTTTTCCCCCCAAATTTTTCCTTCGTTTTGTCCCCCTGGTCCGTTATGTTGACGACATTCTCCCAAACTCCTAAACCGGGTTCAGCGTTTTAAGCCCCTCCAAGAAAACTCAACCAGGTCGAGCCTTCAATTCCAGTTCCACACTTGAAGAAAAGTCACAACCTCTTCCTTTCCTTGATGTTTGCTCTGCAAAGTGAACCCCGAAAATTCGTTTTTAAAGGGGCTATCGAAAAAACCCCCTAACCAAAACCCATCTTCCCCCACTTCACTCTCACCACGGGCACCCAAAAACCAAATATGGTGTAATTATAGGGGTTTTTCCGCGTTTAAACCCGAACTTTTTGCAAAGAGTTCCTGGGGAAGAATGCACTATAATTGAACAAGGGTTTTCTTTAAAATCCACTAAACCTCGTCACTTCATCCTAGACTGCAGACGGGGGGCATTAACATCTTTAAACACCCCAGAGAAAAACACTTTTCCAGAAGAGAAACATAGTCCTTCCACCAACTCCATTGCCCAAAAATGTTTCCCCAAAAATTTTGCCAAAAAACATCATCCAAGTATCTACCTAAAATTGGGGGGTGGGAAAAAGGTTTGGGGGTTTTTTTGGGGTTTTTTGGGGGGGTGGGGGGGGGGGGGGGGTTTTTTTGGGGGGGGGGGGGTTTTTGGTTTTTTTGGGTTTGGGGGGTTTTTGGGGTTTTGTTTTGGGGGGGGGGGGGGGGGGGTTTTTTGGGGGGGTTTTTTGGGGGGGGGGTTTGGGGGGGGGGGGGGGGGGGGTTTTTTTTTGGGGGGGGGTTTGGGGGGGGGGGTTGTGGGGGGTGTTTTGGGGGTTTTTGGGGTTTTTAAAGGGTTTTTTATTAAAAAAAAGGGGTTTGTTTTAAATTTAGGTTATTTGTTTTTAGTTGTTTTAAAAATTTATTTGGATTTTTAAAATTTTTTGTGTTTAGTTTATTTTTAAAAATTTTTTTTAGTTGGGCCCCCATTTTTTTTTTGATTTCAAACGTTGGCCCGGAAAAAAATGGTCCCAAATATCCCTTTTTTTTTTTAAAAATTTTCCGTGGTTTATTAAAAGTAAACCTCCCAAAAATTTCACGTAAATTTAAGGTTTTAAAAACCAAAATTTATTCCCAAATTTTAAATTTCCCCGTAGCACCCAGAGAAGGACACTGCCGAGAAGAGATACATAGTCCTTCCCACCAACTCCATTGCCAACATGTTTCCAACATCTTTGCCAAAACATCATTCCAAGTATCTACCTCCACAACCATGACCATCAAGGACATCACCAGTAGTAGACAGGACAAGCCTCCATCTCTGCAGGGTATACATAATCCCTTGTAATGACTGCAACAAATTATATGTGGGCGAAACATCAAGAGACCTCCAAACACGTATTTCAGAACACCAATATGCAAGCAGGACTGACGATACAAGGAATGCCGTGTACAACATCGCAATTCACACAACCATTTAATTAACTACAGAAACTCAAGACTTATAGCCACAGAAGACAACACTCAATACAGAAGAATCCTGGAATCATCGCTTATCTCTATAACCAACAATTTCAACCAGAACAATGGCTTCTATAACATAGCTGAACCACTCGCCAAGAAACTTCTTCATCGCTATCCCACATAAGAACATAGAACAATGCAGAAGGTCTACTCACAACTTGTCCAATACCCCTGCCTAGCTACCCAAGACTCTATAACCCCACCCGGTAGATCATCAGATGCAGCATTCTCCACCTGACCTCAACATTCTGAACATGACTATAAATACTCCCGTACCTTCCAACCCCAGGTAGATCCGTGTGTGACTTGAAAAAGCCCACTGTGTGGGTGAAACGTTGTCAATAAAGGATCACATTATACTGCATTTGTGTTTATATTTCCAGGTTATATAGTTTCCAGTAGTTGTAGCACACACTACCTCCTCTGGATACCATTCCAGTAGTCTTACCATTATTTGTAGAATCTATTTTTAGTGCTGTTTTTTGCAATTTTTTTTTTTTTGTAGTTTGCAACTGTGGCCCCTTTTTGTTTTTTATTAATGGTGCTAAGATATCTTTTCTATATTTATTTCTGTGTGATTGATAGTAAACCCTCCATATTCACGTAGATTAATGGTAAAACCAGTTTATTTGCAACTTTATAAGTACTGTATGCACTAGTTTCACACTTTTGACCTATCAGCTTTCAGTTTTATGTCTCCCTCTCTCCACCTTCACCATATGACAGGCTATTGACATGAGGAAACGTGCACTGACCTCCACCTGACCACTTAATTCATGCACAACTGTCCATTGAATTTCCCAGCTATTTCTCACTACCCTCCATCCAGTTTACCAAGTACTGTACTGTTTACTAACCTTCACTCAGCCCTACAGTTGCAGTGTGTAACCCTCTACACTGAGCAGTTTGGGATTTTTGAGAAAAGGTTTAAAGACCCCATTCAAATAAGTTTTGCTTTCGTGTAAAGAAAGATACATATGAAATAATTGTGTACATTTTTGAGTTCAGTGAGGCAATGTTTAGTAAGGTTATGTTTAACAAGAACTGCTTTTATAGTGAAGTAGTATTTCACATATTATTAAATCTGAAAGCTTTAACAACATCATGTATAATACTTGGGGGATACACTGTTGTTTATGCATTATGGTATTTTTTTTTTTTTTGCAACCCAGTGTTTTGGTTTTAGCTTACAAATGCATTGCTATTTTGTAAGACTGCACCCATTAACATAATAGTTGTGCAATTATTTGATTATTGTTTCCCTGCTCTTAAGTGCAAGATGAGTGTAAAAGCCAAGTCTTCTAGTAAGAGGAAACACAAATTATGGTACAGTAAAAAAAGTGGGAAGATAGTACATAGTTGGCCAACTTACAGGTCTGTTGAGCACTGTATAATAATGAGAGTAGGAAAAGTTGCATCTGGTCAGAGTGGCCTGGAGATCAGCCTTCTTTTGAATGTATATATGCTGTTTATTGTAACTGTCCATGACAAGAACATAGGAAAGATGGAAAATTCCTTAAATATTTGGTTTGAGGCCCAGACTCGAAAGAAAATCTCCTGAGTAACCATTCCTCCATAAAAACAAGCAGTGGCTGCTGCGTGATCACTCATCAAACACCAGTGGGGAAAGCTGTCATACTGTTGTTACAAGATTGGTTTGATAGGTTTAAGATGAGGTGAGGTGCCTGCATCTTCAGCCCATAGTGCAATGGAGGCATTTCCTTTGAACCTTAAAGTTCATCAAAGGATCCAGGTTCAATCCTGTGTGAGCCAAGATGTATGGACAAATAGCCTTATGCCATACTCCTGCTCACCTAATAGTAAATAGGTACCTGGGTGTTAGCCTTCTGTTGTGTGTTGCTTGCTGAATGAGAGGACCAAAGGATCCCAACAGAAATATGCCACATTGCTCGACTTTTCTTGGCGTTATCCAGGGTTAATAGTTCTCTGGGGTTAGTAAAAAAAAAAAAAAAAAAAAAAAAAAAAAAAAGTCTTCACTGCTGTTAGAGAAAATGTGACCTCATGTCCTTGTAATTCAGTTGATTATACTTTCAACTGTTCTTTTTTAAGGATTTTGCTTTGAAGTGACCATAACAGTCTTGAATATTCTTAGTTCATTTCGATGCTGTAATCATTAACTCTCATTTTTTCTTCATGGGACATGAGAGGTCATGCAACCTCAACATTTATCCGAGTCCTCTTGGCTCTGGCACTGGTCTTTTTGTCTTGATTTCTGAAGGCTATCCTTTAGTGTCTGCACATCCTTCAGCAGGGGCACCTTTCTTGATGCTGGTAAAAAGCTGTTGGCCCATGGAAATGGCTCTAACCTCATCATGATATCTGCACAGCAGTAGCCCATACTGGTAAGGGATACTTTTGTGAATAATACAATTACAGAATAGTGTGTACCTGCGTATGTTGATGTGTCCCTGTGTATTTTTTATTACAAAAGTGCTTGTCTTGTTTAAGGAATTCAGAGATGGTCTATAATTTTATTAAATATTTTTCTTTATTTTTAATACTACAATACTGTATGTTAATAAAATATTAAAACAAGGAAGGAACACAAAAATTTTTGCCAACACACTTTATTCACATTTCAGGGACTTAAGGTAACAGAGGTGGCACTATTAATTTTTGATTAAAAATATGACTCTTCATGAATGGTTGTGCCATAATGTACTGGTAATTTAAGAATCTAGGTAAACCCACTATGCTGTTTTAACTGATTTATGGACTTCTATATAAAGGATGTCATTTAAATTTTTTTTTTTTTATTATCACACTGGCCGATTCCCACCAAGGCAGGGTGGCCCGAAAAAGAAAAACTTTCACCATCATTCACTCCATCACTTTCTTGCCAGAAGGGTGCTTTACACTACAGTTTTTAAACTGCAACATTAACACCCCTCCTTCAGAGTGCAGGCACTGTACTTCCCATCTCCAGGACTCAAGTCCGGCCTGCTGGTTTCCCTGAACCCCTTCATAAATGTTACTTTGCTCACACTCCAACAGCACGTCAAGTATTAAAAACCATTCGTCTCCATTCACTCCTATCAAACACGCTCACGCACGCCTGCTGGAAGTCCAAGCCCCTCGCACACAAAACCTCCTTTACCCCCTCCCTCCAACCTTTCCTAGGCTGACCCCTACCCCGCCTTCCTTCCACTACAGACTGATACACTCTTGAAGTCATTCTGTTTCGCTCCATTCTCTCTACATGTCCGAACCACCTCAACAACCCTTCCTCAGCCCTCTGGACAACAGTTTTGGTAATCCCGCACCTCCTCCTAACTTCCAAACTACAAATTCTCTGCTTATATTCACACCACACATTGCCCTCAGACATGCAATCTCCATTGCCTCCAGCCTTCTCCTCGCTGCAACATTCATCACCCATGCTTCACACCATATAAGAGTGTTGGTAAAACTATACTCTCATACATTCCCCTCTTTGCCTCCAAGGACAAAGTTCTTTGTCTCCACAGACTCCTAAGTGCACCACTCATCCTTTCCCCTCATCAATTCTATGATTCAACCTCATCACTTCATAGACCCATCCGCTGACACGTCCACTCCCAAATATCTGAATACATTCACCTCCTCCATACTCTCTCCCTCCAATCTGATATCCAATCTTTCATCACCTAATATTTTTTGTTATCCTCATAACCTTACTCTTTCTGTATTCACTTTTAATTTTCTTCTCTTGCACACCCTACCAAATTCATCCACCAATCTCTGCAACTTCTCTTCAGAATCTCCCAAGAGCACAGTGTCATCAGCAAAGAGTAACTGTGACAACTCCCACTTTATGTGTGATTCTTTATCTTTTAACTCCACGCCTCTTGTCAAGACCCTCGCATTTACTTCTCTTACAACCCCATCTATAAATATATTAAACAACCACGGTGACATCACACATCCTTGTCTAAGGCCTACTTTTACTGGGAAATAATTTCCCTGTTTCCTATGTACTCTAACTTGAGCCTCACTATCCTCGTAAAAACTCTTCACTGCTTTCAGTAACCTACCTCCTACACCATACACCTGCAACATCTGCCACATTGCCCCCCTATCCACCCTGTCATATGCCTTTTCCAAATCCATAAGTGCCACAAAGACCTCTTTAGCCTTATCTAAATACTGTTCACTTATATGTTTCACTGTAAACACCTGGTCCACACACCCCCTACCTTTCCTAAAGCCTCCTTGTTCATCTGCTATCCTATTCTCCGTCTTACTTTTAATTCTTTCAATAATAACTCTACCATACACTTTACCAGGTATACTCAACAGACTTATCCCCCTATAATTTTTGCACTCTCTTTTGTCCCCTTTGCTTTTATACAAAGGAACTATGCATGCTCTCTCCCAATCCCTAGGTACCTTACCCTCTTCCATACATTTATTAAATAATTGCACCAACCACTCCAAAACTATATCCCCACCTGCTTTTAACATTTCTATCTTTATCCCATCAATCCCGGCTGCCTTACCCCCTTTCATTTTACCTACTGCCTCACGAACTTCCCCCACACTCACAACTGGCTCTTCCTCACTCCTACAAGATGTTATTCCTCCTTGCCCTATACACGAAATCACAGCTTCCCTATCTTCATCAATATTTAACAATTCCTCAAAATATTCCCTCCATCTTCCCAATACCTCTAACTCTCCATTTAATAACTCTCGTCTCCTACTTTTAACTGACAAATCCATTTGTTCTCTAGGCTTCCTTAACTTGTTAATCTCACTCCAAAACTTTTTCTTATTTTCAACAAAATTTGTTGATAACATCTCACCCACTCTCTCATTTGCTCTCTTTTTACATTGCTTCACCACTCTTTTTCTCCATATACTCTTCCCTCCTTGCATCACTTCTACTTTGTAAAAACTTCTCATATGCTAACTTTTTCTCCCTTACTACTCTCTTTACATCATCATTCCACCAATCGCTCCTCTTCCCTCCCGCACCCACTCTCCTGTAACCACAAACTTCTGCTGAACACTCTAACACTACATTTTTAAACCTACCCCATACCTCTTCAACCCCATTGCCTATGCTCTCATTAGCCCATCTATCCTCCAATAGTTGTTTATATCTTTCCCTAACTGCCTCCTCTTTTAGTTTATAAACCTTCATAATATTTTGCTTGCAACATTGGCATTGTTCAAGGACATTACTGCCAGCTTCACAACATGCATAAAGCTCACCCAGGTACTGCTGTAATGTATATATAAAAGTATTTAACACTATATGACATGTGAATCTGGTTACCCTGGCCTTTTCTCTTTTCATAGTACTGTATGCCTTTTGCCATCCTAATTTTTTAAGATTGCATTTAAGCCATTCTGATGATTTACTTTTTTTTTGTTGAGTGTATTTTCATGAATTATCGTGTCCTTTTTATACATTTTTAGTCCATATGTGTATTCATTTTAAATACATATACATGTACTCTGGAACCTTGGTTTTCGTATGCCCTAGTTTGTATGTAAAACTATAGTTATTCTCTATAGAATGTATTTTTTGTTAATATTTCCCTTAAGAAATAATGTAAATCCAATTACTCCGTTCCAGACGCCCAACAATATTAACAAAAAATACATTTTATAGAGAATAACTATTGTTTTACATACTAGGGCATACGAAAACAGAGGGTCCACTGTATTTTCTTCTATTTCTTCAATTTTTTTTCTTAACTCTATATGTATTTATCATGTACTGTCAGACCCTTTCCTTGGGGTGTAGGCAGATTAGGGTCTGTTAGTTGTAGTATAAATTTTGTAAAAAAATTTTTTTTTTTTGTCTTTTGAAAACACCTTGAGTTGCTTCCTTCCCAGGTGGTGTGTTGTTTAATTTTTATCTTAATCAGGGGGAAAAGCTAAACTTATAGGAGTCATATATTATTATTACAATCAAAGAAAGTGCTAAACTGACAAGGGTCATACAGTGCTGTTAGGGGTCATAGTGCCTGGGGAATGGGAGACATTCAAGTTTGATCCAAGGAAGGGAAGGACAAGTATGGCTCTTGTATCAAGATACCTCCCTCAAGGAATTGTTTTCAGTAATCTCACTTATCAAAACCCAGTTTTGGTACATTTTATAGAGTGGGATGAAACTCCAGTAACCTGTCTTCACCACTCCTGTTGCCTGTTAAGTCTTCTTGCACCCATTTTCTTTTCATATCCCCTTCCTCAGTTTTGTATCATCCTGGTAGGCATTAATCCACCCCTGGTAGGTCAGTGACATGTCAGGAGGAGTTCAAGTCCTGGGACAGATATTTGATGGTCTCCACTTCCACTTGCTCATCCTGATACTTCATTGCTAACCATCTCTCAGGTTTTCCTATATCTGTCACCTTGGCCTGCACCTCCATTTCATTTTAGTCTCCTTAGGGGCTCTGCAAGTCCTTGAAGTCTCAGTAATATGCAGTGTCTGCCTTCTCTTTCTCACCTAATATTAAACAGGATTTGCCACTTTTGAAATTATGCTAACATTCTGTAATGAGGTTCATTGTCTCTGTGATTATTTTTTTTAGGTCATAAGCGAGATGGGGAGAAGAAAAAATTAAGGTAGGATAGATCAATGAAAAAAAAAAAAGGTTGTAGGAAGATAGAAAGACAGATGGAAAAAAAAAATATTAGCCTGACCACTTTGAGTGGTCAGACTACTACTATCATTTTGGCCACAGTGATAAGTAGTAGGATATCCTATAGTCTTCACCATCTTTTTCATGATTTTAACTAGGATACTTACCACTTGTAGTGATCTGTAGTTTAGATCACATTTCTTGAATATTGGCATTATATCATGGCAGATACAACCAACGATTTGTCCCAATTACTAGCAGTGTGACAGGCTGTCTAACCCACCAATAAATTTAATATTAAAGACATACATATATATAAATAAAAACATTAAGTATCATAAGCTGCCACTTCCTAGTCTAAAATTATGTAAATGGGCCAGACAAAGATGTCCATAGACATACAGTATTTAAGCAAATACTGAAATGAGTTATAGGTGAGAGAAGGCTATTTACTATCATTTTTTGGGTAGTGGTGCCATGTAGAAGCAACAGGCTGCATAACTAGCTGCTGCTTCCTCTTTCTAACTGGGAGCATCAGGAGTAGAATAGGATTACTTAGCTTGAATTACCTAGTTTTACCTTACAATTAGCTCCAATTGTATGGTCCAGTAGATAAACTATATTTAATTTCAGTAGTACAGTAATGAATTAGTCACACAAGTCATTAATAAAAACATGCATCCAATTCAAATACATACAAAAAAAAGACAAACCTAGGCATGATAGCTCATGATCTTGCAATATATCAGATTGTCTCCCAGCTTTGCTAGTGGTGCTTGAGCTACTATTCAAACTTGCCATCATAACTCATGTAGACTCAACTTAGTTCATTTGATTCATATTCTCAGCCTCAACAGTAGTACTGGAACTGACTCCCAGCCTTTATCTCAATGTTGCTATCAGTAACGAGGGATTGTAATAGTCTTCCTTGTGACAATTTTTTACAGTCTAGTAGGTCCTCCATAATTGTTAACAAATAGTTCCTTATCAGTGTCAGATATTGTGTGCCATGTGTTTTCACTCTGGTACAAAGCTGATTTTTTACCATGTCAACATACCCAAAATTTGCATAGCTAATTTTACAAAACATTATAAGCGGTACTTTCAAAAAGTTCCTGGACTGCCTTACCTAGGTGCTTACCAAGTCACCTAGTTGAAGTTCTCTCAAAGTAGTTTCTTTTGGAGACTATACACTGATCCCAGTGCTTCTGCCACTTGAAACATTTCTGGAACTCTTCTTTCCTAATGACATCTAGCATGACCTGTAGTTTTGCTTGAATCTCCTCCATATATTTAAAATGCCACTCCTTGTCCCAAAAATAAAAATGGTACTCAGTAACATAGATCTGCTCAGTAATGTAGATCTACATTCACGCGCATAGTGCTCCGACCATGATTTTTCTCCATTAGAAAGCATATAAAAAAAAAAAGTAGATCTACATTCAGAGCGCTACGCGAGAGAACGTAGATCTATGTTAGAACAGTTTAAGGGTTAAATGTACACAGATGACAACATAGCTCTTGGCTTCCCATTGGCCAACATCAAGAGCTGTTTTGGCTGTGACTTTTGGTTTACTAGCAACTGAAGAGAATTTATCCCTGTAAGCTGCTAGCTAGCCTGCCTGACCTCCTTAGGTCCTAAATAAGTTTTGGGTTTCAATATTGCTTCAGTTTATGAAAGCATAAATAATTTCAGAATTGACTTACAAGGCTTTAAAACTTACAAAGATAGTGATACAGGCTTGAATCTCTCATGTGGGGGAACCTATCAACTCTCATCATTTACATTGATATTAACCAGTTACTTTTACATTTGTTTGTTACTGCCCGACTTTAAAAGACTGAACATTATATGTTGTGTTCATTTTAGTTTTCCTGTTCTGTTGCATCTAATATTTAATGTAATTTCACTTATGGTGATTACATCTCATTATAACACAGTACAGCTAGCCATCCCATATAGCTTAATCCTGTGGGTAATCTTAGTATAGTACAAGATTACTAGGAAATATTATGCATAACATTTTTCAAACAAATATATATGGTACATCTCCTCTCTGGAAAAAAAAAACTTATGCACAATAAGCACAATTCTTTTCTACTCATGAGACAATATTATTATTATTGTACCTCTCAAGGGAGGTTCTTGTTGCTGGTGAGGGGCTCCTGATCTAGGGAATTGGATCTGTGCTCCAGTTCCCTGAATACCTTCCATCCCCCCCCAGGTGCTGTATAATCCTACAGGTTTAGCGCTCCCCCATGATTATAATAATATACGTATTATTAAAATCATGGGGAGTGCAAAACCCATGGTATTATACAGCGCCTGTGGGGGGAGGGGATGGAAGGTATTCAGGCAACTGGAGCACAGATTCAATTCCCTAGATCAAGAGCCCCTCACCAGTGTCAAGGAACATGGGACAGTATGAGTACCCTTAACCCATAGGATAGCTTGGACATTATGGCAACACAACTCACTCATTCTCTGAGCCACTTGCACTAAATGAACTTGTGACATGGATGACCTATGATTATCATAATCATGGGGGAGCACTAAACCCAGAGGATTATACAACACATGTGGGGGAATAGAAGGCATTCAGGCTCAATTCAGGATGACCTACGAGTGTGAATAAGAAGTAATATAATCAGCGAGTCTAGCATGGAACCTTCAGCACATTTATCCCAACACGTTATCTATGTTTCAGAAAGAGGGGTATTATTATTATAATCAAAAAGAAGCGCTAAGCCACAAGGGCTATACAGTGAAAGAGGGGTAGGCTTGATAAGTTGCTGCACTTAAATTAGCCATTTTAATCCATTTTGCAATATCATTGTGTATATCATTGAGTACTGTCTTATCAAAATATCTAGGTGAATAGTTTGCCCAGGGCTTCTGGCTTTTCTTTGTTTAGATGTACTGTAAATAGTCTCACCAGGTTCATTATTTTGACATACCTTCGTTTTACTTGGTTCATCCTTTTTCTGTTATTTAGTCTTGTTCACTTGTGAATGCACATTTTCCTTGAGCAGTTCCCCTTCCTTCTTCAATTATTATAATAAATTATTATTATAATCAAAAAGAAGCGCTAAGCCACAAGGACTATACAGTATTATAATAAAATATGAAGTGCTAAATATCCTTCCTTCCTTCAGCCCTATCATCTGCTCTCTAATTCATTTGATAACTTTGCTTGCCATATAATTTTCAAAATACTTTTCCATCTTACTTGTTGTAAGGAGAGCATTTTTTTGGCTCTCCAACTTCTCTGTTCTTCAGGATTAGTTGTGCTCTAGTTTTTCTGTGCTCTCTAGTACTAGAGTTTCATGTTTCTGCATCTGAATCACTGACACTGCGCTGCTTAATTGCATCTTTGGAGGATGGATGCAACTGAGTTATCAGTTCAAATACACTTAAGTAACTGTTTTATAGAATTACAACCCCCTCAGTGGTTCTTGATGCTGGTGAGTGGGCTCTTGATCCAAGGAATTGGACCTGACCTCCCTTCCTTGGATCAAACCCGATTACCTCCAATTTCCACAGTTGCTATATGACCCCCTACAAGTAGTGCTCCTCCCATGAATATAATAAAAATAATACTATAGTATCAAAATAATTTATGTAATTTAATAATTTATATAGTGCTGCTTTCCATATTAAGGAAAAAATAAACATTTTAGTTTGCTCTTTATATGCTGATATCCAAATAAATATTGTCAGTAGCAATGATACAGGTGTTCATTAAGCCATATATTGTATATAACACTTTAACATAGCTATTTTAAAAGTTTATTTAACCTGTTGTATAGGTTATACATATATTTGTATGTAAATGCAATATTAAATAAATATTCTTTTATTGTATTTTATTGTTTACAAGACATTTTATCTGCTTATAAATTTGGGAGTACCCCTGTGCTCACTAATGTTCCCCTACATCAGTGTTTTAACTGAAACCAGTTCCCTTTATTATAAAAATAACACATATCACCCTTAATTAACTAGCAGCAG
The DNA here is from genome assembly GCF_026875155.1 of Cherax quadricarinatus. Taxonomy (NCBI): domain Eukaryota; kingdom Metazoa; phylum Arthropoda; class Malacostraca; order Decapoda; family Parastacidae; genus Cherax; species Cherax quadricarinatus. The sequence continues at coordinate 33,784,398 of NC_069432.1, read as the reverse complement.
CATAAAGAACTAAAAAAATATTTACTCTAACAACAGTCATCACACTCATAATTAACAGAAAAGACTTACATATTAACCCTTTCAGGGTCCAGAGGCCAAATTTCAAAGTGTGCACCAGGGTCCAATTATTATTATTATAATCAAAAAGAAGCGCTAAGCCACAAGGGCTATACAGCGCTGCAGGGTAGGGAAGGAAGCGAGGGTATTGGATGGCAGAAGGGAGGAGGGATGATCAGTAGGTTACAGAAAACAGCGGGGCAGGGGATAGTACGGGGGTAGAGGGTAGCAAGAAATTGAAGTAGAAAGGGCTGAAGGTATCAGAATTTGTGAAGTCAGTCAGTTGTTGTCAAAAAGTCAATGAGAGAGTCTGGATGAAAGGTGGGTCCATCAGCGAGAAGGGAAGGTAAAGAGAGCAGCGGAGCGAAGACGACGACGGAGGTAAATTCTGCGTGCTCGTTGATAAAGTGGGCAGTCCAACAAAATGTGGCTGACTGATAATGGAGCTTGGCAATTCTCACAGAGAGGAGCAGGGCGCCTCTCCACGAGATATCCATGAGTAAGACGAGTATGGCCAATGCGAAGACGGGAGAGAGTAGTCTCCCAACCTCGACACTGGTGATAAGAAGACGGCCAGTAACCTATACTCGGTTTAATAGACTGAAGTTTGTTGCCGAGCATAGTAGACCAACGTTGTTGCCAACGGGTGTGAAGGTGGGAAGATATTGCAGCAAAATAGTCCGTAAATGGAATACCTCTATATGAAACTGGTAGGTCATGTACTGCTGACCGCGCAGCAGTGTCTGCCTGTTCATTGCCCTGTACGTCAACATGACCAGGGACCCAACAAAAAACAATATCTTTATGCTTGGTAAAGATGCGGCGTAGCCAAAGTTGGATACGGAGGACTAAGGGGTGAGGTGTATCAAATTTCTGTATAGCCTGTAAAGCACTAAGGGAGTCTGAGACAACCACAAATGATGACACAGGCATAGATGCAATACGGATAAGTGCTGTAAGGATGGCATACAATTCAGCAGTAAAAATACTAGCCGAAGATAGTAAATGCCCTTGTACGACGCTGTCCGGAAACACTGCTGCGAATCCTACGCCGTCAGAAGACTTAGAGTCATCTGTGTACACAGCAATGGCATGAGAATGAGAGTGAAAGTGGTCAAGAAAAAGAGAGCGGGAAGCGACCGTAGACAGTTGGGCTTTCGAGCAAGGGAGAGAGAAAGAACAGACTCGAACAGCTGGAACTTCCCAGGGGGGTAGGGAAAAGTGAGATGCTACATGTACATAGAAAGGTGGTAATTGAAGAGAAGACAAGAGCGAATGAAGGCGAAGAGTGAAGGGATGGAGTAAACAGGGGCGGCAAACAAATAAAGAATGTCTACTAATATCAGTGACCATTCTATAAATGGAAGGATTGCGGAGATCATGAGAGCGTACCAGGGTCCAGGAATTTTCAAATTTTCAAAAAACAATTTTTTTTTCTTATGAAATGGTAGAGAATCCTTTTCTGAAGGTAATAAAACAAAAAGTACGAAATTTGATGGAAAATTGACAAAATTATGCTCTTGCAAATTTTGATGTGTCAGCGATATTTACGCATCGGCAATTTTACCGACTTTGACTCCCATTTTAGGCCAATTACATTATTCCACTCGACCAAATTCTTAGCTATTTCACTAGTATTATTTCTATTATATAGATTGAGCACAAGAAATCGCCAAGTCAGCTGTTTCAACTACAAAATAAGTGATTGGTAATTTGGCCAATTTAATGCAAAGTTCAAAATATTCCAATTTCAAAATAGGGTCCAGAATAAACAATGCAGGCATTCCTGGCACTAAACTAACATTTCCTCTGTTCATTTGTTACGTTTTCAGGTTTTACAAATGAATTCCATTTTGATTTTTTATTCACAAAATGAATTTTTATTCAAACCAAAAAAATAGAAGATTTACTGTTATGCAATATTGTAATAATTGTATAAATAATATCGCCACATTTGTGAACGTATATTAGACCCACCAGCTGGCGTGTATTAGACGTGAGGTCATTTGTTTACTCTTGAACATCGGCAAAAATTTAACATTTCTGCTACTTTGAGCTCAGTTTCATGCCATTTTCAGTATTATTATAATAAAAAAAGAAGCGCTAAGCCACAAGGACTATACAGCGCTGCAGGGCAGGAAGGAAGTGAGGGCATCAGGTGGCAAAAGGGAGATGGATGAGTAATAGGTTACGGATAACAGCGGGGTAGTGGATGGTGAAAGGGTAAAGGGCAGCAAGAGACTGAACTAGAAAGGGCTGAGGGGAGTGCGAAAAGTATCATCAGAGTTTGTGGAGTAAATCAGTCGTTGTCAAGAAGTCAATAAGAGAGTCAGGATTAAAGAGGGTCCATCAGCAAGAAGGGAAGGTAAAGAGAGAGTAGTAGAACGAAGACGTACGTTGGAGGTAAATTCTGCGTGCTCGTTGATAGAGAGGGCAGTCTAACAGAATGTGGCTAATCGATACTGGAACTTGACACTGCTCACAGAGAGGAACAGAGTGCCTCTCCATGAGATACCCATGAGTAAGACGAGTGTGGCCAATGCGAAGGCGGGAGAGAGTGGTCTCCCAACCTCGGCACTGATGACAAGAAGACGGCCAGTAACCTATGCTCGGTTTAATAGAATGAAGTTTGTTACCGAGCAGAGTTGACCAACGTTGTTGCCAACGGGTGCTTAGGTGGGTAGCTATTGCAGCAAAATAGTCCAAAAATGGAACACCTCGATAGGAAATTGGTAGGTCATGCACTGCTGACCGCGCAGCAGTGTCTGCCTGTTCATTGCCCTGTACGTCGACATGACCAGGGACCCAACAAAAAACAATATCTTTATGCTTGGTAAAGATACGGCGTAGCCAAAGTTGGATACGGAGGACTAAGGGGTGAGGTGTATCAAATTTTTGTATAGCCTGTAAAGCACTAAGGGAGTCTGAGACAACCACAAATGATGACACAGGCATAGATGCAATACGGATAAGTGCTGTAAGGATGGCATATAATTCAGCAGTAAAAATACTAGCCGAAGATAGTAAATGCCCTTGTACGACGCTGTCCGGAAACACTGCTGCAAATCCTACGCCGTCAGAAGACTTAGAGCCATCTGTGTACACAGCGGTGGCATGAGAATGGAAGTGGAAGTGATCAAGAAAAAGAGAGCGGGAAGCCACCGTAGGCAGTTGAGCTTTTCGAGCAAGGGAGTGAGAAAGAACAGACCCGAACAGCTGGAACTTCCCAGGGGGGTAGGGAAAAGTGAGATGCTACATGAACATATAAAGGTGGTAACTGAAGGGAAGACAAGAGTGAATGTAGGCGAAGAGAAAAGGGACGGAGCAAACAGGGGCGGCGAACGAATAAAGAATGTCTACTAATATCGGTGACCATTCTATAAATGGAAGGATTGTGTAGATCGTGAGAGCGTACATAGTAGCGAAGGCAATGGGCATCACGGCGATCAGACAAGGATGGAACATTCGCTTCTGCATAGAGGCTCTCAACAGGGGAAGAGAGAAAAGCACCAAGGCACAAACGTAATCCTTGGTGATGGATAGAGTTAAGGCTAGAGAGAGTAGCAGGAGAGGCCGCGGAATAAATCTGGTCACCATAATCGAGTTTCGATAAAACGAGGGCTGAATGTAGGCGAAGCAGAGTTCGACGATCAGCTCCCCAGGAAAGATGAGCAAGGGTTTTAAGAAGGTTTAGCCGGCTGTGACAAGTTGCCTTCAGAGAGGTTATGTGAGGTTTCCAGGATAACCGACGGTCAAAGAGAAGGCCTAGAAACCTGACTGTATCACGTTCGGGGATACGGGAGCCATAGAGATACAAAGTATGATCGGAGATAACAGAGCGTCTAGTGAAAGTAATTTGGTGAGTTTTGGTACTTGAAAATTTAAACCCATGCGTGGTGGCCCAAGTGGAAACACGGTCGACCGCATGCTGGAGAGAAACTGCAATAAGATGACAGTCAGCGCCTGCACAAGCAATAGCGAAGTCATCAACATAGAGTGATGACCAAATATTGGGTGGAAGAACAGAGGTCAAATCATTTATAGCAAGGAGAAAAAGTGTTGTGCTTACAACACATCCCTGAGGGACACCTTCAGCTTGGACGAAGTCCGGGGAAAGAACATTAGTGACTCGAACACGGAAATGTCTGTCAGTTAAAAAGTTCTTAAGGAAGGATGGTAAATTGCCTCGGAGGCCTAAGGAATGGGCCTGGGCCAAAATATTATACCTCCAAGTTGTGTCATATGCCTTCTCAAGATCAAAAAATATGGCAATAACTGATTGATTATTCGCAAAGGCATTACGAACATACGTATCCAAGCGTAGTAAGGGGTCTATGGTAGAACGACCCTTACGAAAGCCATATTGACTAGCGGAGAGACTGTTGTGTGTCTCTAAATACCACATTAAACGTCGATTTACGAGACGTTCCATCACTTTGCAAACTGCACTAGTAAGAGCGATGGGGCGATAGTGGGAGGCATCATGTCCTGTAGTACCCGGTTTGCAGAAAGGGAGAACAATGGCAGATTTCCACAGCTGGGGAAGAACTCCTTGTGCCCAAATAAGATTGAAGAGGTGTAAGAGGACTACAAGGGCTGACCGATGTAAATGTTGTAACATACGAATATGAATGTCGTCAGGCCCAGCTGCCGATGATCGGCAAGCTGAGAGTGTTGCCTCCAGTTCTTGAAGTGTAAAAGGCACATTATACTGTTCTTCTCTGAGAGAAGAAAAGTCCAAGCGCACTAACTCTCTGGCAGACTTTGAGGAAAGAAACGAGGGGCATAGATGGAGCCCTCGGGAAATACGGACCAGATGTGTGCCAAGTTCAATGGCAACGTCGAGAGGGTTTGCTACATCAACACCAGCGACCCGTAGAACAGGAGCTGGGTCAGGAGAGTATTTACCACTCAATTTCCTCACTTTTTTCCAGACTGCACTCATAGAAGAAGCAGAGGTGATGGTGGAAACATAGTCTCGCCAACAAATGCATTTAGCTTCACGGATGACACGGCGAGCGATCGCACGCTTCTGCTTAAAATCAAGAAGTCTCTCAGCAGTTCTATTGTACCGGTACTTGCCCCATGCAGCACGTTTCAAACGTACTGCACGAGCACAAGCGGGAGACCACCAAGGCACGCACTTCTGAGAATGCCTGCCTGAGGTTTGGGGTATAGAATGAGAAGCTGCGGTATAAACTGACGTCGAGAAGATGTGTAGGAGCTCATCAATGGAGGATGAAGAGGGAACCTCACTAAAAGCAGTGAGGTGATCAATTTGCCCGATCAAATTGCCAGCAAGGGCTACGGAAAGGTGGTGAATAGGAAGGAGAAGTAAGAATGATTGGAAAATGATCGCTGTCATGTAAGTCTGGTAGAACAGACCAGGTGAAGTCTAGTCCAGTGGAGGAAGAGCAGACTGATAGATCGATGCAAGAGAGAGTATGAGTACGAGGATCAAAATGGGTGGGAGTACCCATATTTAAAACATTGAGGGGGTGAGAGGCGAGAAAAGCCTCCAACTGAATGCCACGTGAGTCACAATGAGACCCCCCCCAGAGGAAATGGTGGGCATTAAAATCACCAAGTAACAGAAGTGGTGGTGGTAAGGATGAAACAAGAAAGGCAAAGTCTGGGATAGAAAATGCTCGAGAAGGAGAGAGATATAAAGAACATATTGTAAACCACTTATTCAAGTGGATACGGGCTGCAGTGTAATGCAGCGAGGTATGGACAAATAGTTGACAGTACGGAATATCATTGCGTAGAAGAAGGGCACTTTCATTAAAGGTCCCATCTGAGAAAGGATCCGAAGAATACAATAAATTATAGCCTGAGATAGGTTGGAAAACAGCCGAGTGTAATTTTGGTTCTTGTAAGCAAGCACCAACAGGGGAAAACCTGGAAAGCAACATCTGAAGCTCACCCCGATTACCCCTGAGGCCGCGGATATTCCACTGTAAATAGGCCATGATTGGCGATGAAGAAAATATCAGGAATCTGTAGGTAAAGGCACCTACGGACTAGAGGGATTAGAAAAGTCAATGTGTGGTGGCATTGGAAGATGTTCAAGCAGCGAAGGAACGGAGAGTTGTGAAGAATGGGGTTGTGAAGATGGAGGAGAGGGAAGAGAAGGAACAGGAAGTGAATCAGTGTCCATTGAAGGTTTAGTCTCTGCAATATATTCTGAAATGGCTTCAAGTGTTTCTGAATTCAAAGATGTATGGGAGACCATATTGGAGATAGAAGGAGGAGGGTGAGTAAAGATTGGGACAGTAATGGACTGTACCAAAGTAGAGGGGGAGGGAAGAGTGTAAGGGACTGGAGATGAAGTGTGGGGGGGGACAGAAGAGGCAGAAACCTGGGAGGTGGCAGAAGAGGGAAAAACTTGGGAGGGGACGGGGGTGGAAGGCATAGTACGAGGAGGAGGGTGAATCTCCACACTTGTAATAGAGCCAGAGAGAGGGGAAGAACTTGGTACAGAGACTGGAAAGGTAAAGTGTGGAGGTGGAAGAAGGGAAGGAAGGGGCAAAGAAGATTTGAGCAATGTGGATTTTTTGGACTTCTGAGAAGTAGAGGGGCAATTGGTATTAGGTGTCGTACGAGGTCTTGTCGATACTGGGGCTTGTGAGGAAGGACGAGAAGATGTGAGAACAGACTGAGTTGTAGTCGGGACGTCAGAGCCAAGGACAGCAAAAGGATTAGATGCCGTAGTGGCTATGGGAGGGGTAACAACAGAGGAGGCTGCAGAAGATGGGACCCCAGAAGTGGGGGGATGTTTGGAAACACGAGAATAAGAAACACGGGGTAGTCTCCCTTGGAGGCGGAGATGAGTAACTGCCATAGCATAAGGGAGACCTTCTGCCTCTTTGAGGCAACGGATTTCACGTTCATTTAAGTAGACCTGACAACGGCGGGAGTACGAAGGGTGAGCTTCATTACAATTAAGGCAAGATGGAGATTGACTGCAAGATGTATTAGAATAGTCGTCGGCACCACAGACTGGGCATTCGGCCATAGATCTGCAATATTTCGCTGGGTGACCAAAACGCCAGCAATTTCTACATTGTTGCGGTGTAGGTATCACCTTTCGAACTTGTAACCAATGTCCCGCGACATATACAGAGGACGGGAGTTCTCGGCTGTCAAAAGTTAAACGAGCCACATTGCAAGGGTAACGTCTCCGCCCTCGGGCAGGAAGGACATAAGTGTCTACTTTGAGGATTGGGAGATCCTGGAGTTCCAGCTGTTCAAAAATGTCATTGCCACATGACTGGAAATTCTGTTGGACTATGGTATGGGGCAGAATGATAGTACCACTACAAGAATTGAGAGAAAGATGTTTTTCAATAGTGATGGGAGTAGTATCGATATTCGAAAGGAGAGAAAGATCATGAGCTTGGGTAGCATTCTGGACAGTGACGATGCGCGTACCGCTCTTGAGAGCGTGAAATGAAATATCTCTGCCAACATGACGCAGGAGCGCTTTGCCAATACTATGGTCAGAAAGGTAGGCAGAAGAAGAAGTTGGTCTTAAAGTAAAGAATTTAGTCCATTGTGTGGTCCGAAACTGAGCGTGGAGAGGGAGTGCTTGACGTGTCGGTCTTTTCCGAGTGGAATGGGAAGGTAACGAAGGAGCATCATCAGGAGATTGACGTTGGCGTTTAGGAGTAGGACCGGAGTTGGTCCGGCGTGAAATGGGTGGGCGATTCGAGAATTGCCGTACCGTAGAGGGAGAAGCCGGAAGCATAGTCAAAGGAGAGCGGAGTTCAGACAAATCGAAGGAGTCAGTCGAAGCCCCGGTACCTGAAGCGGGTGAGGAAACAGCACCAGCAAGAGGTACAGGGGCATCAGGAGTGTCCGAAGAGTGGTCTAAATACAAGGCAGGGTCAAAATAGGGTGCGGTATCAAGAAGGGGCCGGGGGTAGTGGTTTCATGGACTAGGGCTGCCATGGTTAGGTTACTCCTTTGCTTTTTGTTTTTAAGAAAAAAAAAGAAAGAAGAAAAGAAAATAAAAATAAAAAAAGAATAAAAAAAAGGGGGGAGCGGGGAGGAATAGTTCCCAGGAGGAATGAAAGGGCCGGAAATCCCCCTCCGCACCCAAGAGGACCTCAACACCGCTAGTAGCGCAGATGCAGCATGGAACCCGTGCCATACCCTACCCTTCATGCCAGTAAACCAGCAATCCGAGATAGCAACCTCACATCTGCCGAGCTACCTCGGTGGACAAAAGAGAGGGCGGCTGGATATCCGCCACAAAGCATACCTCCTTCGGCCACCACCCCCGGAATCCGAAAGGTGGCTTCCAGAGATACACCCGTCGCCCAAAAGACACCCAAAGCTACTCCGGGATACCGGAGAGGGATCGGGACATCCCCAGGCAATCCAGATTCCATGGCAAACTACGCCACTGCCAAGAACCTCAACGGAATGGGATGGACCCCGGTGTCCTTTCCCCTACTGAGGAACTAGCGCGCCTGTGGGAGAAATCCCAAAGGCCAAAAAGAGGAAGGGCAAAAGGGAGGGGTGAGGAGGAGGAGGAGGAATGAAAAAAGGGGAGGATGGGATAGGGGAGGGGAGAATGGGGGGTAATTAGGTTCGGTCTGAGGAAGAAGACCGACAGGGCTAATTCCTCAGACCAAGAGCCTCTTCACCACGCCAAGGAGCCCCCCTTGAAGAGGCCATTTTCAGTAATAAAACCAATCAAAATCATCTCTATTTCTGTAATATATCTTCCATTCTATTAAATGAGACCAAGAAATCACAACTACAACTATAAAAAACATGAAAAACACTGCAAAGTCGCTGTTTTAATCGAAAATTACGGCCTCAGTTTTTTTCTCTCTCATTATGCACTGTGTACTGCAGGATTTGTTTTATGTGGTGCACACATACCACACAGATGTATCCTTCTCATATCTAGGCCCAAATTTACCGCTCACAGCTTATCAGAGCGAGCCGAGCTCATGGCGTAGATCTACGGTTTGGACCCTCAACGTAAAGCCGTAGATCTATGGCACGGACCCTGAAAGTGTTAAATAATACACAGTAGTAAATAGTCGATTATCTTGAGTTTAATTATTCAGCATCGAACATTATCCAGTGGTCTTGTTTAATCTGGAGGTATGTTTTAATATTTAGAAATCTCTGGAATACCAATTTCTCAGTCCATCGATCTACTATGTTGTTCACAAGCTGTTGAACAAAGCCAGTGGCCTAATACATTAGCAATTATTCTACAGCAATGAAACTAAAAAAACTATTTGCCAGAGCACAAAAAAAAAATAATTAAATTATTTGACAATTATCTGGGGTTCAGTGTCTCCCTATAATTTTAATATAGTTTTTAATAAATCACAGAATGGGTGAGGCCTGAATCCATGGTAGGTATGTCTTAGAACTCACAGGCCAGTGTGCAAACCAAGTCGCCAGCTGGCTCTAAATAAGATTCATCCAACTAGGTATATTTCTATATACTATAGGGAAGTTAGCAAGGGCCCCACTGACCACAAATGCAGGTTTTTACATACTAATCCCACACCAGCGTGGCTGTTCCATGATTAGTTTGCAATCGTGTTATGATCTGTTGTTTAATTTGTATACATGTACTGTACTTTTAGCAAGCTAATTGTTTCACGTGAAGATACATGCTCAAAAAAAAAAAAAAAGCATCTTCACGTGAAACAATTAGCTTGCTAAAAGTACACAGCATATTGCAGAGGTGGGACTGACCCAAGTTCAGGTGAGGCAGGTTGATCACTAGGTACAGAGCTATACACAGGTGACTGGTATGTGGCAGCCACCAAATAACTGGCATCAGAGAGGAAAGAGGATGTCAGAAGCCCTTACCTAACCATACCACGGGCGGGATTGAACTCGCGGTCAGAGAATCTCAAAACTCCAGACCTTGGCGTTAGCCACTGGACCAGCTAGCCACAATAAGATTCGTCCAACTATGTATATTTCTACACCATAGGAAGGTTAGCATAGGCACCACTGTGACCACAAATGCAACTTTTTACCGACGAATCTCCAGCTAACCTTCCTATGGTGTAGAAATATACCTAGTTGGATGAATGTTATTGTGGCTAGCTGGTCCAGTGGCTAACGCGACGGTCTGGAGTTTTGAGACACTCTGATCGCGGGTTCAATCCCGCTCGTGGTATGGTTTGTTTGCAATCGTGTCATTACGATTTCGTGAGTCAAGCCCTTACCTGACTGACACTCGACTAATTAACTATTACATTAATTAAAATCAATGCTAGATGCCAGCTGTCCCATGCTTAGCTTATATATAAACATACATAGGTGCACTCTTAACATTACTGTGTGACACTTACCAAAAATTAGTACAGACTGTATACATGTACTCTCTGATGAACACTGCCATGGCCTGAACCATTTTCATGGACACCAGGATCATACTCATCTCCTCTATGCAATCCTGTAAACTATCTGTTGTGCTACAAAAATTATTCAGTTTCTTAACACAGCTGCAGGTACTTATACTGATTCATTGAAAGTTCTTTAACATATAGGGCCTTACTTGAATGGGGCTGCTAACCAAGGTCCCTCGCTCATGATGTGCATTATTATAAACGCAACTAAGTGCTAAATTGATGATAATGTAGAGATTCCTCAGTTTTAACATATCTACAAGATCGATTATTCCCATGTCTAATAAGATGGCTCACCAAGTCTACAACATAGGATATAATAGTATTATCAAAAAAGAAATGCTAAACCTACAAGGGTCATAATGTAGGCTATAACGGTCCCATAATTAATTATGCACTGGGATTATCACGCACAATTTGCTCTGTGGCAACATAGGTCTTAGTGCCATGGGGCCTATCATGTCACTAATATTTCCACCCTACATTCAAAACTGTTGGGCCTCGAGCTATGCATTTTGCTGCCAAACTTAGGCATACAATGGCAACACAACAGCTGCTCCTACAATAATTAAGCCTATATCCCAAGTCTAATTTAACTGTCTATACTACAATCTTAGGCTAGGTGCTTAACTTATAACTAACTTCCAATTAATGTTTAAGGTGGGCTTGGGAACATAGCTGCCTAGCACTAAGGCAAAGCCTATACAAGGGCAGATTGTGAGACAGGCTCTCCTTGTTCAAAATCTCAAGATTTCCCAGCTTCTACCGAGAACGATAAAACACCAGTTTTCCACAGAGAAAATTGATTGTTTTAGATTATCATTATAATCAAAAAGAAGTGCTAAACCTACTAGGGACAAGTTTCAGAAACCTTGAAATTAAAGACTACAAAGACTAATATCACTGGAAGGTTGTATTTGTTCTGAATTACATTAACAAAATGCTAATGTAGATAGACCAAGCAAGACTGAGGTAAACTTTACATATGTAGAACAAGCTCCTCACTCACCTTGCTATTAATATCCAACATTCTTGTGGTCTCAGTAGTAGGTTTTCACATTTGTATTTATAACTAGGTTGATTCACCTTCCTGGCACTGTGGATGCAACTACTTCATCCCAGAAGACCGAAGTGGCACAAGCTGAACAGGGCTTTGTCAGTTTTATTTTAAATCAAGGAGAACCATTAAACTCAGTCATATAGTCCCTGGGGAATGGGAAAGATTCAGGATTGATTCAGTGGGAAGGAGGAAAGGTCCAGTTCCTTGAATCAAAAACCCTTCATTGGCATCAAGGTACCTCCATTGAGAGAGCAGCATTTTTTCAAGAAATTCTATATTTCAAATTTACTGTGAACTGTAATTAAAAGGAGTGGAAAAAAGAAATTGTAAAACAGTTTATTGTATGACCAGTAACAACTTAATACACCAGTAAGTCGCACCAAGCACAGCTGTGTGTGTCAGTAACAGCAAGCAGAATAAAAATTGAATTTCATGATATTTAACCCTTCATGGATAACATAAGGATTCCATGTCAGCCAGTGCATGCATACACATACACACACAAACAATAACACACATAATATTGAACCATATAAGGACAGCTTAGAGTTATCAAGTCAGGGCATGCACAAAAACAAAAAATAACTATGTATATGCACGCACACACACCTTTGTTGCTTTCATATCGCACCACTCATCTCATATTACCATCAGTGCAAAGGTTATCCTCATTGACTGTGAACCTTATAATATGAAGCTCTCTAGTCTCGCCTACATTAAGAAGTTGGTTGCCTCTTAAGTACTTACTACACCAGCCCTCAAATGCAGTTCTAAATGTTGATGTAGCTCTGCTGACAGGCAGACTAATATGGTGTACAAGTATTCTAACAATTAACTCTACTTATTGTTTTAGCTAAGTGATGTCTAACTGAATCCTGGGTCCATCTTTAGTCTTAACCCCTTCAGGGTCCAAGGCCAAAATCTGAAGTGGTGCTCCAGTGTCCAAGAAATTTTGATAAAAAAAAAAAAAAAAAAAAAAATATTTTTTTTCAGAATTAAAGAGTATATTTTTGTGAGGGTAATAAGACAAAAAAAAAAATTTTTTTTCTGATCAGTACTTACCGAGATACAGCGGTGGGAAGTTGACCCAAAATGACCGGGTGGTGGCAACAAAATCCCATTTTTTTATTTTATGTTTTTTTTTATACTTTTTTCTTTTCTTTTCTAATTTTTTTCTTTTTCTAATAACATTTATGGCCTGTGAGACCAGTATAATGTATATTGTATAAGTGTACACTCATTGTATTCAACACAATAACTGCACTAATTTGTTTATCATTATATTGCTTACAAAATGATGAAAATATTAGTGCAGTTATTGTGTTGAATACAATGGTACCATATGGTACAATATGGTACAATGGCACATGATACAATGGTACCACATGGTAGAATGGCACCATTTGGTACAATGGTACCATATAGTACCATATGGTACAATGGTGCCATAGGGTGCAATGGTACCATAGGGTGCAATGGTACCATATGATACAATAGCATCATATGATACAATGGTACCATATGGTACAATATGGCACAATGGCACATGATACAATGGTACCATATGATACAATGGTACCACATGGTAGAATGGCACATTTGGTCAATGGTACCATATGATACAATGGTACCATATGATACAATGGTACCATATGGTGCAATGGTACCTTATGGTACCATATGGTGTAATGGTACCATATGATGCAACGGTACCATATGGTACATTGTACCATACAGTACAATGATACCATATGGTTCATTGTACCATATGGTACTGTTGTATTCAACACACTAATATTTTCATTATTATTTTGGGTACAATAGTTGTTTACAACAAAAATATGCAAAAATGTTGTATATTAGTAATGTTCTATTATATATTTACAAGTGTACAGGAACTTTACGTGTTCCTTGAGGTGGATGACAAAGCACTGTCTCGGAAACTGCGGAGTCAGTAGCTAGCTTGTGTCGCCACTCACTCAGTCTTGGCTGGTGTCTCATGCCTCCAACACCTATTGACCATATGGTACACGGTATATGTTACAGGGTACCATATGGTACATTGTACTATATGGTAAAGGGTACCATGCAGTACAGGATAACATATGATGCAGGGTACCATATGGTACAGGGTACCATATGATGCAGGGTACCATATGATGCAGGGTACCATATGATGCAGGGTACCATATGGTACAGGGTACCATATGGTACAGGGTATCATATGGTACAGGGTACCATATGGTGCAGGGTACAATATGGTGCAGGGTACAATATGGTGCAGGGTACCAAATGGTGCAGGGTACCGTATGGTACAGATACAGGGATAACTATAGAAATAAGTCACCCTGACTTTTTTGCGTTATCCTAGGATTTTATACATATGCTACTATGTATGATAACCTATGTAATTGTATTTCTGTACACCTGAATAAACTTACTCAAGTGCATGTGGCATCATAAGTAAGTTTATTTAGTTATACACAAATAAAGTTACATAGAATATCATACTTAGCAGCACATGTTTGGAGAACATAGGATAACCCAAAAAAGTCACAGATTTATTTCCATTAGGGTCTCTGTACCATATGGTACAATGTACTATATGTACATTGTGCCATATGGTACCATTGTACCATATACCATTGTACCATGATACCATTGTATGACATGGCACCATTGTACCATATGGCACAATGGTATATGGTTCAAAACCATAGAATTCGTCTTCAGCTCCACTTCCATCAGTCTTAGAACTGTAAGTTGTGAAGAGGAGAGTCAGAATTCGCCCTGAGAGTGAGTGGGGAGTGAGAGCATCTTGCCGCCAGGCACTATGAACAAAGCTGTACTTTGCCGGCGTTCCCACAATGCCATGTGGGCGTCCAGATTTTTTCTATGGTGTGCACACTGACCACCCAGACCCATTCTCTTAGATGTAGGCCTACCAGCCTTCTCATGCTAAATTTGAGGGCGCTAGAATTTTGGCGTAGATCTACGGTTTGGACCCTGAACGTAAAGCCGTAGATCTACGGGACGGACCCTGAAAGGGTTAAAGAAAAAGGGAGTAAAACTAAAGGTCTGCATCCAACTTACCAAATTATGTAAACGTTAGAATATTAATAAATTCCTTCCTCACTAAAAAGACTATTAGCCATATAATAAATATTTTCACTGCATAATATTCTGGGTTAGGCTAAACTAGTTTAATAGGCTGGTAATTCTACTAAAATTTAAAAAAGTTTAGATGCAAATTTTAAAATGTCTTATTAATTTACTTAGATGCCATAATTTGTGCTACCAGAGATGGTTTATACCAACTTATTGCCACAACCTGTGCAACTAAGAGATGGTTTACATCACTGTTCTGTTCTATATTCTACAATTTATAAGTGGATATATATAGAGAATTCTATGGCAAGTTTTGAAGTACGTACTATGTTTTGATAAAGTACTGAACAGGTTGTATGCATGCATACGTAAAGATTACATACTGTAATAAGTTTGCATTAAACATTACTGAATGGAATGACTTACAACCCAAAACACTACTGCATACACTTAAGGAAAGCACTAACCTCATGCAAGGCAACACAACTGTAATTACTCCAACACTTTTCACCCTTTCAGGGTCCAGACCCCCAATCTGAAACTTGTCCACAGGGTCCAAGAATTTAAAAAGAAAAAAAATTTCTTATGAAATGGTAGAGAATCTTTTTCTGAAAGTAATAAAATAAAATACGAAATTTGATGAAAAACTGACGAAATGACACACGCGAATTTTGCCGTCTCAGCAATATTTATGCATCGGCAATTTGGCCTGCTTGGACTCCCATTTTAGGTCAATTACATTATTCTGGTCGACCAAATTCTTAGCCATTTTGCTAGGAGATTAGGAGGCTGAAGGTCCACCTCAATGGGCCTGGGAGAGAGTGTGAGGTGGTTGGAGATGTGGGGAATGAGGCTTCTAGCAGTGAGGTGCAGTCTGTCTCTCACTGTGAGGAGGCTGTAGGTGGGGAGGTAGCAACGGGTACCAGCAGTGAGGTGCAGCCCAGCACCTGCTACAAGTGGCGAGTTGTTCACAGTAATGGGAGGCGCATCAGAGTAAGGAAAGTTAAGAGTGAAGATCTGAAGGTAGGAAATCGCTTCTCTTGTTCTCCAGGATGAATGTACTTCAGTGGCCAGTGAAGGTAAGGGTACTACTGCCCCTGCTAATGAAGGTAAGCGCATCTTGTGGTTGGTGACTCTCAGGTAAGATATGTTGACCGTGCTTTTTGTAATAGGAATAAGAAGATGAGAGATAGAGTGTGCTTCCCTGGAGCTGGTGTTGGGGACATTGTCAACAGACTGGATAATATCATGTCAGGTAATGGGAACAAGCCCATTATCTGTCTCAGTGCTGTGGAAATGATATTGGGAAGGGTAGGAGAGAAGAGCTGCTAGATAAGTACAGGTCAGCTATAGATTTCATTAAGTCTAAGGGGGGGATCCCAATCATATGTAGCATCTTCCCTAGAAGGGGAGTAGGAAATGAATGGTTGTCTAGGGCAATTGGTGTAAATTGCTGGCTAGACAGATACTGCAAGGAACTTGCAATCCCATTCATTGACAACTGGAACAACTTTTTTTGGCAAACATGATATGTATGCAAGGGATGGGGTTCATCTCTCTGGGGCAGGGGTGGTAGCACTTGCAGACTCGATTGAGAAGGCCATTGGTGAAATGCCTATGATTTTAAACTGATGGAAGATAGAGGTATGGGTGTGTGTGGGAAACAAGCAGGTTGCAACACTGGGGTTGGAAACAGTAAATGTATAAAAGGCATTCAGCATGAAGTTAAAAAATAAAGACAATAGAACAGGTCAGAAAACAAAGGGGGACAGCAGAGGGCAGCAAGGGACTAGCTCCCTTAAGGTTTACTATACTAATAGCAGGAGTGTTAGAAATAAGATAGATGAGCTAAGATTAATTGCAAGTGCAGGAAACATAGATATTATTGCTATAACAGAGACCTGGCTCAATCTGAAAGATAGAGAGATGCCATCTGAATGTCACATACAAGGCTATAAATTATTCCACACTGACAGGGTCAACAGGAAAGGTGGTGGAGTAGCGATGTATGTCAGAGACAATTTAAATTGTTGTGTTAGACAAGATATTAAATTAGAAGCGTCAGCCACTGAATCTGTTTGGTTACAGCTTCTCGAGGGCCGAGAAAAACTAATTTTGGGTGTGATTTACAGGGCCCCAAAATCTTGATAGGGAGTGCAGTAAACTTCTATGGGACGAAATTCGTAAGGCATCTACATACGAAAATGTTGTGCTAATGGGAGATTTCAAACTATAGACAGATTGACTGGAGCAATTTGACAGAAATTTAGAGTCGGGTGACTTTCTTGATACGATCCAGGATTGTTTTTTTAAAACAGTTTGTGACAGAGCCAACTAGGGGAAATAACCTCCTTGACTTGGTTCTTGCCAGTAGGGAAACACTAATTAATAATCTTGAGGTTAATGATGAGCTTGGGAGAGTGATCACAAATCACTCAGTTTTAAACATATCATGGAATTCCCCTAATAATGGCAATCAAGTCTCCGTCCCTGACTTTCGCTTGGCTGATTTCATAGGACTGAAAAATTACTTAGGTGGGCTGAACTGGAATGACCTGACTAGGGGTCAGGTAGTGGTGATGGTTGCCGATATGATGCTTTCCAGGGCATAGTTCTAGCTGCTCAGTCAAATTATGTTCCAAATAGGGAAATCAGATCAAACAAAAATGATCCTAAATGGATGAACAATAGATTAAAATATCTGATTGGTCAAAAGAGAGGCATATATAGGCAAATCAAAAGAGGAGAGGGGCAATTAAGAAATCGATATATTCAGTTAAAGAGAGAAATAAAAAAGGGAATTAGAAAAGCAAAAGAGATTATGAGGTTAAAGTTGCAAGAGAATCGAAGACTAACCCAAAAGGATTCTTTCAGGTATACAGAAGTAAGATCAGGACAAGATAGGCCCACTCAAAGTTCCTCGGGTCAGCTCACTGACAGTGATAAGGAAATGTGTAGAATTTTTAACACATACTTCCTCTCAGTTTTTACACAGGAGGATACCAGTGATATTCCAGTAATGATAAATTATGTAGAACAGGACGATAATAAACTGTGCACTATAGGGTCACAAGTGACATGGTCCTTAGGCAAATAGATAAATTAAAACCTAACAAATCCCCAGGCCCTGATGAACTGTATGCAAGGGTTCTAAAGGAATGTAAAGAGGAGCTTAGCACACCTTTGGCTAATCTTTTCAACATATCACTACAAACTGGCATGGTGCCAGATAAGTGGAAAATGGCAAATGTGATACCTATTTTCAAAACAGGTGACAGGTCCTTAGCTTCGAACTATAGACCAATAAGCCTAACCTCCATAGTGGGAAAATTTATGGAATCAATAATTGCCGAGGCAGTTCGTAGCCACCTTGAAAAGCATAAATTAATCAACGAATCTCAGCATGGTTTTACAAAGGGACGTTCTGCCTTACGAATTTATTAACTTTTTTCACTAAGGTATTTGAGGAGGTAGATCATGGTAACGAATATGATATTGTGTATATGGACTTCAGTAAGGCTTTTGACAGGGTCCCACATCAGAGACTATTGAGGAAAATTAAAGCACATGGAATAGGAGGAGAAATTTTTTCCTGGATAGAGGCATGGTTGACAAATAGGCAGCAGAGAGTTGCATAAATGGGGAGAAATCAGAGTGGGGAAGCGTCACGAGCGGTGTTCCACAGGGGTCAGTGTTGGGCCCCCTGCTGTTCACAATCTACATAAACTGACATAGATGAGGGCATAAAGAGCGACATCGGCAAGTTTGCCGATGACACCAAAATAGGCCGTCGAATTCATTTGACGAGGACATTCGAGCACTCCAGGAAGATTTGAATAGACTGATGCAGTGGTCGGAGAAAGTGGCAGATGCAGTTTAATATAGACAAATGCAAAGTTCTAAATGTTGGACAGGACAATAACCATGCCACATATAAACTAAATAATGTAGATCTTAATATTACGGATTGCGAAAAAGATTTAGGAGTTCTGGTTAGCAGTAATCTGAAACCAAGACAACAGTGCATAAGTGTTCGCAATAAAGCTAATAGAATCCTTGGCTTCATATCAAGAAAGCATAAATAATAGGAGTCCTCAGGTTGTTCTTCAACTCTATACATCCTTGGTTAGGCCTCATTTAGATTATGCTGCACAGTTTTGGTCACCGTATTACAGAATGGATATAAATTCTCTGGAAAATGTACAAAGGAGGATGACAAGATGATCCCATGTACAAGAACCTTCCCTATGAGGATAGACTAAGGGCCCTGAAACTGCACTCTCTAGAAAGACGTTAGAATTAGGGGGGATATGATTGAGGTTTATAAGTGGAAGACAGGAATAAATAAAGGGGATGTAAATAGTGTGCTGATAATATCTAGCCTAGACAGGACTCGCAGCAAATGGTTTTAAGTTGGAAAAATTCAGATTCAGGAGGGATATAGGAAAGTACTGGTTTGGTAATAGAGTTGTGGATGAGTGGAACAAACTCCCAAGTACCGTTATAGAGGCCAGAACGTTGTGTAGCTTTAAAAATAGGTTGGATAAATACATGAGTAGATGTGGGTGGGTGTGAGTTAGACCTGATAGCTTGTGCTAACGGGTCGGTTGCCGTGTTCCTCCCTTGAGTCAATGTGACCTGACCTGACTAGGTTGGGTGCATTGGCTTAAGCCGGTAGGGACTTGGACCTGCCTCGCATGGGCCAGTAGGCCTTCTGCAGTGTTCCTTCGTTCTTATGTTCTTATGTTCTTAAAATAGGGTACAGAATAAACAATGCAGACATTCCTGGCACTAAAATAACATTTCCTCTGTTTATCAGTTACATTTCCATGCTTACAAATGAATTCCATTTTGATTTTTTATTCACATAATGAATTTTTATTCACACTAAAAAAATAGAAGATTCAACATTATGCAATATTGTAATAATTGTATAAATAATATCAGAGCATTTGTGAATGTACATTAGACCCACCAGCTGACGTATACTGGACACGTGACGTCATTTGTTTACTCTTGAACACTGCTCAGTTTCAAGCCATTTCCAGTATTAAAACCAATCAAAATCATCTCTATTTCCATAATATATCTTCCATTCTGACCTGACGAGCTGTTGGAGTGTGAGCAGGGTAATATTTTACGAAGGGATTCAGGAAAACCGGTTAGCTGGACTGGAATCCTGGAAATGAAAAGTACAATGCCTGCACTTTAAAGGAGGGGTTTGGGATATTGGCAGTTTGGAGGGACTTCTAAATTGTTGTATCTGATCACCTCTGCCAAGACAGTGATCATGTATGAATGAGGTGAAAGTGTTGAATGACAATGAAAGTATTTTCTTTTTGGGTCACCCTGCCTCGGTGGGAGACTACCAACATGTTGGGGAAAAAAAATCTTCCACTATCAAATGAGACCAAGAAACCGCGAATACAACTGTAAAACATACGAAAAAACACCACAGTCACTGTGTTAATCTAAAAATGTGATCTCAGTTTTTTCTCATTATGCACTGTGTGCTGCAGGTTTTGTTTTATGTGGTGCACACTTACAACACAGATGCATTCTCTCATATCTAGACCCAAATTTACCACTCTCAGCTTATCTTAGTGAGCTGAGCTGAGCTCATGGCGTAGAACTATGGTTTGCACCCTGACTTCAAAGCCGTAAAACTACGGGATGGACCCTCAAAGGGTTAATCCTATTAAAAAAGCTAAGCTACATGAAGAACTGCTAGATGTGCAGCTACCAGCTTGAATGTTGGCTGCATGAGTGCCTCCTAGAATGGAAACTTCTGTCTGAACCAGAGGTAGGTATGAAATTTTCTGAAGTATTCTCAGTCATTACTGGTGGCAGTTGCTTGGTGAAATCTGAAATATTCGCATGAATCTTCCCTTCAAGTTTTGCAATATCCTCTGCTAGTTCTTTGAAGTCATCAAATGAGTTCTTATCATAGCCAAATTAGACTTTTTAAGTATTTTACATTGCAAACCATGTATTTTCCATGGTGATCCTTGGAAATCAAGTGTGACAACATTTTTGATGGCCAGATAAGTTTGACTATCATCTCTGACATAGCTGTATACAAACTGCACACATAATACATTTAATTCCATCGAATCAATCATATCTTCCAGAGATTGTTCAGTAAATATTCCACGTGGCTCATTAAGATGTTGCTGGACCAACTGCCTTCTAAGGTTTGGATCTTGCTGTGTTAATAATTGCTTCTGATACTTCTTGTGGCTTTTGCCATTTTCATGAATGTTAAAAGGATCATAAGACATCAAGTCCTAGGTGCAAACCTCACAATGGATACAGAGGCAAGTCCCATTCAGATTATCTTGATAGTCAACTATGTACTTTCCACCTTCCTTGAACCTCTGGTCGGCACTTAGTGGTGTGTAGCAGCTGCTGCTTGTCCTAACCCATAGTGAAGGTTACCAATGAGCATTTTCAAGCATTTCACACAAATATATAACAAATGTACTACTGTTATGGCATGTGTTGCGATGATGCCAATACCTCATTTACTATAATTATAACTTCTTATAGAATTATTGTACAGAGCTGACACACGCCAAAATATTGCCAGATTCTTGAACTTTTTTTTTTTTTTTTGGCAGGCTTAACTCATTTTTCAATTTTTTTATATGCCTTTACTCATCACACACCTCCCCTCTTAACAAGAACGCCCTTGGTATCAATGGTTTTGGATAAACAAAGTCCTACTGTATAAAAGTATTTAGGAATGATATATACAGGAGGGCACTGTATTTTCAGCTCCTTTTCAGTCTCACTATTTTGGCAGTTTTCAATTACTGTAAGTCATTTTTCATTATGTTCAGTGCTTTTACTGTGTTTCCACTTACTGCCATTTTTGTACAAGAGTTGCATAAGGAAGGACGACTGATGTTGTATTTTAGGTATGTATAGTGTATTTATCTTTTTTTTTATGCCTAGCTGTATTGAACACCTAATATTTGATAGTGTTAACATGCTATCAGGTGCTTTACACACCTGCCAGCAATTTTCACTTACCGTTTTGGGCCATGAACCTTTAAGCCGTAAGAAGGGTGCCCTCCTGTAGTTTTATCTTTCACTCAAAAGTTGTAATTGTAGTTTATGTCATAGTAGTAAGGCACATTAAATACCTGCTTCAATTAATGTAGCTTGAAGGCAGCACTCATTAATCATTAATAAACTGGAATAGCCAACAAGATAGACAACTCTTGTTATTCATACAAATACAGAGCAGCTAAAGCAGATGCTAGGGCAACACCTGCAGTAGCCCAGGCATTAATATTCTGAGGAAAAAAATTGAACTTTGCTGCAGCACTAGTGAGGCTTTTTACTTTGGCTTCATCAAAAGCTTTTTGTTGTTTTTCTGGAAGGTCAAAGTAGACTACATCATGGCCAACATTATCACGGAGGGCAATAAGGGCTTGGACATCAATGTCATCTGATGCAGAACTCCACACAGTAATGGTGCTATCAGGAATCTGGAGATGAGAAAAATATTTGAAGGCCCTTTACACACACACAACAATAATTAGTTTGTCATATAGTCTACACAAACATTCTATAATTATGTTATCATTTAAACCTAATCCAAAGCAAAGCATGAAAAAAAAAAAAAGACATCTTCACCCCCAGACAGAATTAAGGAGTTAACTCAAAAATCATCTGGTGTTCATGAGGAATACAACTTCCAACAAGTCCAAGTTTATATTTTTAAAAACTTGGTAAAAGTAAACATGGGGCAGCCAAACAGCAGATTCAACAAAAAATACAGAGCACTAAACAAAACCAACTTCCTCTCTCCATCATAATGGCTGTAGTATAAAACAAAAGAAACCTGCATCTCAAGAATTTCTCTACAGAGAAAGCCATCTGCTCAATTAATAGAGTCTCTTGAGAACATCAAGTAATTCCAGAAATCTACACTGTCGCCAACATCCAGGTTCTGGAGATTCAGCAACTACGAGTGGAAGTTCCGTGAAAGTTTTACACCTGTTTAAACCAAGGTGACGGGAAAACAACATACCACCAGCAACAATGACTTGAAAACAAATTAAATAAATCAACAAGCAATGCTGTACACAAAACCTTTAACTGTATTTGCGACTGAGCAAGAAAAAAAACATCCAAGATTTCCCCTCAGATAAGCGGCAACAATCAAACAGAAATTAAAGCCAAAACCGGTATACAATTTACTAATCTTCAAATACAGCTGTCTGACAGCATGGAAGGACAACAGTAGTAGAGGTTGCAAGTGCATTCACACCTTGAGTATGTTCCACTTTCTTGAACTGCCTGCCCTCCATCTCATCTGTGACTTCTTGACAGAGCAAGACAGCTCATCTCTTGCCTGAACCGAGCCTGGATAGATCTGCCATTTCAGCAGAGCTGGAGGGATGTGGGTGGCCTTACTTTTATGTATAAGGCTAATACTGTCTAAGTACCACACTTGGCTCCACTCCGAGAATACACAACAACAAGATTGGTAGCAAACAGCAACTTCATTCTGACTGTACCCTCCTCCAGAACATCACTTCGTTTGAAATTATTTATTTCCAGGATGACTCGAATCTGGAACATGTTTGTACAGTTGACCAAATGAAATCACTGGCCCACAGATGGTTCTAACTTTATCCTGTTCTCTATTTGTATGTTTCATAACAATAAAAAGATTTTCTAATGAGCTGACATAGGTAACAGCACTTATCTTCTAAATAAAGTTAGGAACCTTAGGCTAACGTTGTAAAACCTTGCGAGAAAAAAATGCATGCAGGTGTATTTGTATGTACAGTAGAAACTCCATATCCACAGTTTCAGTTATCCACAGTTTATTTTGGCCCAAAAATAACTCTTAATTTTGCATAATAATGTCCTCAAAGCACAAAAGTAGAGAAGCTGGCAGTTCTTCAAAGCCTAAGAGAAGCCATGAAGCACTTCCCATCAGTGAAAAAGTGATAATTCTCTACTTACTGTGCATAATTTATCAATTAAATTTAACGATGGAGTTCCATTCCTAAGACCACATCAATAAACAAAATCATCACTAAGTGAAGAGCATACTATAATGGCACAGGGCTTGTGTCAACCATCTTTGATATTATTTTAATGTCACCTTTGCACCATTTATAACATTTCTTTTATACTTTTAAATGTTTATACAGTAGTATGCTGTATATTGTAATAAACAGAATAGAGGAAATCAGCTCTACTATACATTATTTAGATATGCATACTGGTCAAATAGCCCATCGTAAGTCCGAGTCGTTGGTGAACTAATATGTTGCTAAGTGAGGAGAGGCTGTACGTATAAGGTTTGCTACTATCCGTGGTTTCGGCATCCATGGCAAGTCCTTGGAACGTATCCTCCACGGATATGTGGGTTCTGCTGTCTATGCATATATGTGGATATGCATGTATGTAACCAGCATCACCACCACTTTCTCCACCATCTTCAGCCTGTGTATATATGTGAATGTTTAACAAATGACAACATAAGTCAATCACTCAGCAATTCCTGAAACTGTGATAACAATGAAAAGATGACCTTTAACCCTTTGACTGCTTCGACCGTATATACATGTACGTATACGTCTTACTAGCCAGTGTTTCGGACATATATATACTCAATAATTCTGGCGGCTTCAAATCAAGCAGGAGAAAGCTGGTAAGCCCACATGTGAGAAAATGGGTGTGTGTGGTCAGTGTGTACCACATAAAAAAAATCCTGCAGCACGCAGTGCTGTGCAGTGTTTTTGGATTAAAACGCCGACTTTGAGGTGTATTTTTGTATAGTACTGATGGTTGTATTCTCATTTTCTTGGTCTCATTTGATAGAATGGAAAACATATTACAGAAATAGAGATGATTAGTTTCACGATGAAAATGACCTTGAAATTGAGCTCAAAGTAGTGAAAATATTTGATTTTTACCAATGTTCAAGAGTAAGCAAATCACACCACACGTCCAATACACATCAACTGGGGAGTCTAATATTCTTTCGCTAGTGAACTGATATTATTTATACCATTTTTACAATAATGCAGT
This sequence comes from Cherax quadricarinatus, assembly GCF_026875155.1. Classification (NCBI taxonomy): domain Eukaryota; kingdom Metazoa; phylum Arthropoda; class Malacostraca; order Decapoda; family Parastacidae; genus Cherax; species Cherax quadricarinatus. The sequence continues at coordinate 33,759,717 of NC_069432.1, read as the reverse complement.
AGTCTGCATAACAGTAAATCTTCTATTTTTTGGTGAATAAAAAATCAAAATAGAAAACAAGAGTAATGTAAGAGGGGCCTGGAGACGTGACTAATGACCAGAGAATATGTTATTTTAGTGTAAAAAATGTCTGCATTGTTTATTCTGGACCCTATTTTGAAATTGGCATCTTTTTTAATTTGTGTGAAATTGGCCAAATTGCCAATTTCTGACCACTTTATTGGGTAGTTGAAATCAGTAAATGGGCAGTTTCTTGTACTCAATTGATAGAAAAAATAGAGTTCTACAGAAATAGCTATGAGTTTGGTCGACTGGAACAATGGAATTGGCCGAAAATAGGGCTCAGTCGGCGAAATCGCCGATGCGTATACTGTATAACGCTGAGATCGCTAACTTCGGGGGAGCGTAATTCCATAAGTTTTCGAACAAATTTCGTACTTTTGGTGTCATTACCATCGGGAAAAGATTCTCTATCATTTCATAAGAAAAAAAAAAAAAAAATTTCCAAAAATTTTGCGACACCAGGAGACATTTCAGGATTTGGGGTTGCGACAGTCAAAGGGTTAAGCAATCTCATGGAAATCAATTTCAAGAAAGGTCTACTTTAAATTAAGTATAGAGAACAAGCACATGCCAACTGCACAATGAACTTCTACCTAATAATAGTTGTTTAGAATTTGAAGCCTACTGCATAAGGCATTGCAAAGTTATAAACAAAAACCTTAGATAGTATGAGGAAACTATAGGTACCAGATGAATAGTTCTGACATCACACCATGCAGTATTTAAAGGTTCACTCAACTTAAGAAATTTAAAAACCATTTTAAAAACACAATTTTTCAATGAATTACTTTTTGTTTTTGTTTTATTAGTCTTAGAATTCTCTACAAACCCACAAGAAATTTTTTTTTTTTTTTTTCAGAACAGTCCAATTTGATGAAAATTCTAAGTTTTAAAAAAATATTTATTGCATTGACAGATTTGCCCCCCCCCCACACACACAGAAAGAATACTATCTTAGCTGTAAGGTGCAACAACCATTAAATACATTCTGATCAAGACAATTAAATGGAAATCAAAATTTTGCACAAATTTACACACAAAATAGTTAAATCTGCACCTAACCACCTGAATTTCACTCTCTGCCATCATCAAATTAAGAATCATTTTTTTTTTTTTTTAACAAAGTTACACCACTGATGGTTTTGCATAATTAGTAGCTTTCTTCTGAGCCTACCATTAAGTCAAATTATCTTCTTCATCTTTCAACAAACTGGCTGTATCCTACAAAAGTAGGTTGGCCCAAAAAAGAAAAACAAAAGTTACTCTTTTTAATGTATACAGGAAAAAGGGTTACTAGCCCCCTTGCTCCTGGCATGTTAGTCACTTCTTACGACGTGCATGGTTTACGGAGGAAGAATTTTGTGCCACTTCCACATGGAGATAAGAGGAAATAAAAAAGAACTAGTAAGAAAATGGAAGAAAACCAAGAGGGGTGTATATATACAGCCTCTCCTCACTTAATGATGGAGTTCCGTTCCTAAGACCATGTCAGTAAATGAATTCATTGCTAAGCAAGGAGAATACATATATAAGGGTAGTATGTCTGTGTCAACTATCTTTGATATTGTTTTTATGTCACCTCTGCACCATTTATAACATTTTTAGTACATTTTTAAATGTTTATACAGTATGTACTGTATATTATAGTAAACAGAATAGAGGAATTAGCTCTTAAATACATTATCTAGGTGTGCATACTGGTCAGAGAGCCCATTTTAAGTCCAAATCATCGGTAAACGAGTACATCACTAAGTGACGAGAGGTTCTATATGCATGTGTAGTGTAACCTAAGTGCAAGTAGAATCAGCAAGACGTACCTGAAATTTTGTAAATTTATGAGACAGAAAAGACACAAGCAATCCTACAACTATGTAAAACAAATACAGGCTTCTGTTTTACACTCACCTGGCAGGACGGTATTACCTCCCTGAACTAAAACACTTTCTTGATAGTTGCAACAGAACCCATAAACACAATATCCGACACAAAAATCTCTGACATTCCTCATGTCTGGCTAAATCTCTGCAAAAATTCGATGTATATAAAAGGGCCTAAAATCTGGAACCCCCTGCCTGAAAACTCTAGAACCACAGACTCAACCACCATATTCAAAACTACCGTTAATAAACATCTTATCACCCTAACACACCCCATCTAATTCTCCTTCTTGTATCATGAACACATCCAAAACAAAATAGATTTACTCTCGTTATCTGTAATTCCCCCTAATTTACACTTACTCACCCAAATGACTGTAAACATAAAATTCCTAATATAGCTTTTGCATAATAAATCTTAAGTTAAGTTTGCCTAAGATACTCTCCCAAAATAGGAGCTTTAATAGAAACAGTATATCATGCCAAGACAAAACCATTGCCATTACTAAATTTACTAATTGTAATATTGTTATAAGTTTTGTACTACCCTACTATTATCAATGTAATTAATCACTTCAAGTACCTAACTTTTATATCAGTATGCATTAATGTATGTTAAAATGTACTGCTCCATAACCTGTGCCAATATAGAGTAAGAATTAGTATAAGTCTGGCCAAAATGCCTAGGCATGCTAGTGGCCTTCTTTGTAATTAATACTTTATAACATGTAAACCACACATTGTAAGCTTTGCAAGGAAATTAACATTTTCATTTTCAAATACTGTATTTGTATAATAACAGCTAAATAGCAATCTCTAAAGTTGTCGTTTATTTACTATATCCGTTAGGGATGTATTGAATGTATTTAGCACTAACACATCCAAGAGATGGAAAAATAATTTCATATACCACTTGAAACTTTTCTAAAACATTCCACAGACTGAATTTGCTCATCCTATTTGTCAAGCAAATATACAGTCTTAGTACCAATGGATTGCTGCAAGTGAAATCTCATTAACTTCATTTGTCTTTAGGTTTACCTTGTTGACTTTTACCCTAAGAGCCTAATGTATGATCGAGAAGTGTTACATCCTATGAGTAGTTTTTAAATTTTGAAATGATACATTGCAGACCACGATAAATTGGTCTTGAGCTACATAACATGGAGGTGCAGTTGAATAACAGTTGCTGAATCCTCATCTAGACTTCTGACACCAATACTACACCATCTTTCTTTAACCAAAAAGATATTTTCTAAAGTTTGTAGAAAGCGTCTCCTAAACTTCTTGAGACTTTTTGCTGAAGACCTGCTCCATGTTTGAGAGCACAAATTTGCAAAGGCACATTTTGAGATTAAGCTCTGAGATCAAAGATTAACAGACTAGTGATCAAAATATTTGAAACCATATCCTAATCCCTAAAACACCAACAACAAGCCATACCACGGGTGGGGATAGAACCCGTGATCAGAGAGTCTCAAAACTCCAGACCGTCGCGTTAGCCACTGGACCAGCTAGCCACAATAAGATTTATCCAACTAGGTATATTTCTACACCATAGGAAGGTTAACATAGGCACCACTGTGACCACAAATGCAAGTTTTTACAGACGAATCTCCAGCCAGTGTGGCCATGATGAACTCTAGCTCAAGTCCCCTCGAAGCCGTCAACATGACTCACGAAATCGTAATGACACGATTGCAAACAAACCATACCACGGATGGGGATAGAACCCGCGATCAGTCTCTCAAAACTCCAGACCGTCGCGTTAGCCACTGGACCAGCTAGCCACAATAAGATTCATCCAACTAGGTATATTTCTACACCATAGGAAGGTTAGCATAGGCACCACTGTGACCACAAATGCAAGTGAGTCATGTTGACGGCTTTGAGGGGACTTGAGCTAGAGTTCGTCACGGCCATGCTGGCTGGAGATTCGTCTGTAAAAACTTGCATTTGTGGTCACAGTGGTGCCTATGCTAACCTTCCTATGGTGTAGAAATATATGTACCTAGTTGGATGAATCTTATTGTGGCTAGCCGGTCCAGTGGCTAACGCGACGGTCTGGAGTTTTGAGACTCTCTGATCGCGGGTTCTATCCCCGCCCGTGGTATGGTTTGTTTGCAATCGTGTCATTACAATTTCATGAGTCATGTTGACGGCTTTGAGGGGACTTGAGCTAGAGTTCGTCATGGCCACGCTGGCTGGAGATTCGTCTGTAAAAACTTGCATTTGTGGTCACAGTGGTGCCTATGCTAACCTTCCTATGGTGTAGAAATATACCTAGTTGGATGAATCTTATTGTGGCTAGCTCGTCCAGTGGCTAACACGACGGTCTGAAGTTTTGAGACTCTCTGATCGCGGGTTCTATCCCCGCCCGTGGTATGGTTTGTTTGCAATCGTGTCATTACGATTTCGTGAATCATGTTAACCAACAGCAAGAACTACAACACCCTTATACTGGTGATTTTACTTTTAAATAATTTCTTATTTTTCTTACAGGATCGAAGAGCACCAAAAGCTAAAAATAAATAAGAGAACTGAAAAAAACTTTATGAAAACTTTCCTGATTTTTTATGGCCTGTTGAAGGTTGACAAATGAAGCCTGGTGATTATAATGCATATGACTAAAATGTTTATCTAAAAATCCAAACTTGTTTCTATTAAAACAATTTCCCACTATATTATACCAGTAATTCTACACTATTTCCAAACATTTTCCATCATTTCAGATGTGTTTTAGGATGGGGCACCCATGAAACATGGGAAGAAAGGCAAAGAATGGTCACCAGGATTTTATTCCTAGGAAGGACTAAGGTTACACATGATCAAAGAACTGGTTGAAGAGTAAAAAAGTGTAAATGCCAAGAAAAATTTAAAGCATTACACTTTTGCATGTAGTATACCTTTCAGTGTTCAAGTTAGATGATAATCCCTTCACTCAATATTTGAGTTACTAGCTCATAACTACTATCCCTATTATTACTAACAGGTAAGACTCAAACCCTATTTAAAGTTATTTAAATACAGTGGACCTTTGGTTTTCGTGTTTAATCCGTTCCAGAGCCATCAGCTAAAACCAGAATAGGCCAAAACCAAAACCATTTTCCTCATAAGAAATAATGTAAATGGAATTAATCCATTTCAGACACCCAGAAGTATCAACAAAAATTTACATGCACAAAAGAATGAGCATTACACTTGACAGTTACCTTTACTGAAGGCTGTTGTTGATGGATGGAAGACAGGAAGAAAGGGAGAGGGAAGAGAGGTTACTGTTTGGAAGGGGAGTCCCCCTCCATAAGGACTCGAGGTACTAAGTTCTTATCAGGGGTCACTTCCCTAGCTTAAATATAGATTTACATGCAGAAAAGAATAACAAATAAATGTAAAGCACTAATAAAATGTATAAAAGAACATTTAACATCACACTTACCTTTATTGAAGACTCTTGTTGGTCAATGGCAGAGGAGGGGAGGCGAGTTTATTGTTGGAGAATGTGACACTAATACCAACTCTACGGCTTATTTATCTATCACAATTCAACTAACATGACATAATAAACAATATTAATAATACATAAACATGGAATATACTCTAGAATGAATAAAGTAAGTCATTATGTATGTCACGACTGTTGTTGTTGTTGTTGGGTGTATAAGGGCCACTAAGAGAATAAGCTGTACATAATGGTGGTGAAGCAGCAGCTGAGGCAGTGGTGTTTCCTGTAGCCCTATATAACTCCAACAATATTAGAGGAGTTAGCAGAATTGCTGAATCTCTGAAGAAGGCACCCTCTACCACCATCACAACCACTACCATCACAACCACTACCACCATCACAACCAATACCACCCTCTACCACCGTCACAACCACTACCACCCTCTACCATCATCACAACCACTACCACCCTCTACCACCATCACAACCACTACTACCCTCTACCACCATCACTACCACCCTCTACCACCACCACTTTCGTATTTTTCTACAATTTTTTTTTTTTAATTATATCGTGTTTCTCACATTCTTTACCAAAGAGCTGGCACTAGAAGCTTTCTTTGGGCCCATGGTGGCTTATTTAGCAGTCACACACAATAAACAAGTGGCAAAAACAACGGAAATGGATTATTATGAAAAGTTTCATATGACCTGGCAGGATATGTTCACTGACCGAAAATAACACAACACTGGCTGAGAAAGTGTGTGGGAGGCAGCTCTGCCTGCACGCTGGGGACTGGACAGGTTCCATACGATCGATGAAAACTAAGGTAATCAATGAAAACTAAAGCCAAAAATAGATGAAAACCAAGGGTCCACTGTATTATCTTATCAAACAAATGCAAATGTTGTAAGAACCATTCTGTACTAAAAAAATTTATTGAAAGTATTTATACATTACAACCATCTGGATAGTGCAATGTCATGTTGAGCAAATTTTGACTCACAATGTTAGATTAGCTGAATCACCCCTGGATTAAATTACTACTGGCATCTAATATGCACAACACAAACAATTCAATAACTTACAGCATCCACCAACCATTCAAGTGACTCCAATGACCGTCCAATAAAAGCAGCTCGAATTGGGAATGTGATAGGTTGAGTGATGGTGTTTTTTTCAAGTGTGTCTGACATCTCCTCAACCATTTTCTTTGTATATGTTCCTTTATCATCATCGGAAGAGGTGAATTTTGTTGTCCATCCAACTGAAAGTGTTGCCTGGCAAAAGGAAAATAATAAACATTAACAAATGAATGTCAGATTTTGTAGGTAAGTACAGTCAGCAGAGTGGAACCTCGGTTTTCAAATTTAATTCATCCAGATGTTGATTCGACAACCAAAGCAATTTTTCCCATGAAGAATGATGTAAATAGAATTAATTTGTTTCAGACCCCAAATGACAATATAATAATGTACTAATTACTACATAAAACAATGTATAAAATTATATAGCACAGGGTAACTGAGTGGTGAGTTGAGGTATATGTGGAGAAAAAAACGTTATCTATGGAGGCAAAAGGGACTGTATGAAAGTATAGTGGTACTAACACTCTAATATGGTTGTGAAGCTTGGGTTGTAAATGCTGCAGCAAGGAGATGGTTGGAGGCAGTGGAGATGTCCTGTCTAAGGGCAATGCGTGGTGTAAATATTATGCAGAAAATTCGGAGTGTAGAAATTAGAAGGTGTGGAGTTAATAAAAGTATTAGTCAGAGGGCTGAAGAGGGGTTGTTGAGGTGGGTTGGTCATTTAGAGAGAATGGATCAAAGTAGAATGACATGGAGAGCGTATAAATCTGTAGGGAAAGGAAGGCGGGGTAGGGGTCATCCTCGAAAAGGTTGGAGGGAGGGGGTAAAGGAGGTTTTGTGGGCAAGGGGTTGGACTTCCAGCAAGCGTGTGTAAGCATGTTAGATTGGCGTGAATGGAGACGAATGGTATTTGGGACCTGACAAGCTGTTGGAGTGTGAGCAGGGTAATATTTAGTGAAGGGATTCAGGGAAACCGGTTATTTTTATACATGAACATAAGAAAGAAGGAACACTGCAACAGGCCTACTGACCCATGCGGAGCAGGTCCATGTCCCCTTCCCCTGGATTAGCCCAATGACCCACCTAGTCAGGTCACTTCCACTTAAATAGAGCACGGCATCAGACCTAGTAGCACAAGCTAGTCAGGTCCAACTCACACCCACTCATGTATTTATCTAACCTATTTTTAAAACTACACAACGTTTTAGCCTTTATAACTGTATTCGGGAGTTTGTTCCACTCATCCACAACTCGATTACCAAACCAGTGCTTTCCTATATCCTTCCTGAATCTGAATTTTTCCAACTTGAAACCACTGCTGCAAGTCCTGTCTTGGCTGGAAATTTTCAGCATGCTATTTACATCCCCTTTATTTATTCCTGTTTTCCATTTATACACCTTGATTGTATCCCCCCTAATTCTACGCATTTCTATAGAGTGCAGATTCAGGGCCTTCAGTCTATCCTCATAGGGAAGATTTCTGATACATGTAATCAACTTTGTCATCCTCCTCTGTACGTTTTCCAGTGCATTTATATCCATTCTGTAATACGGTGACCAGAACTGTACAGCATAAGCTAAATGAGGCCTAACCAAGGATATATAGAGTTGAAGAACAACCTGAGGACTTCTATTATTTATACTTCTAGATATGAAGCCAAGGATTCTGTTAGCTTTATTGCAAACACTAATGCACTGCTGTCTTGGCTTTAGATTACTGCTAATCATAACTCCTAAATCCTTTTTGCAATCAGTAGTATTAAGATCTACATTATTTAGTTTGTATGTGGCATGGTTATTTTCTTATCCAACATTTAGAACTTTGCATTTGTCTATATTAAACTGCATCTGCCACTTCTCTGACCATTGCATCAGTCTGTTCAAATCATTCTGGAGTGCTCTAGTGTCCTCATTAGAATGAATTGGACGGCCTATTTTGGTGTCATCAGCAAATCTGCTTATTTCACTATTTATTCCTTCATCTATGTTGTTTATGTAAATTGTGAATGACAAAGGGCCCAACACTGACCCCTGCGGAACACCACTTGTGACGTGCCCCCATTCTGATTTCTCCCCATTTATGCAAACTCTCTGCTGCCTATTTGTCAGCCATGCCTCTACCCAGGAAAAAGTTTCTCCTATTCTGTGTGCCTTAAATTTCCTCAGTAGCCTCTGATGTGGAACTCTATCGAAAGCCTTACTGAAGTCCATATACAAAATATCATATTCATTACCATAATCTACCTCCTCAAACACCTTAGTGAAAAAAGTTAGTAAATTCGTTAAGACAGGAACCCCCCTTTGTAAAACCGTGTTGAGACTCAATCAGTTTATGCCTATCAAGAAGGCTACGAATTGCTTCGGCAATTATTAATTCCCTAAATGTTTCCACTATGGAGGTAAGGCTTATTGGTCTATAGCTGGACTTGAGTCCTGGAAATAGGAAGTACAATGCCTGCACTTTGAAGGAGGGGTTTGGGATATTGGCAGTTAGGAGGGATATGTTGTACGGTATATCTTTATATGTACATGCCTCTAAACTGTTGTATTCTGAGTACCTCTGCAAAAACAGTGATTATGTATGAGTGAGGTGAAAGTGTTGAATGATGATGAAAATATTTTCTTTTTGGGGATTTTCTTTCTTTTTTGGTCACCCTGCCTCGGTGGGAGACGGCCGCTTGTTAAAAAAAAAAAAATTTACTAAACGAAAATTTAGCTGAAATACTGTACAGTAAATGAAAATTTAACTGCCACTTACCTGTCAGAAACAAAATAGTTACTCTTGATATCTTTGATATACAATACCATGTCTAATTTTTATATTTATAATCATTTCAACCATCCAGTGGTGTACACAAAAATACAGAATTGTGGTTTAGCAAGTTACAAAGTTCTAATCTTTGCTAACTTAATGATGAACTATATTAAGAAATGAAAAATGACTCCAAGACGTGGACTAGACCATGTTCATGAAGTTATGGGTGATACGAACCTGAGGGAAGGACTCTGAACACCAAGCGAGGAACTTATCAGCATCTATGGGCTCTATACTGCCACTCAACACTGGGCCCTTTAATATGTCTGCATTTAACCACAGTGGAAAATTTATCTGAAAGGATAACACACAATAATTTTAGAAACAACAAATCCTGATACTTATTAATTTTTTAATGATACAGGTCCTCCATCACAAATCTGGCATCATTGGGACCTGTAGTGTGCTGGATTATCGAGTTTGCCAGATTACAGAGAGGTTAGGTTAGAATACACTTAATAAAATTAACCAACTTGACTTGCACAGTTCACTGAATATCGGCAAAAATTTAACATTTCCGCTACTTTGAGCTCAATTTCAAGGTACTTTTCATCATGAAAGCAATCAAAATCATGTCTATTTCTGTAATATATCTTCCATTCTATCAAATGAGTCCAAAAAATGAGAATACAACCATTAAAAATCAGCTAATGGTTGAGAAGTTAACTCCCTTATTTATCGTCCATCTTTTTTATTTTTGTTGTACGTTAAGAAGCATCTTTCCATCATACATTGCCACACAGTTAGCCCTGTGCTACACTCCGTTTTCTCTAATATAAGCCCGAAGACAGGGATAGGAGAATGGTATTTGTATTTATTTATTTAATTTATTTATTTAATGTCTTTGCAAACAGTACATTGAGATTGTGTATATACAATAGTGGGTTGAAATGCAAAGAGAGCCTCTATTATGCCTAGGCATTATGGGCCAACTTAACATTACAGTGGACCCCCGGTTAACGATATTTTTTCATTCCAGAAGTATGTTCAGGTGCCAGTACTGACCGAATTTGTTCCCATAAGGAATATTGTGAAGTAGATTAGTCCATTTCAGACCCCCAAACATACACGTACAAACGCACTTACATAAATACACTTACATAATTGGTCGCATTCGGAGGTGATCGTTATGCGGGGGTCCACTGTATTGGCTTATATTCTACTTAATACTAAGGAGTGGTATATCATAGTTGTACAGTAGGAAAGTAATTATTTCATAGTTGTACAGTAAAATATTAATTATAAATGAAACAAAATTTGTATAATACAAAGATATATTCATATTCTAAAATGCTTTTGTGAAAAACAATGATTTAATTATATTCCTGTCAACAAGGGATAAAAGGTTCAATGTGATTGTTTCAGTTATGATGTGGGAGTACATAGGTGAGTAAATGTGTACTGAGTATTTAGCATTTAGTCTAGGCCTCTAGGGTGATTAAGTGGCTTTTGAGAAGAGTCTTAAATTGATTTTCAGACTGGGTTACTTTAATATCTTCTGGTAATGAATTCCATATTTTGGGGCCCTTTATGTGCATAGAGTTTTTACACAGTGTGATATGGACATGAGGTATATCAAAAAGAGATGTGTCTTGTGTTGTGGTCATGTGTCCTGTTTAGGCTGGTGAGGAAAAGTTTGAGTGGGGGGTTTATATTTGCGTGTATTGTCCTGTGTATGTAGTAGGCACATGAATAAGTATGGATGTTCTTAATGGTAAGCAGATTCAGACTTTTGAAAATTGGTGGAGTATGCTGGCAGGAGTGGGAATTTGTTATCAGTGTTACTGCTGCCTTTTGCTGGGTTATTAGGGGTTTTAGGTGATTGGATGTTGTTGATCCCCATGCACAAATTCCATATGTAAGATAAGGGTATACGAGTGAATGGTACAGTGCCAGGAGAGCTGATTGTGGAACGTAGTACCTTATCTTTGATAGTATGCCTACAGTCTTGGAGATTTTCTTGGTGATTTGTTGTATGTGTGTCCGGAACTTAAGGCTACTGTCAAGGTGGATACCTAGGAATTTTCCCTCCGAGTCTTGTGACTGATGATCCATTTAGTGTAATGTTAATTGGATCATTTGCAGCTTTGTTTGCAAACTGAATGAAAAAGGTTTTATCAGTGTTCAGGGTAAGTCTGTTAGTCATCATCCAGGCAGATATTTTCTGTAATTCAGCATTGACTGTGTTTGCTAGTACGACTGCGTTTGGGTCGGAAAATACACATGTAGTGTCATCTGCAAATAATATGGGTTTGAGTAGCTGTGATGCATTCAGTAGATCATTGATGTAGATGAGAAGGAGGGGTGATCCAAGGACACTTCCTTGTGGGACTCCTACTGTGATTGGTTGGGTGGAGGAGTTTGCATCATTTGCATACACATATTGAGTTCTGTTACTAAGGTATGACTTTAGGTAGTTGAGGAAGTGGCCTCTGATACCATAGTGCATTAATTTGGAGTACAGTAGTTCATGGTCAACTGTATCGAAAGCTTTACGTAAATCAATGAAAATGCCCAGAGGGACTTCTTTCTTTTCAAGTGCTGTATATATTAGTTCTAGCATGTGTATGATAGCGTCATTTGTGCTTTTATTATTCCTGAATCCAAACTGACAAGGGTTTAATATGTTGTGTGAAACGAGGTAGGAATAGATCCGTCTATGAATTAATTTTTCAAATATTTTAGAGAGCAGTGGTAAGTTAGATACTGGTCTATAGTTATTCAAGTCAGCTTGGTCACCTCCTTTATGGATCGGAGTGACCCTCGCTATTTTGAGGATTGTTGGGAAGGTAGACGATTCAATGGATTTGTTAAAGAGCGTTGCAATAATTGGTGACAATACTTGAGAAGCTTTTTTGTACATAAAAGCAGGTAAGTTGTTTATGTCTCCTGCCTTGTTTTTAAGGGTGTTTATGATGAGCATAACTTCAGTGGGGTTGATTGGAGCTAGGAATAGCGTATTTGGGTAGGTTCCTATGAGGTAGTCTGATGGACGGGTGTTTGTGCTTGGTATTTTGTTTGCTAGATTTTTTCCTATGGTGGAGAAGAAAACATTAAGACTGTTTGCTGTTTCGGTTGAAGTAGGGGTTCATCTGATTTTGTTAGTTTGATTGCTTTGTTTTTGGATAACTTTTTAGTTCCAAGAATTTCAGATAGAGTTTTCCAGGTTTTTTTCATAACACCTTTGATGTTATGTAATCTATTTTCATAATACAATTTTTTTGACCTTCTTATCAGGCTGGTAAGTGCTGACCATATCCTCTCCATACCTCCATCGAACTGCTCAGTATTATGCCAAATATTATTCATTCTGAAGTATTTAACATGTTTTATGTTATTTATATTGTTTCTTATGTCATATTAGATCAATTGTGATAGGCAAATAAGATGTAGTGTTGATACAGGTCCTCCATCACAAATCCGGCATCATTGGGACCTGTAGTGTGCTGGATTACTGAGTTTGCCGAATTACAGAGTGGTTAGGTTAGAATACACTTAATAAAATTAACCAATTTGACTTACACAGTTCATTGAACATCAGCAAAAATCGAACATTTCCGCTACTTTGAGCTCAATTTCAAGGTACTTTTCGTCATGAAAGCAATCAAAATCATGTCTATTTCTGTAATATATCTTCCATTCTATCAAATGAGTCCAAAAAAATGAGAATACAACCATAAAAACCATACAAAAATATACTGCAAAGAGGCGGCTAATGGCTGAGAAGTTAACTCCCTTATTTATCGTCCATCTTTTTTATTTTTGTTGTACGTTAAGAAGCATCTTTCCATCATACATTGCCCAAGTTTCAATGAGATAGCCCAACAAACCACCAAGAAAAAAAAAATATTTACCAAAAATCATATATGACAAGCCCAAGCCAGGTACTGGAAATAAGTCACTTTGTCTCACTTTTCTGGGTTATCCTAGGTTCTCTATACATACACTGCTATGTAAGATAGTCTATGTAACTGTATTTGTGTATACCTGAATAAACTTATTTACTTCTAGTCTGTCAACTGAGTAGTACAAGAAACTGCCCATTCACTTATTTCAACTACCCAATAAAGTGGTCAGAAATTGGCAATTTGGCCGATTTCATACAAATTTCAACAGATGCCAATTTCAAAATAGGATCCAGAATAAAGAATGCAGACATTCCTGGCACTAAAATAACATTTTCTCTGTTAATTAGTCACTGCTACAGGCCCCTCTTATATTACTCTTGCTTTTCATTTGGAATTTTTATTCACAAAAAAATAGAAGATTTACTGTTATGCAGACTGTTGCATTATTGTAATAATTGTATAAATAATGTCAAGCCATTCTTGACTACGTACTGGACTGGCAGGTGGACAGGTATTGGACGGTGACGTCATTTGTTTACTCTTGAGCTTCACTAAAGAATAGAACATTTTCGCTACTGTGAGCGCAATTTCAAGGTACTTTTCGTCATGAAAGCAATCAAAATCATATCTATTTCTGTAATATATCTTTCATTCTATCAAATGAGACTGAAAAAATGAGAATATAACCATAACAACCATACAAAAATATACCGCTAAGTGGCCGCTAATGGCTGAGAAGTGAACTCCACTATTTATGGTCTGATTTCTCTCATTTTTGGTGTATGTGAAAAAGTATCTTTCCATCATACATTGCCCAAGTTTGAATAAGATAACCCAACAAACAACTGAGAAAATAATATAATAATAATAATAATAATAATAATAATAATAATAATATCTTTATTTATTACACGTACATGTACAAGGTATACAGGCCTAGCTGACATCAGTGACATACTACTGTAAAGAAAGCTGCTTGTTATGCAGAATATTTCAAGAAAATTAGGTCAGTGTCCCAGGATAACACCCACACTAGTCGACTAACACCCAGGTACCCATTTACTGATGGGTAAACATAGACAACAGGTGTAAAGAAACACACCTAATGTTTCTACCCTGGCTGGGAATCAAATATTTACCAAAATCATATATGGCTAACCCAAGCCAGGTACTAAAAATAAGCCACGTTGACTTTTTTTTGGGTTATCCTAGGTTCTCTACACATATGCTGCTATGTGTGATAATCTATAGAGAGAAAATAACTTTTTTGTTTCAGGTTTATGGTGCAGTACGAGTGTATATGACAGTTAGCCCTGTGCTACACTCTGTTTTCTCTAATATAAGCCCCGAAGACAGGGATAGGAGAATGGTATTTGTATACCATATCCTGTTCATACCTCCATCGAACTGCTCTGTGTTATGCCAAATATTATTCATTCTGGAGTATTTAACATGTTTTAGGCTATTTATATTGTTTATTATGTCATATTAGATCAATTGTGATAAGCAAATAAGCTGTAGTGTTGATATTAGCGTAATAATAAAGCATATTCTCCTGCTTCACGAGACTGAGCTCATGGCAACCGACAGTGGCTTCAAAGCCACCTTATCTTTAATGGATAATGTACTGTGTAGGTGCTTTACATATTGAGAAGCATTTCTTTTATTCATTGGAACCATGGCTAGGGCTAAAAGTAAGCAGGTTAAAACAATAAATGGAGAAAATGAAATTGGAATGACTTATGCAGCAAGTAGCACCACCAAACAGTACCAGCAGGTTGGTGTGGCGAAACTGGAAATTTGAAATTATGCTAGCCAAAATTAATGCCGAATAACTGAAGGAACCGAATAACTGATTGCCGGATTTGTGATGGCAGACCTGTACTGAAAAAAATGGCCTTTAGAGGTAGTGCTGAAATAAATGGTAAAATGTACATGGAAACACACTAGTTCAACAGATGGTATTAATGCTGATAGAACAGATGCATACCAGGGAACTTTTCTTTCAGATACATAAAAACATTTCTAATCTTGTATATAACCTGTCACTTCTGTCAGGCCTGGTTTTGTCAGAGAAGTGCAACATATGTAACAGTAAGATAAACCTGTTCACTGGGATGATTTCACTGAAGACCGGGGTAGAAATTAGCTTATCTGTGGACCAGTATGCTTTTATATTATGCTTATAGACATGAGGCATAAGCATTATTGTTGCAAAAAGCAAATACATTTCTGCAACAGTCGTCTCTTTCCACCGGTGTAGTCTTGACTGTGGTGATATCATCGTATTTGCCATGGTGTACTCAAAATACTTGTTACTTTCCCTGACAATAGTTTCCATCAAGGGCTGGTCAAAGAACAGTTCAAAAAATTCCAGTTCATTGGCAGTGGTTCTAAGGGGACAAGTTGGTAGAATTCCACTTTCAGAGTCATCAAAGTGGTGGGGCTTGGGAACAAAATTGGGATTTTGCTGCCAATCCTAGATACGGTTTGCTGGTGGATACTGGACATCATAGGCTGGTTGTGCTGGTAGTTGTGGTTGTGGTGGGCTGGTGGCTGACACTCAGTTTTGTCCTTGAACTGAGGAGTCAGCAGCGTGGGTCCCAGCCTGGGCTGGTGAGTCACGCATGGCTGTGGCACTACCATCACCACTACCACCACCTACTGATGCCTCTGGTCTATCCATGCCAAGTGTAGCCACATCATTCTCACTTTCACTGTCTATTCCTGGTGTAGGGCCACGGGATGTACTCCGGGATGTAGTCCGTCCCCTGGGCACTGCATAGGGAACACTACCCGAGCGCATGCGGCGGCGTATATATCGACGCTTCACTGGTGAATATGTTTCCTCACTATCACTACTCGAATGATCGTCAAGAGCAATAAAATCACAATCCACGTCACTATCATCGTCATTACTGATGTCAGAGGCCTGGCCACGCGAAAATAATAGTTTTATCTTGGGATGAGGTACAACTGACCGTGACTGAGGAATGCCCACACCAGGGGTAGAAGGTTGAGGATCGTCAGGGTTTTCTGCACTATTATCGATATCCTGGTCATTCATTTCGGTCATTAACTGATCAAAGCCAAAGAATTTGTCTTCATTTCCACTTCCATCAGAGTCAGAACTATCAGATAGGAAGAGGAGAGTCCCAATTTTCCTTGGAGTGAGAGCTGCCTTGTGACGAGGCATGGTGAACAAAGGTAACTGAGCCTGCGTTCCCACAATGCTATGCAGGAGCCTAGAATTTTTGTTTACGGCGCACACGCCACACAGACCTATTCTCTCACATGTAGGCCTACCAGCGTTTTCGCGCTAAATGTGACACTGCTAGAATTTTGGCGTAGATCTATGGTTTGGACCCTGAACATAAAGCCGCAGATCTATGGCACGGACCCTGAAAGGGTTAAAACCTCTCCTCTCCTATTTTTAACTATCAAATCCATTCATTCTCTAGGCTTCAACTTATTAATCTCACTTCAAAACAAAATTTGTTGATAACATCTTACCCACTCTCTCATTTACTCTCTTTTTACATTGCTTCACCACTATCTTAACCTCTCTTTTCCTCTCCATATATGCCTCCCTCCTTGCATCACTTCTACTTTGTAAAAACCTCTCATATGCTAACTCTTTCCTCTCTTACTACTCTCTCTTTACATCATCATTCCACCAATCCCTCTTCTTCCCTTCCACAACCACTTTCCTGTAACCACAAATGTCTGTTAAACACTAAACACTACATTCTTAAACCTACCCTATACATCTTCAACCCCATTCCCTATACTCTCACTAGCTCATCTATCCTCCAACAGTTGTTTATATCCTACCATAACTGCCTCCTCATTTAGTTTATAAACCTTCACCTCTCTCTTGCTTGTTGCATCCATTTTCCTTGTAACCTATCTACCTTTAACTCTCACTGTAGCTACAACTAAAAAGTGATCTGATGTATGGAAGCAGGTAAGGTACCTAGGGACTGGCAGAGACTATACATAGTTAAATAACAAAAAGGCACAATACCGTGACTGGAACGATACACAAATAACCTGCACATAGAAGAGGGGAGCTTACGACGACGTTTCGGTCTGACTTGGACAATTTACAAAGTCACACTACCAAAATTGGAGCAGGATGGGTATATATAAGCAGGAAGAGGTAGTGGTGGTATTAGTAGAAGCAGTAGTGGTCAGAACACCCGTGACTTAACCTGATTCCTCATTTCTTGTTTTTTATTTTTCTTCTTCTCCCTCTTCCCCTTTCCTCTTTCCTTCTTTCTCCTCTGGTTTGTCTTTCTTTCTTCTTTCTCGTGATTCTGTTCCTTCATTATTCCCCTTCCCCCCACCTCTATGCACTTGCTCTCCCTCTGTGAGCACCTAGCTGCCTTGCAGTGCTCCCCTTTCGTTGTATTTGGCTGGCTCCTCCTCCTTATTCCCCACTACTACCACTACCACTACAACTACTATAACTATACATAGTTCCTTTGTATAAAGGCAAAGGGAATAAAAGAGTGCAAAAATTATAGGGGAATAAGTCTATTGGTCCTAGGTAGTAGGTTGGTAGACAGCAACCGCCCAGGGAGGTACTACCGTCCTGCCAAGTGAGTGTAAAACGGAAACCTGTAATTGTTTTACATGATGGTAGGATTGCTGGTATCTTTTTTGTCTCATAGACATGCAAGATTTCAGGTATGTCTTGCTACTTCTTACACTTAGGTCACACTGCACATACATGTACAAGCATATATATACAGTGGACCCCCGGTTAACGATATTTTTTCACTCCAGAAGTATGTTCAGGTGCCAGTACTGACCGAATTTGTTCCCATAAGGAATATTGTGAAGTAGATTAGTCCATTTCAGACCCCCAAACATACCAGTACAAACGCACTTACATAAATACACTTACATAATTGGTCGCATTCGGAGGTGATCGTTATGCGGGGGTCCACTGTATATATATATATATATATATATATTATATATATATATATATATATATATTATATTATATATATATATATATACATACCCCTCTGGGTTTTCTTCTATTTTCTTACTAGTTGTTCTTGTTTATTTCCCGTTATCTCCATGGGGAAGTGGAACAGAATTCTTCCTCCATAAGCCATGCGGAGGCAACTAAAATGTCGGGAGCAAGGGGCTAGTAACCCCTTCTCCTGTATAAATTACTAAATTTAAAAAGAGAAACTTTTGTTTTTCATTTTGGGCCACCCTGCCTCGGTGGGATACGGCCGGTGCGTTGAAAGAAAGAAGTCTATTGGTATTCCTAGTAAAGTGTATGGTAGAGTTATTATTGAAAGAATTAAGAGTAAGAGAGTAGGATAGCAGATGAACAAGGAAGCTTTAGGAGGGGTATACCTGGAGAGGGTTTCAGGTGTCAATGCCCACCCGGCTCTGTTGGAGACCAGGCCTTGTGGTAGATCAGGGTCTGATTAACCAGGCTGTTACTGATGGCTGCACGCAAACTGATGTACGAACCATAGCCTGGCTGGTGAGGTACTGACTTAAGGTGCTTGTCCATTATTATTATAATCAAAAAGAAGCGCTAAGCCACAAGGGCTATACAGCGCTGCAGGGTAGGGAAGGAAGCAAGGGAATTGGATGGCAGAAGGGAGGGGGGATGATCAGCAGGTTACAGAAAACAGCGGGGCAGGGGATAGTACGGGGGTAGAGGGTAGCAAGAGATTCAAGTAGAAAGGGCTGAAAGTATCAGAATTTGTGAAGTCAGTCAGTCGTTGTCAAAAAGTCAATGAGAGAGTCCGGATGAAAGGTGGGTCCATCAGCGAGAAGGGAAGGTAAAGAGAGAGCAGCGGGGCGAAGACGACGACAGAGGTAAATTCTGCGTGCTCGTTGATAAAGTGGGCAGTCCAACAGAATGTGGCTGACTGATAATGGAGCTTGGCAATTCTCACAGAGAGGAGCAAGACGCCTCTCCATGAGATATCCATGAGTAAGACGAGTATGGCCAATGCGAAGACGGGAGAGAGTAGTCTCCCAACCTCGACACTGGTGATAAGAAGACGGCCAGTAACCTATACTCGGTTTAATAGACTGAAGTTTGTTGCCGAGCATAGTAGACCAACGTTGTTGCCAACGGGTGTGAAGGTGGGAAGATATTACAGCAAAATAGTCCGTACATGGAATACCTCTATAAGAAACTGGTAGGTCATGTACTGCTAACCGCGCAGCAGTGTCTGCCTGTTCATTGCCCTGTACGTCAACATGACCAGGGACCCAACAAAAAACGATATCTTTATGCTTAGTAAAGATGCGGCGTAGCCAAAGTTGGATACGGAGGACTAAGGGGTGAGGTGTATCAAATTTTTGTATAGCCTGTAAAGCACTAAGGGAGTCTGAGATAACCACAAATGATGACACAGGCATAGATGCAATACGGATAAGTGCTGTAAGGATGGCATATAATTCAGCAGTAAAAATACTAGCTGAAGATAGTAAATGCCCTTGTACGACGCTGTCCGGAAACACTGCTGCGAATCCTACGCCATCAGAAGACTTAGAGTCATCTGTGTACACAGCAATGGCATGAGAATGAGAGTGAAAGTGGTCAAGAAAAAGAGAGCGGGAAGCGACCGTAGACAGTTGGGCTTTCGAGCAAGGGAGAAAGAACAGACTCGAACAGCTGGAACTTCCCAGGGGGGTAGGGAAAAGTGAGATGCTACATGTACATAGAAAGGTGGTAGTTGAAGAGAAGACAAGAGCGAATGAAGGCGAAGAGAGAAGGGACGGAGTAAGCAGGGGCGGCGAACAAATAAAGAATGTCTACTAATATCAGTGACCATTCTATAAATGGAAGGATTGCGGAGATCATGAGAGCGTACATAGTAGCGCAGGCAATGGGCATCACGGCGATCGGATAAGGATGGAACATTCGCTTCTGCATAGAGGCTTTCGACAGGGGAAGAGCGAAAAGCACCAAGGCATAAACGTAATCCTTGGTGATGAATGGGGTTAAGGCTAGAGAGAGTAGCAGGAGATGCCGCTGAATAGATCTGGTCACCATAATCAAGTTTCGATAAAATAAGGGTGGAATGTAGGTGAAGGAGGGTTCGACGATCAGCTCCCCACGAAAGATGAGCAAGGGTTTTAAGAAGGTTCAGCCGGCTGTGACAAGTTGCCTTCAGAGAGGTAATGCGAGGTTTCCAGGATAACCTACGATCAAAGAGGAGGCCCAGAAACTTGACTGTATCACGTTCAGGGATACGGGAGCCATAGAGGTACAAAGGATGATCGGAGATGACAGAGCGTCTAGTGAAAGTGATTTGGTGGGTTTTAGTGCTGGAAAATTTAAACCCATGTGTGGTGGCCCAATTGGAAACACGGTCGACTGCATGCTGGAGAGAAACTGTAAGGAGGTGACAGTCAGCGCCTGCACAGGCAATAGCGAAGTCATCAACATAGAGTGATGACCAAATATTTGATGGAAGACTAGAGGCCAAATCATTAATAGCAAGGAGAAAAAGTGTTGTGCTCAGAACACATCCCTGGGGGACACCTTCAGCTTGGATAAAGTCCGGGGAGAGCACATTATTAACCCGAACACGGAAATGCCTGTCAGTTAAAAAGTTCTTAAGGAAAGATGGTAGATTGCCTCGAAGGCCTAAGGAGTGGGCTTGGGCTAAAATATTATACCTCCAAGTTGTGTCATATGCCTTCTCAAGGTCAAAAAACATGGCAATAACTGAGTGGTTATTCGCAAAGGCATTACGAACATACGTATCCAAGCGCAGTAAGGGGTCTATGGTAGAACGTCCCTTACGAAAGCCATATTGACGAGTGGAGAGACTGTTGTGTGTCTCTAAATACCACACTAAACGTCTATTTACTAGACGTTCCATTACTTTGCAAACTGCACTGGTAAGAGCAATGGGACGATAGTGGGAGGTTTCATGTCCCGTAGTGCCTGGTTTGCGGAAAGGGAGAACAATGGCGGATTTCCACAGCTGTGGAAGAACTCCTTGTGACCAAATAAGATTGTAAAGGCGTAATAGGACTGCAAGGGCTGACTGATGTAAATGTTGTAGCATACGAATATGAATGTCGTCGGGCCCAGCTGCCGATGATCGACAAGCTGAGAGTGTTCCCTCCAGTTCTTGAAGTGTAAAAGGCACATTATACTGTTCTTCTCTGAGAGAAGAAAAGTCCAAGGGTGCTAACTCTCTGGCAGACTTTGAGGAAAGAAATGAGGGGCATAGATGGAGTCCCTGAGAAATACGGACCAGATGATTGCCAATTTCATTGGCAACATCTAGTGGGTTTGCTATATCAACACCGGCAACCCGCAGAACAGGAGCCGGGTCAGGAGAATATTTACCACTCAGTTTTCGTACTTTTTTCCAGACTGCACTCATAGAGGAAGCAGAGGTGATGGTGGAGACATAATCTCGCCAGCAAGTGCGTTTAGCGTCACGGATGACACGGCGAGCGATCGCACGCTTCTGTTTAAAATCAAGGAGTCGCTCTGTGGTTCTATTGTACCGGTACCTGCCCCATGCAGCGCGTTTCAAACGTACTGCACGAGCACAAGCAGGAGACCACCAAGGCACGCATTTCTGAGAATGCCTGCCCGAAGTTTGGGGTATAGAATGAGAAGCTGCGGTGAAAACGGAGGACGAGAAGAGGTGTAAAAGCTCATCGATGGAGGACAAAGAAGGAACCTCTTTAAAAACAGTCAGGTGTGAGTAAAGGTTCCAATTTGCCCGATTAAATTGCCAGCGTGGGGTGCGAAGAGGTGGCGAATATGAAGGGGAAGTAAGAATGATTGGGAAATGATCACTGTCATGTAAGTCCGGGAGAACAGACCAAGTGAAGTCTAATGCGGCGGAGGAAGAGCAAACTGAGAGATCGATGCAAGAGAGAGTATGAGTCCGAGGATCAAAATGGGTGTGAGTACCTGTATTTAAAACATGGAGGGGGTGGGTGGCAAGAAAAGCCTCTAACTGAATTCCACGGGAATCACAGTGAGACCCCCCCCAGAGGAAATGGTGGGCATTAAAATCACCAAGTAACAGAATCGGTGGCGGTAATGACGAAACAAGGAAGGCAAAATCCGGAATAGATAATGCCCGAGAAGGAGAGAGATATAAAGAACAGAGCGTATACCACCTATGTAAGTGGATACGGGCTGCTGTGTAATGCAGCGAAGTATGAACAAATAGTGATGGTACGGAATATCAGTGCGGAGAAGAAGGGCACTTTCATTAAAGGTCCCATCAGGAAAAGGATCTGAAGAATACAATAAATTATAGCCTGAGATGTGAGAAATAACAGCAGAGTGTAATTTTGGTTCCTGTAAGCAAACACCAACAGGGGCAAACTGGGAGAGTAACATCTGAAGCTCACCCCGATTACCCCTGAGGCCGCGTATATTCCACTGTAAAAAGGCCATGATTGGCAATGATAAAGATACTTGAAATCCGCAGGTAAGGGTTCCTACGGACTAGAAGGGTTAGAAAAGTCCACATGTGGAGGCAGTGGAAAATGTTCAAGCAGCGAAGGAACGGTGCTCTGTGAAGAAAGGAGTTGCGCAGATGGAGCAGAGGAGAGAGAAAGAGCGGAAGGTGGATCAGTGTCCATTGATGGTTTGGTCTCTGCAATATATTCAGAGATTGCTTCAAGTGTTTCGGAATTCAGAGATGTCGTATGGGAGACAATATTGGGAATGGTAGGGGGAGGATGAGTAAAGATTGGAACTGTATTGGACTGTACCAAGGTAGGGGGGGGCGAAAGGGTGGAGGGAACTGGAGAAGCGTGGCAGGGGACAGAAGAGACAGGAACCTGGGAGGTGGCAGAAGAGGAAGAAACTTGGGAGGGAACAGGGGAGGAAGGTACATTACGAGGAGGAGGGTGAACCTCTGCACTTGTAACTGAGCCAGTGAGAGGGGAAGAACTAGGGACAGAGACAGGGAGGGTAAAATGAGGAGGTGGAAGATGGGTAGGAGGTGTTACCGGACCTTTTTTTGACTTTTGAGAAGTAGAGGGACGATTGGGAAGAGGTGTCGTACGAGGTCTCGTCGATACTGAGGCTTGTAAGAGAGAACTCGAAGAAGCGAGATTAGACTGAGGCGTTGAAGTAGGGACGTCTGAGCTGAGGACAGCAAAAGGATTAGATACAGGAGTGATTATGGGAGAGGTAACCACAGAGGTGGGTGTAGAAGATGGGATACCAGAAGTGGGGGACGTTTTGAAACACGGGAATAAGAAACACGTGGGAGTCTCCCTTGGAGGCGGAGATGAGAAACTGCCATGGCATAAGGGAGACCTTCTGTCTCTTTGAGGTAACAGATTTCCCGCTCGTTTAAATAGACCTGACAACGGCGAGAGTACGAAGGGTGAGCCTCATGACAGTTAAGGCAAGAGGGAGATCGATTGCAAGACGTATTAGAATGGTCATCGGCACCACAGACTGGGCATTCGGCGATAGATCTGCAATATTTCGCTGGATGGCCAAATCGCCAGCAATTTCTACACTGTTGTGGTGTAGGGATCACCTTTCGAACTTGTAACCGATGTCCTGCTATATAAACTGAGGATGGGAGTTCTCGGCTGTCAAAAGTTAAACGAGCCACATTGCTAGGGTATCGTCTCCGCCCACGGGCAGGAAGAACGTAAGTGTCTACCTTGAGGATTGGGAGATCTTGGAGTTCCAGCTGTTCTAGAATGTCGGTGCCACATGTCTGGAAATTTTGTTGAACTATGGTATGGGGCAGAATGACGGTACCACTACAAGAATTGAGGGAATGATGTTTTTCAAGGGTGACAGGAACAGTATCTATATGGGAAAGACGAGAGAGCTCACGAGCCTGGGTAGCATTCTGTACGGTAATGATGCGCGTACCGCTCTTAAGAGCATGAAAAGAAATATCTTTACCAACATGGCGTAGGAGTGCCTTGCCAATACTATGGTCAGAAAGATAGGCAGTAGAGGAAGTTGGTCGTAAAGTGAAGAATTTAGTCCACTGTTCAGTCTGAAACTGAGCGTGGAAAGGTAGTGAAGGACGTGTCGATCGTTTCTGAGAAGAATGAGAAGGTGAAGGTGGAGAAGTATCATCAGCAGGTAATTGTCGTTGACGTTTAGGCGTGGGACCAGAGTTGGTCCGACGTGGAACGGGTCGGCGATTTGAAAATTGCCGCACCGTAGAGGGAGAGGCCGGAAGCATAGTCAGAGGAGAGCGAAGGTCTGATAAATCGAAGGAGTCAGTCGAGGCCTCAGTACCTGAAGCGGGTGAGGAAACAGCACCGGCAATAGGTACAGAGGCATGAGGAATGTCTGAAGAGTGGTCCAAAGACGAGGCGGGGTCAGAACGGGGTGCGGTATCAAGAAGGGGCCCGGGGGTACCAGGTTCATGGACTAGGGCTGCCATGGTTAGGTTACTTCTTTCTTTTTGTTTTTAAGAAAAAAAAAGAAAGAAGAAAAGAAAATAAAAATAAAAAAAGAAAAAAAAAAAAGGGGGGACCGGGGAGGGATAGTTCCTAGGAGGAATGAAAGGGCCAGAAATCTCCCTCCGCGCCCAAGAGGACCTCAGCACCGCAAGTAGCGCAGATGCAGCATGGAACTCGTGCCATACCCTACCCATCATGCTAGTAAACTAACAATCCGGGATAGCAACCTCACATCTGCCGAGCTACCTCGGTGGACAAAAGAGAGGGCGGCCGGATATCCGCCACAAAGCATACCTCCTTCGGCCACCACCCCCGGAATCCGAAAGGTGGCTTCCAGAGATACACTCGTCGCCCGAAAGACACCCAAAGCTACTCCGGGATACCGGAGAGGGATCGGGACATCCCCAGGCGATCCAGATTCCACGGCAAACTACGCCACCGCTAAGAACCTCAACGGAATGGGATGGACCCCGGTATCCTTTCTCCTACCCAGGAACTAGCGCGCCTGTGGGAGAAATCCCAAAGGACAAAAAGAGGAAGGGCAAAAGGGAGGAGTGGGGAGGAGGAGGAGGAAAGGAAAAAGGGGAGGATGGGATAGGGGAGGGGAGATTGGGGGGTAATTAGGTTCGGTCTGAGGAAGAAGACCGATAGGTCTAATTCCTAAGACCAAGAGCCTCTTCACCACGCCAAGGAGCCCCCCTTGAAGAGGAGGTGCTTGTCCAGTGCCTTCTTGAAGACAGCCAGGGGTCTATTGGTAATCCCCCTTATGTATGCTGGGAGGCAGCTGAATAGTCATGGGCCCCTGACACTTACTGTGTGTCTCTCAGTGTACTCGTAGCACCCCTGCTTTTCACTGGGGGAATATTGCATCTCCTGCTGAGTCTTTTGCTTTCATAGGGAGTGATTTTTGTGTACAAGTTTGGTACTAATCCCTCTAGGATTTTCCAAGTGTATATTATCATGTATCTCTCTCACCTGCATTCCAGGGAATACAAATCAAAAGACTTAACCATTCCCAGTAATTTAGGGTAGGGGGTGTGTAGACCAAGTGTTTACAGTAAAACATATAGGTGAACAGTATTTATGTAAGGGTAGAGGTTTTTATGGCAATTATTTGGAAAAGGTGTATAGGACTGGGGGGGGGGGATGGGGCAATGTGGCAGATGTTGCAAATGTATGGAATAGGAGGTAGGCTATTGAAAGCAGCGAAGAGTTTTTTCGAGGATAGCGAGGCTCAGGTTTGAGTATGTAGGAGAGAGGGAGATTATTTACCAGTAAAAGTAGGCCTTAGACAAGGATGTGTGATGTCATCATGGTTGTTCAATATAATTATAGATGGGGCTGTAAGAGAAGTGAATGGTCAGGTGTTGGCAAGAGGTGTGGGGTTAAAAGATAAAGAATCTAACACAAAGTGGGAGTTGTCACAGTTGTTCTTTGCTGATGACAGTGATTTTAGAAGACTCTGAAGAGAAGTTGCAGAGGCTGGTAGATGAGTTTGGTAGGGTATGTAAAAGAAGAAAATTAAAAGTGAAAATACGAAAGAGTAAGGTGATGAGGATAAAAAAAAATTACATAATGAAAGACTGGGTATCAGGTTGGAGGGAGAGAGAATGAAGGAGGTGAATGTATTCAGATATTTAGGAGTGGCTGTGTCAGCAGATGGGCCTATGAAAGATGATGTGAATCATAGAATTGACAAGGGGAAAAAAGGTGAGTGGTGCACTGAGTTTGTGGAGACAAAACTTTGTCCATGGAAGCAAAGTGGGGAATGTATGAGAGCATAGTTATACCAATGCTCTTATATGGGTGTGAAGCATGGGTGGTGAATGTTGCTACAAGAAGAAGGATGGAAACAGTGATGTCATGTCTAAGGGCAATGTGTAGTGTGAATATAATGCAGAGAATTCATAGTTTGAAAATTAGGAGGAGGTGCAGGATTACCAAAACTATTATCCAGAGGGCAGAGGAGGGGTTGAGGTGGGTCAGACATGTAGAGAGGTTGGAACAAAATAGAATGACTTTGAGAGTGAATAAATCTGTAGTGGAGGGAAAGTGGGGCAGGGGTTGGCCTAGGAACGGTTGGAGAGAGGGGGTAAAGGTTGTTCTGCGTGCGAGGGGCTTGGACTTCCAGCAAGCATGTGTGAGCATGTTAGATAAGATCGAATAGAGACTAACAGTGTTTAGGACTTGACGTGTTGTTGGAGTGTGAGCAAGGTAACATTTATGAAGGGATTCAGGAAAACCAGTAGGCCAGACACGAGTCCTGGAGATAAGAAGTACAGTGCCTGCACTCTGAAGGAGGGGTGTTAATGTTGCAGTTTTATAACTGTAGTGTAAGTGCACCTCAGGCAAGACAGTGATGGAGTGAATGATGATGAGTTTTTCCTTCTTCAGGCCACCCTGCCTTGGTAGGAAATGGTCGATGTGTTAATATGTTAATATATATAACAATAATATCTTTATTTCTACAAGTACATGTACAAGGTATACAGACCTAGCTGACATCGATGACATACTACTACATAGAAAGCTGCTTGTTATGCAGAGCATTTCGTACAAATTAGGTCAGTTTTGTCCCAGGATGTGATCCACACCAGTCGACTAACACCCAGGTACCCATTTTACTGATGGGTGAACACAGACAACTGGTGTAAGGAAACATGCCTATTGTTTCTACCTTTACTGGGAATCGAACCTGGACCCTCACTATGTGAAGCAAGAGCTTTAGGCACCAGGCCATAGGGCACCGTAAATTTAACTTTAATAATCAGAAGTGACTGAAGCAAAATAAACAATCATGAAGACTGTGAAAGAAAACCGAAACATAGATGTGGTCTACACAGATTTTGCCAAGACATAAAAACATAAGAAAGAAGGAACACTGCAACAGGCCTACTGACCCATGCGGAGTAGGTCCATCCCCCCCCCCAATTAGCCAAATGACCCACCCAGTCTGGTCAGCTACACTCAAGGAAGGAGCACGGCACCAGACCCAGCAGCACAAGCTAGTCAGGTCCAACTCACACCCACCCACACCCACTCATGTATTTATCTAACCTATTTTTAAAACTACACTGTACTCGGGAGTTTGTTCCACTCATCCACAACTCTATTACCAAACCAGTGCTTTCCTATATCCTTCCTGAATCTGAATTTTTCCAACTTGAAACCATTGCTGCGAGTCCTGTCTTGGCTGGAAATTTTCAGCACGCTATTTACATCCCCTTTATTTATTCCTGTTTTCCATTTATACACCTTGACACTTCAACTTATATTTTGCACTTATGATGAGGGAACTTGAGAACCAGTTACTGGCATACTGTACCTTGATCTGCAGTTAAGGTTATGATCATTGCAAATATCCAAATGAATAAATTTTTATTAATAATGTTTTCTCAACTGTTTCTATCAATACTCAATATATGCTTATTTTATGCATGTAGAGAGATTTTAGATAATTTATTTTAATCAGAGGGAAGTACTAAATCCATTGAAGTTATAATGCCTGGAAAATGGAAGGCACTCAGATTCAATCCAAGGAAGAATAGGGAAGGATAAGTCCAGTTCCTTGGCTCAAGGTATTTATCATGAGGTACATGTACAGAGTGCTCCCTGGAAACAGGTCACTGACTTTTTTGAGTTACATAGTGTAAATTACCTAGGATATGATAATTGCACTTATGTGTAACTGTGCCTAAATAAATTTAATTATTGACAGACACTGTTTAAGAGCTATAAACTTAGAAGGGCCCTGCTTTACGGCATTCCGCTAATATGGACACTTAAAATTATGACCAATGGAAATAAGTCACTCTGTCTGACTTTTTTGGGTTATCCTAGGTTCTTTACACATATGCTGCTATGTATGATAATTCTATGTAACTGTATTTATGTATACCTGAATAAATTTACTTACTTACTTACTCTCTACACGGCTCCCCCCACCTGATTTTCTAATACAGTCACCGCGCCCCACCTTGTTTGTTTACATTCTTCGTGAGCTCAGTAAGCACTAAGTCTCTCCATTTTGTCTGGAAACTCCAAAATTTCAAATGTTTTTAAAAGTTATTTCATATTTTATATATACTCTGATAATTATACTTATGTATACCTGTACTTAAATAAACTTACATACTGTGCTGGCGTGCAGGTACACATTAAAATCAGTAAGAGTGTCTTATGTCTCCAGACGTCATATTAGTAATGATAATAATAATCATCGAGTCTCATTTAAATGTCGTATATTACGTTAAATACACATTTTCATTAATCCATCTATGATATTTTTTCAAAATTATATAATAAACACGATACATAACATAAAAATATGATAAATACACCCCACAATAGAATTAAATAAACATAAATATGAGATGTGGTAGCAGACGACTTGCACAAGTGACGCCATATTAGAAATGCTAATAAAAATAATAATAATAATAATTAATAATAATAATAATAATAATCACCGAGTCTCATTAAATGTTGTATATTACGTTAATATACACATTTTCATTAATCCATCCATTATATTTTTTTTCAAAATTATATAATAAACACGATACATAACATAAAAGATGATAAATACACCCTACAATAGAATAAATAAACAAATATGAGATTTGGTAGCCAGATAACTTGTACAAGTGATGCAAGAATAACATTTTCTCTAATCTAACATAAGAGAAAATGTGTTACTGGGGGGTAACTGTAGAAAAATTATTCCTTTCATATGTATGTAAGTAAGTTTATTCAGGTATACACAAATACAGTTACTAGATTATCATACATAACATATGTGTAGAGAACCTAGGATAACCCAAAAAAGTCAGAGTGACTTATTTCCATTGCCTTCACTCAGAGCATCATTTCTTCTCAAAATGATGTTACATGAGAATGGGAGTGTCCTTCTTTATTTATTCTACCGTATCAATGTAGAGACAACCTGTACACAATGTAACTTGTACACAAACCAGACGTGTACACTTCGTTTACAAAACTTACCTTCGCCTGGTTTGCTTACATAACTCTGCGCCTGTCCTCTCTCATGCACTCATTCTTTCTCTCTCTCATTTATTCGTTTTATCTCATTTACTTACTCCTGACCCTACATTAAGACTACAAATATTTTAAGGTAAGTAATGAGTGAACTGTATATACATTTTATTGCTCTGGGATGCTTAAATGTAATAGAATATTATGTGTAGGTGGGTTGGGGCCCGGTATGGTAGCCCGGCTGACTACCATACATACCACACTTGATTTTTTACAATAAATACTACTCATCTCACCCTATATTTTAAGGTAAGTAATGAGTGAACTGTATACACATTTTATCGCTCTGGGATGCTTAAATATCATAGAATTGTATGTGTGGGTGGGGTGGCCTGGTATGGTAGCCTGGCTGACTACCATACATACCACACTTGATTTTCTTACAATAAATACTACTTGTCTCACCCTAGATTAAGACTATAAATATTTTAAGGTAAGTAATGAGTGCACTATGTGTGTATTGTACGTTTTTATTGTTTTTTGATGCCTGGTTCTATTGCTAACTTAATATATGTTAGTGTAAACTTGTTATCTAGTGTTTGTATGCATTTGTAAGTGGAAAAAAAGGGTGTTCCACTTTACGGCGGTTTCCGCTTTACGGCGGTAGCCTGGAACCTAACCAGCCGTATAAGTGGGGCCTTCCTGTACTCTGACAATTACACTTACTTGTAACTGTACCTAAAGGGATTCAGGGAAACCGGCAGGCCGGACTCGAGTCCTGGAGATGGGAAGTATAGTATCTGCACTCTGAAGGAGGGGTGTTAATGTTGCAGTTTTATAAATGTAGTGTAAGTATGCCTCAGGCAAGACAGTGATGGAGTGAATGATGATGAGTTTTTCTTTTTTCAGGCCACCCTGCCTTGGTGGAAATCGGCCGATGTGTCAAAAAAAAATATATATATAACGATCACTCTGAGGTGCATTAAATGTCGTATACTGTATTACGTTAATATAGACATTTTAATTAATCCATCTATGATATTTGTCTCAAAATTATATAATAAACACGCTACATAAGATATGAACAAGATAAATACACCCACAGTAGAATAAATTAACAAATATGAGATGTTTTTTCAGTCGTCTTGTCGGAGTGTATGAAAGAATAAAATTTTCTCTAATTCAACACCAAAGAAAATGTTTACACAATAGTATTACTGGGGGTAACTGTAGAAAATTATTCCTTTTATGTGCCTTCACTCACAGCATCATTCCGTCTAAAAATGGTGTGTTACATAAGACTGGGAGTGTTGCTCTTCATTTATTCTACTGTACCAATGTGAAGACAACTTGTACACAATGTAAGGTGTTTGTATTATGGTATAAGATTAAAAAATATGGGAATGAATGAGTATTAACCAAAAGCAGATGTGTTCGTCTGTTTACGAACTCTGTGGCTCTGTCCTCTCTCATTTACTTGTTCTCTCTCGTTTGTTTGTTTTTATATTATTTACTTACCTCTTACCCTACACTAAGACTACAAATATTTTGAGGTAAGTAATGAATGTACTGTGTGTATATTTTACTTTATATCAGATTAGATTAGGTTTTTTAAAATTTTTGACAAATTACATGGTTGTACAGAGGGATATAATACATAGTTGGGTGTACATGCCAAAAACCGCTCTGTATGCTGAGCATTTTGGGCAAACTTAAAGATTAACTTAAGAATAGTACATAGTATAATACATAGTTCATATGGTCATTAGACGAGTTAGAATGAGTACAGGAGAACATATAATATCAGGTGATGCTACATGGTTTTGATAAGTCTAGTACAGAGTTTTTACACTATTGAATTAGTTTATAAAGATTACAGTAATACATTGTAACAATTTAAAACAATTTACAGTGTGATGTATTACAGTTTAGCACATCTTAAAACAATGAAATCTGGTATTACAATGGAATAATTTACATTATGATGTACTGTATTACAATCTACTATTTAAAACAGTGAAAAGAACAGACATACTAATTTCAAAGTAGTAAGTGGTTGAGCATTCATCAGCACAATATGAGTAGCTTTTGAGAAACTGGTAGTGATTAGGTATGGTTTGTCTGGTTAATTTTGGGTGATGAGACGATTTCTTATTTGGGCCTTAAACTGATTTGCAGACAGGGGTCCTTAAGTTTGTTCTGGGAATGAATTCCAGATCTTCGGGCCTTTTACGTGCATAGCATTTTTGCATAGGGACAGATGAACACGGGGGATATTGAGTGATCTGTGTCTCATATTATGGTTGTGTGTTCTGTTATAGTTATCAAGGAGGAATTTAAGAGGAGGGTTTACATTAGAGTATAGTGTTCTGTGTATGTAGTAGGCACAATAATAAGTGTGGAAGTTTTGGAGTGTTGTCTAATGCAGGAGTTAGTAATCAATTGCTCTGCAGCTTTTTGTTGGGTTATTAAAGGCTTAAGGTAATTTGCTATGGTTGAGCCCCATACACAATTACCATAGGTGAGGTAAGGGTAAATGAGAGTGGTACAAAGCTAGAAGAGCTGATTGGGGTACATAGTACCATATCTTTGAAAGGATGCCTACTGTTTTGGAGACTTTCTTGGAAATTTGCCATGTGTCTGAAATTTGAGACTGCAGTCAAGGTGGAGACCTAGAAATTTGCCCTCTGCCTGTCTAGAGATAGGTGGACCATTTATCAATATATTTAGCTGTACATTTGAAACTCTGTTTCCGAAAAGCATGAAGTAAGTTTTGCCAATATTGAGAGTAAATTTGTTGGTTATCATCCAAGTAGATATTTTTAGCAGTTCAGCATTTACTGTGTCTGTTAGTATGGTTGGACTTGAGTGAGAAAAGACATAAGTTGTGTCATCTGCAAATAAAATGGGTTTAAGGAGATTAGATGCATTTAGTAGGTCACTGATGTAAATGAAAAAGAAGTGGGTCAAGAATGCTTCCCTGTGGGACTCCAACAAGAACAGGTTGTGTAGTGGAACAGGCTCCATTTGTGTATACATACTGGATACTATTGTTAGTGTAAACTTGTTATCTTGCATTTATATGCATTTATAAGGGGAAAAATGGAGTTCTGGTTTCTGGCAATAGCCTGGAACCTAACCTGCTGTATAAGTGGGGCCCTACTTTATTTACGATTTTATGCCACTTACACTTTTTTTTTCTCAACACGCCTGTCACCTCCCACTGAGGCAGGGTGACCAAAAAAACTATACTATATGAAGATTGGTCAAGAACTATGGGTAAAGCTAAATTATAAAAATTATCCTTCTTTAGTTTTTTATTAAATGCATGTGTATGTTCCCTTTTTGCATGTGTGGAGAATTAAAAAAAAAAAAAACACTACTGATGGGAGACTGAAAATCTTTACTTCTTCAGGTACCTGAACTTAACTGATCACTGGCATTCTACAGAAGATAATAACATTAATAACTGCTTACCTGGCCTGTGTAACTTTTCAGCAGCTCAAGGCTCTGTTGTACAATACTCAGATCTTTGAAATCTAACTTGGCTCCCTTCTTCTTTCCTACCTGTTGATAAAAATGATCAATTATCATATTCATTAAAGAGGATTACTTACCAAGAAATAAATTGTACACGAATATAATTACTGGGTAGGCAAATCAAATGTTCCAAGTTTGAATCTCCTTGTAGGGAACTGTCCTAGTTCATTCCTATCTTCCTCCACCGAGTAAGTGACATTTTACATCCAAGGATGGGATTAGTAATATTCTGACTCATTTTTTTTTTTTTTGGTGGGGGGATGAGACTGAAAGGATGCTTTCAAAGAAAGCTTGGTAACTAGTTTTTAAGAGATTAAGAAACCATTCAAACTGTTTTATTAATTACAAGTAAAATTTGAAAAATTAAGTAAAACAAGAAGGATGATTCTTCATTAATCTATAAAACTTTTCACTATTTTACTATAAATAGTTTAGTAAACATCAGTACTGTACTGTATTGCTTGGACAATACGAGTCAATTTTGAGGAAAGGCAGTTCCTATCATTCTTTTTTTTATCACATACATATTTAACAAGCACTGAGCCCACATGGACCATACAACACTGCTGTGTGATGTGTAAGGAGTTATTGGAGTTGGAAGTTAGTGAGGGTGTAAATTTAATATCAAAGTTAGTGCAATAGGTTAGTTTTCAATTAAAAAGCCAGACTGAATTTGCACCCAAGGTGGAACTTTCAGTGAGGATGTCAGAGTTAAAGTGTTTGAGTTGCAGATGTGAAAAGTGAATTCTGCACGTTTTCCAATAGGTAGAACAGCTCATTCGTTCAGCCTGGCAGTCCTCATGGTAAGGTCCTGGGAGCCTCTTCAGATGGTATTCATGTGCCTGTTGTGTTCAATTCTTAACCTTGCAAGCCCAGTTTTTCAACATGCCACAATGATGAAAAGACAGTCAGGGATAGAACTGATCAATAGAAAATTTCCTGTACTCTATCTAAGACCAGAATTGTTGCCTGTATCTTTTGAGTTGTTGAGAAAGTGCTGAAAAGATAGTCTGAGAAAGGGATCCACCTTGTTGGAGATAAGTTGTGAATAGTGGATCAAGAGACAATCTGCATGTTCATTTCCCAGACCATCAGTGTGTCCAGACCCAACAAGAAACAATTTCTTGTGCTTATTAAACAACCTTCATCCATATACAATGAACTTATAATCTGACAAACTAATAGGGAAAGGGTGTGTATGTAAGTGTACGTACACTACAGCTAGCAGTCATGCATACTGTGTACACTAGTCAGCACCTTGTGCACATATTTCTCATACCTTGACCTGCTTTTCCACTTTATGACTGGTATTTCCCTTTAGTGATATTTGTTCTTTAATACTTTTGGGAAAATGCAACAATAAATAAGTTATAATTATTGTTTTAGTGTAACAAATTGACAAAGAAAGGTTTAAAATTTGTTCATCATTTAAGAGCAATTATACACCTTTAACCCTTTGACTGTTTACGTTGTATATATATATGTCTTACGCTCCACTGTTTCTGACATATTTATACGCGTAAATTCTAGCAGCTTCAAATCGAGCAGGAGAAAGCTGGTAGGCCCACATGTGAGAGAATGGGTGTGTGGTCAGTGTGCACCACAAAAAAATCCTGCAGCATGCAGTGCATAATGAGAAAAAAAAAAGCTTACCATTTTTTTGGATTAAAACGCCGACTTTGAGGTGTATTTTCGTATAGTACTTATCATCGTATTCTCATTTTCATGGTCTCGGGTGATAAAATGGAAAACATATTGCAGAAAAAGATGATTTTTATTACCTTCATGATGAAAAGACCTTGAAATTGAGCTCGAAGCAGTGGAAATGTTCGATTTTTACCAATGTTCAGGAGTAAGCAAATTACACCACACATCCATTACACGTCAACTGGGGAGTCTAATATTCTTTCACTAGTGCACTGATATTATTTATACCGTTTTACAATAATGCAGTACTCTGCATAACAGTAAATTTTGTATTTTTTGTATGAATAAAAAATCAAAATAGAAAGCAATAGTAATATTAGAGGGGCCTAGAGAAGTGACTAATGAATAGAGGATATGTTATTTTAGTGCCAAGAATGTCTACATTGTTTATTCTGGACCCTATTTTGAAATTGGCATCTTTTTTAATTAGCGTGAAATTGGCCAAATTGCCAATTTCTGACCACTTTATTGGGTAGTTGAAATCGGTAAATGGGCGGTTTCTTGTACTCGACTGATAGAAAAAATGGAGCTCTAAAGAAATAGCTATGAGTTTGGTCAACTGGAACAATGGAATTGGCCAAAAACAGGGCTCAAAGTCGGCAAAATTGCTGATGTGTATATGTCGCCAAGACCGCTATCTATCGTTTCATAAGAAAAAATATTTTTTTTTTCCAAAACTTTTGTGACATAGAATGACAGTTTCAGAAAGGGGCTTGCGACAGTCAAAGGGTTAAGGCAAAAACCATGTTGATAATTTGTTAGTAAGAGTTGTAACACTGACTGTGTAGGTGACAGTGTTCATGGCCATAAAAAAATATATATATAAAAGACACACTAAAAACCATCAGTTAAAACCCACATTATATTATTAATGTCAAAAGACTTGCAAATTTTCCCTGAGGTCCCTACCAGCACCTCAGTAATTATAAACAATGACAAAGGCAGAAAAGCCTTAGCCTTAGCTGTGTTAATTTGGATGAACCAAAATGTGATCTAGTTTTAATTTGGGTAGAGAGCTTACAATTTTTTGTCACAGTGTTATGATTAACATTCTTTTAGTTGCATAACATACTTTGTGTGGCAAATCTTTATTTACAACCCAGATCACATTGTGACACTCATCACAATTAGCCCTTTCAATAAATACCTTGTTTGCTTCAATTACTTGGTCAATCCACATCTCCAAAGATAGGTCAGAAACTTGGTGGGGAGGATGTGCCATGATAGGAATCAGCGGGTCATCAGGCCCCTGATCAGTCAGGTGACCAGCTGACACATCTGCTTCCAGCATCATGATGGATGGGTCTGTATAATAGGCAACTTACTGCTTCCACTGATAACATAACTCAGTATTTTACTTGTTTAAAAATATGAAAATACATCAATGCATCCTGATAACTCCAATGAATAAATATCACTACTGAATCACAAAGACTTTTCTAAAATATTGCATCTTAACCCTTTCAGGGTCCGTGCCATAGATCTACGGCTTTACGTTGAGGGTCCAAACCATAGATCTACACCAAAATTCTAGCGGTGTCAAATTTAGCGCAAGAAGGCTGATAGGCCTACATCTGAGAGAATGAGTCTGGGTGGTCAGTGTGTGCACTATAGAAAAAATCTGGATGCCTGCATGGCATTGTGGGAATGCCACCAAAGTAGCTTTGTTCATCATGCCTGGCAGTAAGGAAGCTCTCACTCCCCACTCACTCTCCTGGCGAATTCTGACTCTCCTCTTCACAACTTACAGTTCTAAGACTGATGGAAGTGGATCTGAAGAGGAATTCTATGATTTTGAACCATATGGTACCCTTGTACCATATGGTACAAAGGTGCCATGTCATACAATGGTATATGGTACAATGATACCAATGATACCATATGTACTATATGGTACAATGTACCATATAGTACATTGTACCATATGGTACATTGTACCACATGGTACATTATACCACATGGTACATTATACCACATGGTACATTATACCACATGGTACAGGGTACAGGGACCCTAATGGAAATAAGTCTGTCTGACTTTTTTTGATCATCCTAGGTTCTCCAAACATATGCTGCGATGTATGATAATCTATGTAACTTTATTTGTGTATACCTAAATAAACTTACGATGCCACATCTGCTTGATTAAGTTTATTCAGGTGTATACAAATACAGTTACATAGATTATCATACATAACAGCATATATATAAACTCCTAGGATAACCCAAAAAAGTCAGGGTGACTTATTTCCACAGGGATCCCTGTATCTGTACCACATGTCCTGTACCATATGGTACCCTGCACCATATGGTACCCTGCACCATATGGTACCCTGCACCATATGGTACCCTGTACTGTATGGTACCCTGTAACATATGATACCATGTACCATATGGTCAGTTGGAGATGTTAATGCCACCAGGCACAAGCCAAGACTAAGTGAGTGACGACACAAGCTAGCTAGTGACTCTGCAGTTTCCAAGACAAAGTGCTTTGTCATCCACCTCAAGAAAAATGTTGAGTGGCTGTACATTTGTATATAATAGAACATTACTAATATACAACATTTTTGCATATTTTTGTTGTAAACAATTATTGTAAATGAAATAATGATGAAAATATTAGTGTGTTTATTGTGTTGAGTACAACAGTACCACATATGTGTAGTATCATATGGTACAATGTACCATATGGTACCATTGCACCATATGGTACCATTGCACCATATGGTACCATTGTATCATAAGGTACCATTGTATCATAAGGTACCACTGTACCAAATGGTGCCATTGTACCATATTCTACCATATGGTACCATTGTATCACATGGTGCCATTGTACCATATTCTACCACTATACCATATGGTACCATTGCACCCTATGGCACCATTGTACCATATGGTACTATATGGTACTGTTGTATTCAACACAATAACTGCACAAATATTTTCATCATTTTGTTTACAATAAACTTGTAAACAAGTTTTGTAAGCAATAAAATGATAAACAAATTAGTGCAGTTATTGTGTTGAACCCCAAACAGTTGTCAACTAGTAAGTGTAACTCATGACTTTATTCAAAAAGAACTAAGCAGGTTAAACCCAACTAAGAGCACAGGCCCTGATAACATCCCGTCTAAGTTCCTAAAAGATGGTGCTTCTGAACTGTCAATCCCTATTGCTCACATAATAAATCTATCAATCACAACTAATACCATACCGGAGGGGTTCAAGGAGGCCAGAGTTACTCCTATCTTCAAGAAAAATAGTAGGTCTGATGTCAACAACTATAGGCCTGTTAGTATACTCAGTATAATATCCAAAATTCTAGAGAGGGCGGTGTACTCTCAAGTAGTTAAGTACCTTAATGACAGCAACATTCTCCATAGCTATCAATCGGGCTTTAGAAGATCTTACTCAACCGACACCTCCTTAATTAATCTGATGGATTACCTGAGAACTGAAATGTCAAAGGGGAACCTCATAGGTATGGTAACCTTAGACCTGAAAAAGGCCTTTGATACTGTCAACCACAATATATTATGTAAGAAACCTCAAGCTATCAGTACAGGTTCTGTAGACTGGTTTAAGTCCTACCTTAGCAACAGGAAACAAATTGTCAAAATCAACAAAACGGAATCAGAACCCCTGCCGATAACATGTGGAGTTCCCCAAGGTAGTATTCTGGGTCCCTTATTATTCTTATATTATGTCAATGACATGTCTATCAGTGTCAAGTGCAAACTCCTACTGTATGCAGATGACAGTGCCCTGTTAGTATCAGGTAAAGACCCACAAGATATAGCTAATGTTTTAACACTGGAACTGGAGTCCTGCAGCAAATGGTTGGTAGACAACAAACTATCATTACACCTCGGGAAAACTGAAGCCATTCTCTTTGGCATGAAACATAAGCTGAGAAGGGTAAATAATTTTAATGTCCAGTGTAATGGGGAGCCCATCACTTTGGTTTCATCAGTAAAATATCTGGGAATCCCCTTTGATCCATGCATGTCAGGAGAATTGATAGGGAACAGTGTAGTAAAGAAAGCGAATGCCAGACTGAAGTTCCTGTATAGACAAGCACAGTGTCTACCTACTGAGGCTCGCAGGACCCTATGTCTAGCCCTTATACAATGCCATATGGATAACGCTTGCTCTTCATGGTACTCTGCCTTGACAAAAAACTGAAAGATAGACTGCAAATCACCCAGAACAAAATCGTAAGATTCATCCTGGGGCTGGGACCAAGAGAACATATAGGCCAGGATGAATTACAGCAGTTGGATATGCTGAATGTTGAAGACAGAGTAAAACAACTGAAGCTAAATCATGTTTATAAAACTGCTCACAAACAGTGTCCAGAATATCTTGCTGTCAATTTTGTCAAGGTTGGGAACCAAAGCAATCATAGTACTAGGGGGAGAGAGCACAACTTTGTAGTACCCACAGTCATTGGCCAGGCTTCAAACACCTTTTATTGTATATTATTATTATTATAATCAAAAAGAAGCACTAAGCCACAAGGGCTATACAGCCTTTTATTGTACAGCAATAAAGGAATGGAACAGACTACCCGCACATGTCAAAGCCAGTCATAGCATGAATCAGTTCAAGAAGTGTGCCAAAAGGTGTCTGATGAATGTAGCTACAGAAAGGGAGGGGAATGATTTTCTATTTTTTAGCTAACATACGTGTAAATTTTACCTTATTCCTAGTAATGACCCTCGTATTGTAGATAGTCTTAATGACCCTCGTGTAGTAGTCTTTTTAGTATGATAATAAGATGTTATCTTCATTATAGAATAATAAGAATATATTATAACCTTTATATTATAATAATAAGGTAAAAGGACCCCAATGGAAATAAGTCACTGTCTGACTTTTTTGGGTTATCCTAGGTTCTCTACACATATGCTGCTATGTATGATAATTCTATGTAACTGTATTTGTGTATACCTGAATAAACTTACTTACTTACTTATTTAATATACATTATATTGGTCTCACAGGCCACAATGTTACTAGAAAAAGAAAAAAATGAGAAAAGAAAAGAAAAAGTATAAAAAACGTAAAATAAGAAATGCGATTTTGTTGAAGTCGCTGATTTTGCCGCCACCCGGTCATTTTGGGTCAACTTCCCACCGCTGTATCTCAGTAAGTACTGATCAGAATTTTTTTTTTTGTTGTTTTATTACCTTCACAAAAATATTATCTTTAATTCTGTAAGAAAAAATAATTTTTTTTTTTTTCAGAATTTCTTGGACACTGGGGCACCCCTTCAGATTTTGGCCCTGGACCCTGAAAGGGTTAAACAAACCTTAGATATGGCATGTATATACTTTATAACTTTGTAGAAACGTATAACCAGAACTAGAGTAAGGGTGGCCCCTTCAGCTTGTATCTCTCCATTCACCAATTAAAATTGACCCTCAAAAAGAAACACAGTATGGTGCAGTACAGGAGAGCTCCATACATACATACAATACTTACTTTAAAATATGGCATTTGTCGCCCTTCTGTTACGCAACTATTTTATGAAACGGTCGAAAAGCCACCAAACATAATGAACCAAAGATCATGAAAAAAAAGAGGGACACCAAAATGAGGGAGCCAAAAATGCAGGATTCTCCTGTATTAGAAGGCAAAACAGAATTTACATTCCTCATACTTTTAATTTAACACTTGAAGTAAGTTCCCATGGAAATTCAAATGACAAGGTGGGTTGCCCAGTAGGTCTTGTATCATTGAAGAATGAATATATGTATAGTCTGATCAATTTGTGTTCAGAAAAACTTCATTCACTACTAGCCACAGAAATAGGGAGGAACAAGAGGATTTTGAGAATAATAAATGTGTTAGTGACACTACACGTGTGGTGATGGTATACCTGGAGGGGTGTTTTGGGTGTCAACTCACCCACATCCCAGGCTGTGACTAGGCCTCGTGGTGGATCAGGGCCTGATCAACCAATGGTCCCAATGGCACTTGTCTTGCTCACAATTCACAGAAATGCTACCTTAGGAGTCACCAGTTCCAGTTTTAAGCAATGTTCTATAAATGGCATTTAAGTTATATTCTACAAACTAAAGATTATGGAAATCAAAAGTTATCTGATGCAGCAGTGTGAATTTTTCTTCAACCCTCATATTGCTGTGTCAAGGACTGCAAAATAAAAGTTTGATTTTGATTTTTTCTTCTGGCCTGAGCAGGTTCATCAGCTTCCTATGTAAATTGCTTAATAATTTTTCTAATAAAGTGGATCTTGTCCTAAGTGTACTAGGATCTCAAACTCCTCCAGTGCTTTCTTTTGCAGTTTTCAAGATTGTAAAGTTTCAAACCTTGTGTGAACCTAACTAACAGTGTAATAATAACATGTGAATGAATCAACCTACTGGAATTCTTAGACATTTACTCCTAGACCACAAAACCACTAAACACAGAAGCAGTTTTACTTGGTTCACAATCATTTTTCTCAGTATCCAGTCTCACTCTGATTTCAGATAAAGAAATAATTTGCATTGACAAGAGTGAAAAGCATACAGATCACATAATCCTTACCCTGAATCCCAAATAAAGATGGGTTTTGAGTGCTCTGATTTAAAGCAGAAGTTGAGCCTATCACGAGTGATGGATTGGGTAAAAATTTACATTTAAATACGTACATACCTACAGTATATCTCCACAAAATTGACATAGGTGCTCCCACATGATGACATATATACACAATTGTTACATTCAGAGTGTAAAATCTTAAGTTTGCATTACCTTGAGATGCTGTTGCCATCCCATTGTCAATCTAAAGCAAACAAATTCTTGTTTATATCACCCCACAAAACCTAATTTAATTGATCCTGCAATAAAATATTTAATTTCATAAATGGGGTAATGCATTATCCTGTACCTGCAATGTATTTTTTCAAATCCTCTTGGGAGTTGATAGCATGACCCCATGTGACTATGCTGAGGTCTTCACCGACATCTGGAAAATAGTCTGCAACATCTACATCTCCCTTCACAGTTGCTGTTGCCATTGTCACAATCACAAAGACAGAAAATACTTTTCATAAAGTTTATTCCACCAGCTGCAAAAATAAATTATAAATGATGAGTGCCCCATTGGAATAAGTCACTTTGCTTTACTTTTATCGGTTATACTAGACAATTTACACATTATTATGCAAGACAACTGTAATCGTCCAAAATTGTGTAAAACTTATTTACACTATGGAAATTACTATTATTATTATTATCATTCAATTCATGGAAAAATGCTAAACCCATGGGGGGGGGGGATGGGGTCATACAGCACTTGGGGAAATGAGAGGGATTCAGGTTCAATTCATGGAGAAGGACGATAGGTCCAATTCCTTGGATCAAGAGTCAATCACACAAGTTGTCATGCATATCTGGGTGACAGTAAATAAACTTTCAGGAAATCTAGAAAAGATTTACTACTTGCTATTTGGTAATAAAATAACTAAATAAATGTCAAAATAAATTACAATAAAAAAAATAGAAAAATTAAGGTAAAATTTTTGGATTACACCAATAGTGCAAACTAAAATTTAATAGACACATCCAATACTTTGTAACAAAAGCATCAAGAACTGTGGCATCCTCTCAAAATTTCTATTGTATATAATATGTGCCTCCCTCCATGCCTACTCTATGCTATACACTCGTCTATTCACATTACATATATGTTGTCTGTATTATATAAATAGTTTAGAAAACTGACAATATAGGAGTGGAAGGGATTGTCTGACCATGTCGAAGCCTGTCCTAGCATGAACCAGTTCAGGAAGAGAACTAAGGGGTACCTAATGAATGAAGCTACAAAAAGGGAGGAGAGTGATTTCTTGTAGTTAACATTTGTGTATTTATTATTGTAAGATGATACTCTCTATTTAATCTTCATATATATAACTGTTCATTTTATTCCTACTGCACCTCCTTTTACTGCAAGTGATTTTCACACAAGAGTTACTTAGCGGCTTTAATTTTTAAGGTTAAAATCATAACTGATTTCTATTTTATCTTACTGCTAACCTTTAAAATAAGATATTACAAGGACCTCAATGGAAATAAGTTATTTCGAATTTATGGGGCTATCCTAGGTAATTTATGTATGTACTAGGTATGATAATTGCACTTATGTATACCTGTACTTATATAAACTTACACAGTAAAACTTACACAGCCTAAAATAAAGACTAATCTTTCTTTGAAGAAAAGACATCAGTGCTAGAAGTTTATGGCTGACCAGAGGATGCATTCTAAAGTTACTGCAAGAATCCAACAAAGTGTGTACCTAAACAGCCTAGAGCAAAGAAATTTTTCATCCATTTTATCAGATGAATCACCCATTAACACTGTCAATAGGGAACCCACACATGCAAATAGTTCCATGAATCTTGCCCTACATACACTACACCAGTGTTGAAAATTAGAAACCAATCAAATAAGGAGTACTCATGTAATAAACAAAGAATTGTTCCATAAAAATAGGAAAACCTAATTTAGCAGAGAATGTTCAAAAAAAAAAAAATAGGAAAACCTATGTTCTTAAACTTAAAAATACGACTATTTTTTCTTGCCAGGACCAATGACAAGAGGTAAGGTTAAGCTATGTTAGGTTATTTTAAGTTAGGTTAGGTTAGTGTCATTAGGCTTGGTTATGTTTCATGTCATTTAAGCAGTAATATACTATCTTGACTGCAAAACTGGCTTAATATTACAATTCAAACTACATATGCATAACTAATGGTCACAATTGGCTGAGTAGCAGTTCTACCTTAGTGCCCATAGCCTGGTGGCTAAAGCTCTCGCTTCACACGGCAAGGGTCCGGGTTCGATTTCCAGCGAGGGTAGAAACATTGGGTTTTTCTTTACACCGGTTGTCTATGTTCCCCATCAGTAAAATGGGTACCTGGGTGTTAGTCGATTATTGTCGGTCGCATCCTGGGACAAAACTGACCTTATTTGCC
Source organism: Cherax quadricarinatus (assembly GCF_026875155.1). Taxonomy (NCBI): domain Eukaryota; kingdom Metazoa; phylum Arthropoda; class Malacostraca; order Decapoda; family Parastacidae; genus Cherax; species Cherax quadricarinatus. Next base: position 33,715,928 of record NC_069432.1, on the reverse strand, counting down.
AGAAATGCTCAGCATAACAAGCGGCTTTCTATACAGTAGTATGTCATTGATGTACAAGGTATACAGTCGTAGCTGACATGTACTTGTAGAAATAAAGATATTATTATATTATTATTAAATCTGCATTTTAAACCTGAATAATCACTTACCTAACACTATACATAGTACTGAAGGTTTCCGTCACTTGTAGTTAATACAAATATATTTTACCTCATTATTATTATTATTATTATAATCAAAAGGAAGCACTAATAAGTAAGTTTATTCAGGTTAACACGAAAACAGTGACAAAGATTATCATACATAGCAGCAAGTGTACAGAACCTAGGATAACCCAAAAAAAGTTATAGCGATATCAACAAAAATAAAGTGAGGAACAGTAGTACTATCACAGGTTATCA
>NC_069432.1:33669090-33715027 GCF_026875155.1 Cherax quadricarinatus | reverse complement strand
TGAAAATTGACTTTTGTGGAGTCTATGTTTTGAGCTAGAATGAGCTATAGTACAATAGGTTTAATCTAATAATATAAAAATACAAATTAAAAATAGCATAGTCTCTCACTAGTAATTGCACTATGGTCTAATATAGTGAATTTGGTATTGACTATGTATTGAGTTAGAATGAGCTATGGTACAGCTGAATTTAACTAATAATATAAAAAAAATTAAAAATAGCACCAGTCTCTCACTAGTAATTGCACTATGGTCTAATATAGTGATTTTGGTATTGACTATGTATTGAGCTAGGAAAGAGCTATAGTACAACTAGGTTTAGTCTAATAATATAAAAATACAAATTACAAATAGCACCAGTCTCTCACTAGTAATTGCACTATGGTCAAAGTATAGTGAATTTGGTATTGACTATGTATTGAGTAGAATGAGCTAGAGTAAAACTGTGATTTAATCTAATAATTTAAAATAATAAAGGAACAAGACTCTCATTTGTAATTGCACTAAGGTCTTATATAAGTTGTTTACAAAGAATTAGAGTATAATTAGATTTAAATTGACAGGATAAAATACAAAAATTAAAGGTAGCAAAAGAATAATAAAAAAAATGATAAAAATAAAAATGGCAATGACTTGGTTATAATATGCTAGTAAGAGGAGACAGTATATATAAAGTTGTAGTTGAAAATATTTTATTTTTAGATTATAAACACGGCCGGGATTCCCACCAAAGCAGGGTGGCCCGAAAATAAAAAAACTTTCACATCACTTTACTCCATCACTGTCCATTCAGAAAGGGTGCTTTACAACTACATTTTTTAAATGCAAACATAAAACCCCTCCTTCAATAAGTTTGATCAATATAGTTTAAAGTAAAATTGGGCAGTAATAGGGATTTAGAATAAAATTGGACAATTGAGTATTTTTTAAAGTGAGGTAGAATTATTGAAGACAAGTTATGGTTAGTTTATAATAAAATAAGATGGAACAGTGATGTGATAAGTTGTAAAAAAGGAGATAGATTCTGTAGATATTAAACACAATTAAGACTAATGTAATTAATGATAATAACGCTAAGTTAAGAGAATGCATGAGGTGAAATAGGTCGCCTTGCTCCGAGTGAACACACTAGACCACGTTGTTCCCGTCATGAGGAAAGTGAAGTTCATGGAATCACGACTTCTAAACTGGGACAAACCAACGGATACCTCGTCCTGCTGGAATAAGAACCGTGTCGGTGTAGTAGGATATCGAAGAGATGGTGAATGGAGGAAATAAGGAGCATCAATCACCCACACTTAAGTAACCTTTCTAGTTATAGCAGACTGATACTGGCCAGTTAGGTATGTTTTAATTGGATAGGTTATGGGTGATCCAGCCACATCAAGTGACCACCAGAGAATATCTGGTAAGTGGTGGGATTATGTACAAGTGTTTTTTCCTTGATGGGTATATCCATGTGTAACCTACCCCCCCCCCCCCCTTCATTCAGTTAAACTAATATAATCTATACAGTCCACAATTAATTAGTAGCGCCGCACTTGAGGGTGCTACCCAATTTATACTGGTCTCGGATAGATATGGATAAGATTGTGAGGGTCGAGGGGCCACCTGCAGTGACCAGAGGTGGTTAAGTTTTCTCACATATCTACATGGGTGACTATGGTAAACAATATCGTTGTTGTCTCCCAAGGAGATTACTCATATGCATGTAATGTTGAGGTATGTACAAGTAATCACTCCTATAAAATTTTCCATATCTGCCCGCTGGTCCTTTGAACCAGATGCAATCAGTGAAAAATTAATTGAATTAATTACTTAATAATTAAGTGACTGATTGAAGAAGTGGGTATTAGGGTACACAAATTTAATCGGTCGTGTGGTGGATGATAATTAGCCCAATTAATTACTAGCACATGGGTGGTTAGGATTTATACAAGTGCAGGAATTACTCACACAAAGTGTCTACTTAAGTCGTATAATTGGTGATTATTAATTCCCTAACCATGGCTGGGTCTGAGGAAGTTAGTGCGGCTGGCAAGTCCATGGATGCCAAAGCAAAGAAAGCTTTAAACTACAAGCTGGGAAGGGTCATGTTACTAAATCATCCCAAAAAGTTTGGAGTTGATAAAGACAAGAAACGGTAAACCCTGATGAATTAAAGCTACACCTAGATGCCTTAGAAAGTAGATATGAGTCATAAAAAATTGTGGTATAAGGACTGTGAGAGCGATCTTCTGGTGAATTGTGCAGATGAGGGCTGAAAGGGGAGCGGCTGCTGGATCAATATTATGAAAGTGGAGGACAACATTGGGGTCCTGTAAAACTAAGGCTTTAGAGAAGGTAAAGGGTGTAGACAATGTTGTTGGTCAACCTAGTAAGGAAAATCAGAGGTGTCTACCAAAACTCCCAGAATTATGCATGCCTGTGTTTAATTCCGGAGAAAACTGGGAGGAGTTTTGGTCTATCTTTAAAGCAGTCGTACATGATAGGAGTGATCTTGCAAGTGTTACCAAATTATGCCTATTTAAAGGGAAAATTAAGGGGAGATGCGAAATGTTCTCATACAAGCATTCCCAAATGTAGATGACCCCAATAGTGAGGCAGTTGACTTGTTGGAGGTCACTTACGGTAACTGGGGGCAAAGTAGGCTGGATCTAGTAGCAAATTTTGGGGCTAGTTTGAAAGACTCCAGATCACAACCGCAACAGCTTACAGCAATTTAGGATCAAACTAGAAAGCACTCTTAAGACCTTGAGTAAAAAATATGATCTGGAGGGAGCAGAGTGGTTTTTGAGTGCCTTGATTCAGAATAAATTGAACCACAAGACAGTAGAGTAGCTATCTAACAGATATCACAAGGGTTACTTCAGGTTGGAAGAAATAAGGTGGGCCTGCAGGAGCTAATTGTCCAACTGCAGACCAGCCAACCCATTACCTCTGGGAAATACCACGTCTACAGACCCCAGTGCACCTGTCTAGTTCCACAAAAGGAAACTTTACCCCAATATCAATAATCATAAGTCCCCTACTAAACGGGGTTACTTTAGGCACATATCAAGTGACAGGGGCAGTAATAGTGGTTCTCCACATCAAAGCAAGAGGAGGAAGTACCACAATAAGGGTAGCCCAGTTGATAAGAGGTCGGGCAAAGAAGGAGAGATTGTATCTTCTGCAACGGTACTCATTTCTCTAAGAACTTTTAATGCCTATAATTCATGGGATGTTAAAGTGGAAAGATTGGAAGAGCTTGTTAGATGTATCAGGTGTCTAGGAAATCATAATGTAAGGGATTGCCGTGCTAACTTGCACCATTGTTATCAGTGTAACAAGGGAAGAACACCACATAGCTAGTGTAAGGGCGGATCTAATCGTAATAATGGTAACAATAGTACTGATGGTGATAATAACCCGGACACAACAGTAGCCAACGTAAAGATTGCAGCTAATGTCGGTAATGATGGCCTAGCTGAGGTAGCTTTACCTGTGTTGGATGTAGTGATTAATGATAAACGGTGTAAATCCAAAACTGTAACAGCATTACGGATCGGGATCACAACGTACCTTCATAAAACGTAATTGCCTTAATGAGATGAAGGTACAAATGGGAGATCCTGCTATACTCAAGTTATCTGGCTTTCTCTCGAATAAGAAGGCCCAGTCATACGACACTGTTTATGTAACTGTCGGGCTGGGCAATGAGAAAAAGTATTAATGCCGTAATTGTGGATAGGCTCCAGAGAAAAATTCTACAATAGGGCTTGGTTTAATGCTACGGGAAAGGCTTTCAAGTAAGGTAAATTTGGCACCTTCTGGTGTAAATAATAAATTCTGTGGGGCCAATAGATATTTTGATAGGTAGTGACCATTATGCCACCTTGTAAAGGGTATGACAAAGAAATGCGGAGTCACCCTTCTAAGGACCAGCAGGAGGTCACGTGATGTATGGCAGGCTTCCTTGTACTGATAATGAATGACTGGAGGAAGCCATAAATACAGTTACGGTGTGTCTTACTCATGAAATATCACCCCAGTAAAAATATACTTCAATAGAGGATGAAGTTGAACCTGTGTATAAATTATGGAATTGGACAGCATAGGGATCAATGTAAATGAGAAAGTCCAGATGGATTCCTTTACTGAAGAACAATACCAGAAGGATGTTTAAATTTGAATCGGAAAATACGGGTGAGATTTCCCGTGGAAGCTGAACCATCCAGACCTACCAACTAATTACTGGATGGCGTAATGGAAAATTTAAAAGGCCCTCAGCTCCACGAACTGAGCAAGACACCAGAACTGTTGACTGCTTACGATGATAAAATTTAATGAGCAGTTAAAAAATAAATTCATAGAGGAGGTACCTCCTGAGCAAGCCCAGATTTATGGTCACTATTTTGCCACATCACGGAGTGAAAAGGATTCTAAGACCACTCCTCTGAGGATTGTGTTTAATGTAGTGCCAGGAGTAACAAAAATGTACCTAGTTTGAATGACTGTTTGATGACAGGTCCGTCGTTGATGGAAAAACTGGGAGACATATTATTAAACTTCAGGGTTAAGAATTATGCCTTTACGGCGGACATAAGTAAAGCTTTCCTGAGAGTGGGTCTGCAGGAGGCTGACCGGGATTGCACTAGGTTCTTATGGCCCGAGAATCCTAATGACCCACTTAGTCCCCTGAAGACTTTTCGCTTCAGGAGTGTATTGTTTGGTGCTACCTCCAGTCCGTTCCTACTCCAGGCAACGATAAATGCACACCTTAAGCGTACGGGTGGTCCCTGAGTGGAGTAATGGGTAAACAATTTTATGTGGACAATTTCCTGGGGGTGACGTCTACTGAAGAGGAACTAATGAGCATATATGAAGGGGCTAATGAAATAATGCAAGGTGCAAATATGCCCCTGGAGGAATGGAACAGTAATTCGTCCCAGTTTAAGGGCTAAAATAAATAAAGACAACCCTGGAGTTGAAGTGTCAAAATATAGTAATGTGCTGGGACTGACTTGGGACACAGAGAGAGACTTGTTATCATTAAAGTTAAATACTACAGTATTTCCCAATAAATTAACCAAAAAGAAATCTTACTTGCGGAAGTTTCAAAATGCTTCGATCCACTAGGCTTAGTGTCCCAAATTACCATAAGAAGGAAAATTGTTGATACAAGAAGTATGGAAACTTAAGTGTGCTTGGGATGAAACCCTACCTGAGGAATTTGTTGAAAGGTGGGAAGAACTAATAGGTGAAAATGTAAAATTACCAATGTTGGAGTTCCCACGTAATGTGGCCAGTCAAGATGGAGAAAATGTACTCCCCATTTTGTGATGCTTTGAAATTAGCAAATGGAGCAGTCGCTTACCTTCAATTGTAATAGTGCCATTTCTCTTGTTATGTCTAAGGCTAAGGGTGGCTCCAATCAAATCACGTACCTTACCTCAGTTGGAAAATTTAACGGCCATTTATGTAGGTGTCAAATTAGCCAATTATATAAGAAATAAATTGCGAGAGATAAATATCCAGCGAAAACCGTAATTTTGGGTTGATAAAGAGGTATCCTTACAATGGATTCGTAATGGTAACGTAAGATTGTGTATGTACAAAACAGAGTCGCTGAAATAAATCAAATGCAGGAGAAATATAACAGTTTGGGGCAGCATATGTTAACCTTTAATCCATTCCTGGTGACGAGAATCCGGGTGACTTCTTGTCTCGAGGCTTGACTTATGAAAAATTTGTGAGTGCTTTATCGTGGTTTAAAAGGGCCAAGTTGGCTGGTGGACAAAATTAACTGGCGGTGCAAAAGCACATATTACTCCTGGCGAAATTACGGGGAGCACCGCTCCAGTCAGTAGTCCCTCCTTTGCCATTGACATTTAAAAGGGATTCTTCCTTACCCAAGCTGATTTGCGTGACAAGGTTAGTGTTTAAATTTATAAGTAAGAGGAATATCTCATATAATTTTCCCCATTTTCCCCCGAAATACTGGCTACAGAGGGTACAAGAAAAACCAAAAGGGATGAGATTAATTAATGATGGACAGAAAAATTGTGAAAGGCTCAATAATAGAAAAGCTGGGCTGTATTTAGAGGAGATGTAATTAGGTGCGAGGCAGGTTACAAAATGCTGAATTGGGGGAATATGCTAAGCACCCTATCTTGCTGCCCAAAACTCATCACCTGACAACCTTGATTGTCTTTAATGCCCATAATAACGTGATGCACGGTGGGGTACAGGATACCTTAAACTGTATTCGGGAAACCTTCTGGATTCCACAAGGACGGCAAAGTGTTAAAAAGGGTTATCAAGCCCTGTGTAATATGTCGCCGGGGGGATGCCAGAACCTACATGTACCCAGGTCCTCCACCATTGCCCAAGGAAAAGGTGCAGTTGGTAAAACCATTTGATGTGACCGGAGTGGACTATAGTGGGCCAATCATTTTAACAGGTACTTCAGATGGTGTTCCCTTGAAGGTGTATGTATGTCTATTTACTTGTACAGCTACTAGGGCTGTTCATCTAGAAGTGGCTCAGGACTTGTCTGCAGAACAGTTTCATACAGCTGTTTCTGGAAATTTGCAGCTAGGAGATCCTGTCCAAGATTGATGATCTCAGATAAAGCCCCCAATTTTTGAGCGGGTCTCAACACTTGATGGAATTAAATAAGAGTGATGATGTACGGTCTTTGTTGACCCAGCGAGGGGTGTGTCTGGAAATTTATTACTTCCCAGAGCCCCTTGGCAGGGAGGACTGTAGAAAGAATGATAGGTACATGAAAAGATGTCTTCGTAAGGTGCTAAAAACAGGGAAGAGAATTAATTTGGAGGAAATTCCGTGCAGTGTTGGGGGAGGCAGAGAATCGGGTAAACAAATCGCCCTCTGTCATACATGAGCGACACTCCCGACGCGAGATCCTGACTTCCCTCTCACCTAATATGCGGACGAAGGTTAGAAGCTGCACCTATCTATAGAGATAATCCCGAGGAAAGTGATGAGGATTACATTAACGTGACCGTGTTGAATGATAAGTTCAAAGTTAAAAAAGGTAATTAACTCATTGGCCGATGTGTGGCGTAAAGAATACTTCTTACACTACGTGAACAATTTATGGTGCGCCAGAGGCAGTAAACCGACAGAACATTCAACCAGGTGACATTGTGTAATTGATACTGAACAACATCGAACATTGTGGCCTCTGGGGAAGGTAGTTACAAATTTTACCCAGATGCACAAGGTGTTGTCAGAAACGTCAAAGTGTTGTGTCGTGGTCAGGAAAGTTTGCGTACCATTAAAAAAATTAATTCCCTTAGAATTAAATGGTGTTCAATCCAGTGCAGAAAGGAAATCTAAGGGAAAGTGACACGAGTGATATTGAAGACACTGACCGAGTAATGCAAGAAGAAAGTGTAGTAAGACCCACTAGGAAAACAGCAGCGCAATCTAGAGAGGGCTGGAATCGTCTCCTGGAGGAAGACGCAATTTAAGTCGTCTAACAACGACTTCTGCCCGGCCGCAGTGTGGAAATTATTTAATTTCCGAAGCTATAGTGCCTCATAAGTGTTTAATGTGTTGATTTGGGTCAAAATGTATTTGTATTTTGAATGGAACCAACTGGGTTCCCGCTGCGCATGCTCAGATGTGCGGGGGTATAGGTCGAACTGGGGCATGGGGGGGCGGGAGTGTTTTGAATGTAGTGAGGAGGCTGGGAAAGCATGGAACCAGGAAATTGGCGTTCACGGCGGCCTAAGGATTAATATAGGCCTCATTTCATAATAGGAAGTGTCGTAACTGTTCCTGGTGGAGAGTGAGGGAACGTGATTTATGGGACCACCGTAATAAAGTGGTAAAATGAGTGAATAAGGGTAGGAGCGGGACTGGCGCATCGCCATGGACTGTGTCCCGGGGAAAATTACCCTTGGTTTAATCATCACTCATCGATCTCAGATCTTAATGGAGTGATCTCTAATGTGTATAATAATTATGAGACATTAAATCATCTTGTAAATTGCAATGTAATTAATGATAATAACGCCAAGTTAAGAGAATGCATGAAGTGAAATAAGTCGCCTTGCTCCGAGTGAACACGCTAGACCAGTTGTTCCCCTCACGGGAAAGTGGGGGAAGTTCATGGAATCACGACTTCTAAACTGGGACAAACCAACGGATAACCTCGTCCTGCTGAATAAGAACCGTGTCGGTGTAGCAGGATATCGAAAAGAGATGGTGAATGGAGGAAATAAGGAGCATCAATCACCCACACTTAAGTAACCTTTCTAGTTATAGCAGACTGATACTGGCCAGTTAGGTATGTTTTAATTGGATAGGTTATGGGTGATCCAGCCACATCAAGTGACCACCAGAGAATATCTGGTAAGTGGTGGGATTATGTACAAGTGTTTTTTCCTTGATGGGTATATCCATGTGTAACCTACCCCCCTTCCCTCTTCATTCAGTTAAACTAATATAATCTATACAGTCCACAATTAATTAGTAGCGCCACACTTGAGGGTGCTACCCAATTTATACTGGTCTCGGATAGATATGGGTAAGATTGTGAGGGTCGAGGGGCCACCTGCAGTGACCAGAGGTGGTTAAGTTTTCTCACATGTCTACATGGGTGACTATGGTAAACAATATCGTTGTTGTCTCCCAAGGAGACAACCATGATGACATAACCATGATGACATTACACATCCCTGTCTAAGACCTACTTTTACTGGGAATCTCCCTCTCTCCTACACACCCTAACCTGAGCCTCACTATCCTCATAAAAACTCTTTACAGCATTTAGTAATTTACTACCTATTCCATGAACTTGCAACATCTGCCACATTGCTCTCCTATCCACTCTGTCATATGCCTTTTCTAAATCCATAACTGCAATGAAAATTTCCCTACCTTTATCTAAACACTATTCACATATATGCTTCAATGTAAACCCTTGATCTACACATCCCCTACCCATCCTAAATCCTCCTTGCTCATCTGCAATCCTGCTTTCTGTCTTACCTCAAATTCTTTCAGTAATAACCCTACCATACATTTTACCTGGTATACTCAGTAAACTTATTCCCCTATAATTTTTACAGTCTCTTTTGTCTCCCTTCCCTTTATAAAAGGGAATTATACACACTCTGCCAATGCCTAGATTGTTTAACATATTTATAGATGGGGTTGTAAAAGAAGTAAATGCTAGGGTATTGGGGAGAGGGGTGGGATCCAGTGGTGTTGTAAGGGTGACACCATCTAGGGGTAACACCACAGAGCCTCTAAAGAAGGTGACACTAATGCCCAAAGCAGTGCTGCAGCAACATAAGAGAAGAATCTTTTGTTTCTGTATAGCCTCTTATATGATTACAGAGTACAAATAGGCCTATATAGGGAAAATCATTGATTTTGATGATGTGATAGATGATTTTGCAGGATTGAAGGCAAGGAAATGTAAGATCAGATTCACTGAGATGTTACCTGTACTCAAGGTCAAATTGGAACTAGTGTTTCTCTGATATTGCATTGTTTTTCTTTATTTTTCAAGTTTTTTTTTTCTGCATTGTTAAAGATGAATAAATGTAGGATCTGTTGCCTGTACTCAAACTGGTATTTGAGTTTGTTTCCTCAATATTACTGTGATTATTTATTTTATAATTAATAAAATTGAGAAGTATTCTCCTGTTCAGTTTATGGCCCTTAAACGTTCTCATTGCTAAGCATTAGTTACTGGGCATGCAGTAGTGACGTAACTGGAGTTTACTCCCCTCATCCCCAACCCTTGGATTTCATGGGGGTGACACCAAAGATGCCGCCCCAGGTGACACCAACCTTAGCAACGCCACTGGTGGGATTAAATTATGGGGAATCAAATACAAAATAGGAGCTGACACAATTACTTTTTGCTGATGATACTGTGCTTTTGGGGGATTCTAAAGAAAAGTTACAAAGGTTAGTAGATGAGTTTGGGAGGGTGTGTAAATGTAGAAAGTTGAAAGTGAATATAGATAAGAGTAAGGTGATGAGGGTATCAACAATTTAAATAAAGAAAAAATTGATATGACATTGGAGGGAGGGAGTATGGAAGAAGTGAATGTTTTCAGATACAGTGGAACCCCAAATATTGGCTGTAATCCATTCCAGAAGGTCGGCCTAAATTCGATGCAATATTTCCCATAAGAATTAATGTAAATACAATTAATCCATTCCAGACACCCAAAAATAATAATAAAAAAATACATTTTTAAAGATTAATTATACACGTGTAGTTGTACATACACAAAACAATGAGAACTAAATAAAATAAATAAATGAACATTTAAATCACTATTACTTGAAGACTCTTATTGGCTTATGGAAGACAAGGAGTAGGAGAGAGAGGGAGGACTGATTATTGTTTGGAAGGGGAATCCCCCTCCAAAGGACTTCAAGTATCAAAGCCCTGTCTGGGGTTACTTCCCTCTCTGCCTGCTGCACTCCCTGAATGCCTGCTACACTCCCTGCCTCCCTTCCACACTCCCTGTTTCCCTGCTACACTCCCTGCCTCCTTACTACACTCCCTCCCTCCATGCTACAATCCCTGCCTGCCTGCTACACATCCTGCATGCCTGCTACACTCCCTGCCTCCCTTCCACACTCCCTGTTTCCCTGCTACACTCCCTCCATGCTACACTCCCTGCATGCCTGCTATACTTCCTGCCACCCTTCCACACTCCATTTCCCTGCTACACTCCCTCCCTCCATGCTACACTCCCTGCCTGCCTCCTACACTCCCTGCATGCCTGCTACAATCCCTTCATGCCTCCTACACTCCCTTCATGCCTGCTACACTCCCTGTCTGCCTGCTACACTCCCTGCCTCCCTTCACACTCCCTGTTTTCCTGCTACACTCCCTGTCTGCCTGCTACACTCCGTCTGCCTGCTACACTCCCTGCATGCCTGCTACACTCCCTGCCTCCTTGTTACACTCCCTGCCTCCTTGCTAAATTCCCTATTAGAACATTAGCTTCCTTGATTTCTACTTTCTTTGTCAGGATGGAAGTGATTGTTGATTTGGATTTCCCATACATCCTGGCAAGTTCTAGCACTTGAACACCACTCTCATATTTTTCCATAACTTCTTTCTTAAATTCCATCGTGTTTCTCACTTTTTTTACGAAAGGGCTGGCACTCTGATCTTTCTTTGGGCCCATGGTGGCTTATTTCACAGCCACACAAAAGCAAGAAGCACAAAAACTAATGGATTTTACGGAAATGTTTAGATGAATGCTTGGAGTATATGCTCATTCTCCAAGAGACACAGGGAGACTGACTCACCTACATGCGACGTTTCGGCGGGAGGTGGGCTGACGCGCGTTGATACGGATGATTTACATGGCACTGGCTGAAATACAGAGCAAAATTTCCACCCAACAACCTGCCTAAATACGAATCGGACGATAAACGCAGCAGCCTACTTTAAGCAAACTTCTTTAAGCAAATCACAAGATTATATTCCCATAATATAATTTGAAACTATTGTCCATTGTCGACAGGAATGTAATTGAATCATGTTTCATAAAAACCAGTTTTGAAACTATGAATACTGTACATGTATTTCCTTTGGTTTATATAAATTAGATTCATTTAAAATTAATAGAACTATTGTACAACTTAAGCTATGATAATTTTCTTTAGTACGTATTAAGTAGTCAGTAAGCCATTAAGTTAAGTCAGCCCATAATGCCATGGCATCATAGAGGCTCTCTTTGCACTGCAACTCATTATTGTAAATACATAATCTCAATGTACTACACTCGCAAAGAAATAAAATTTGGCTTTGACTTTGGCCGATATTCGGGGTTCCACTGTATTTGGGAATTGACCTGTAAGCAGGTGGGTTTATGAAGGATGAGGCTTACCATAGAACTGTCTTTCAAGAGGCATGCAAATGTGACAGTTCAGACATTACTCCCAACAGCAAATATTCCAAACCCGTCCTGTAAAGTGCAGGAACTGTACTTTTCACCTCCAGGACTCAAGTCCAGCTAACCGGTATTCCTGAATCCCTTCACAAAACATTACCCTGCTCACACTCCAATATATACATACTGTGTTTGGCCAGAAATATAACTGAGGAGTGAGTTTATCATCACTATCCATCACATTGATAGGTCATGGAAGTATAACTGTATCATGTATGTGTACTAGAAGCATGTGAGTGTACCATTTGGGTATATTCTAGGTACTATATTGTTAGCAAACTCTAGTGAATTACATAAATCTTCTTCTTTCAACGTACCAGCCGTATCCCACCGAGGCAGGGTGGCCCAAAAGAAAAAACTAAAGTTTCTCCTTTTAAATTTAGTAATATATACAGGAGAAGGGGTTACTAGCCCCTTGCTCCCGGCATTTTAGTCGCCTCTTACGACACGCATGGCTTACAGAGGAAGAATTCTGTTCCACTTCCCCGTGGAGATAAGAGGAAATAAACAAGAACAAGAATTAGAAAGAAAATAGAAGAAAACCCAGAGGGGTGTGTATATATATGCTTGTACATGTATGTGTAGTGTGACCTAAGTGTAAGTAGAAGTAGCAAGACTTACCTGTAATCTTGCATATTTATGAGACAGACAAAAGACACCAGCAATCCTACCATCATGTAAAACAATTACAGGCTTTCGTTTTACACTCACTTGGCAGGACGGTAGTACCTCCCTGGGCAGTTGCTGTCTACCAACCTACTACCTAGAAATTACATAAATATTCTGTTAAAATATCTCTGGTGGGCCATTGAAATATAGTGTTAGAAAACTCTAACAACAGCTGGTGTATCATCTATACTAGGTATATTGTTAACAACAGCTAGAGTACTGTTTATGGTAGGTATATTGTTAACAAAATCTAGTGTACCATCTAGGTAAACTTTTAAATAAAGCCATTGTACTATCTCGGTTTAGTGTTAGAAAACTCTTCTGTATCATAAAATATAGTGTACCATGTAGGTTTAATGCTAACAAGCTCAAGTGTACCATGTCAATGCAGTGTGTACCTTCCCTGGCAGGCACGAGAAGAATACCGTCATCTAAAACAGCAACGCAAAGCGGAATGGGCAGCAACAGTCATCAAGATGGCTTATATCAACTTCCAGGTACTGTATCATGCCCGGGCACCTGTACCCTCATTGAACCATGCTCAGGCACCCGTACCTTCACTGTACTATGCCCAGGCATATGTACCTTCACTGTACTATGCCCAGGCACCTGTTCCTTCACTGTACTATGCCCAGGTACCTGTACCTTCACTGTACTATGCTCAGGCACCTATACCTTCACTGTACCATGCTCAGGCACCTATACCTTCACTACTATGCCCAGACATCTGTACCTTCACTGTACTATGCCCAGGCACCTGTACCTTCACTGACTATGCCAGGCACCTGCCTTTACTGTCCCTATGCTCAGGCACTTGTAACTTCACTGTACCATGCTCATGCACCTGTACCTTCATTGAACCATGCTCCAGGCACCTGTACCTTCACTGTACTATACCCAGGCATCTGTACCTTACTGTACTATGCCCAGGCACCTGTACCTTCACTAATACCCAGGCACCTGTTACCTTCGTGTACCTATGCCCAGGCACCTGTTCCTTCACTGTACTATGCCCAGGCCCCTGTCCCTTTTCAAAGTACTATGCCAGGCACCTGTATCTTCACTGTCCCATGCCCAGGCAACCTGTTTCCTTCACTTGAAATTTCATGTACCCCAGCACCTGTACCTTCACTGTACTATCCCAGGCACCTGTACCTTCACTGTACTATGCCCAGGCACTGTTACCTTACTGTACTATGCCCAGGCACCTGTACCTTCACTGTACATATCCAGGCACCTGTACCTTCGCTGTACCATGCCCAGGCCCCTTGTACCTTCACTGTACTATGCCCAGGCACCTGTTCCTTAAACTGTACTATGCCCAGGCCCCTGTATTTCCTTTACTGGTTCCAATGCCCAGGCACCTGTACCTTCACTGTACTATGCCCAGGCACCTGTACCTTCACTGTACTATGCCCAGGCACCTGTACCTTCACTGTACTATGCCCAGGCACCTGTACCTTCACTGTCCCTATGCCCAGGCACCTGTACCTTTACTGTACCATGCTCAGGCACTTGTACCTTCACTGTACTATGCCCAGGCACCTGTACCTTCACTGCACTATGCCCAGGCACCTGTACCTTCACTGTACCATGCTCAGGCACCTGTACCTTCACTACTATGCCCAGGCATCTGTACCTTACTGTACTATGCCCAGGCACCTTTACCTTCACTGTACTTTGCCCAGGCACCTGTACCTTCACTGTACTATGCCCAGGCACCTGTACCTTCACTGTACTATGCCCAGGCACCTGTACCTTCACTGCACTATGCCCAGGCACCTGTACATTCACTGCACTATGCCCAGGCACCAGTACCTTCACTGTACCATGCTCAGGCACCTGTACCTTCACTGTACCATGCTCAGGCACCTGTACCTTCACTACTATGCCCAGGCATCTGTACCTTACTGTACTATGCCCAGGCACCTTTACCTTCACTATACTATGCCCAGGCACCTGTACCTTAACTATTATGCCCAGGCATCTGTCCCTTTAAACTGTATATGCCCAGGCACCTGTACCTTCACTGTACTATGCCCAGGCACCTGTTCCTTCAATGTACTATGCCCTGGCACCTGTACGTATACTGTACATACCCAGGCACCTGTTCCTTCACTGTACTATGCCCAGGCACCTGTACCTTCACTGTACTATGCCCAGGCACCTTTACCTTCACTGTACTATGCCCAGGCACCTGTACCTTACTGTACTATGCCCAGGCACCTGTACCTTAACTGTATTATGCCCAGGCACCTGTACCTTCACTGTACATACCCAGGCACCTGTTCCTTCGCTGTACTATGCCCAGGCACTGTAACTTCACTGTACCATGCCCAGGCACCTGTTCCTTCACTGTACTATCCCCCAGGCACCTGTACCTTACTGTACTATGCCCAGGCAACCTGTCCTTCACTGTACTATGCCCAGGCACCTGTACCTTCACTGTACTATGCCCAGGCACCTGTACCTTCACTGTCTATCCCCAGGCACCGTACCTTCACTGTACCTATGCCCAGGCACCTGTACCTTCACTGTACTATGCCCAGGCACTGTAACCTTCACTGTACCATGCTCAGGCACCTGTACCTTCACTGTACTATGCCCAGGCACCTGTACCTTCACTGTACTATGCCCAGGCACCTGTACATTCACTGTTCTATGCCCAGGCACCAGTACCTTCACTGTACCATGCTCAGGCACCTGTACCTTCACTGTACTATGCCCAGGCACCCAGGACCGTTCCCTGTACTATGCCAGGTACCTGTACCTTCACTGTACTATGCCAGGCATATTACCTTCACTGTACTATCCCTCAGGCACCTATCCTTCACTTACTATGCCCAGACCTGTACCTTCACTGTACTATGCCTCAGGCACCTTTCCATGACTATCCTGGCACCTGCATTCACCATGCTCAGGCACCTATACCTTCACTACTATGCCCAGACATCTGTACCTTCACTGTACTATGCCCAGGCACCTGTACCTTCACTGAGCTATACCTAGGCACCTGCACTTTCACTGTACTATGCTCAGGCACCTGTACCTTCACTATACTATGCCCAGGCACCTGTACCTTCACTGTACCATGCCCAGGCACCTGTATCCTTCACTGTACTATGCCCAGGCACCTGTACCTTCACTGTACTATGCCCAGGCACCTGTACCTTCACTGTACTATGCCCAGGCATCTGTACCTTTACTGTACCATGCTCAGGCACTTGTAACTTCACTGTACTATGCTCATGCACCTGTACCTTCACTGTACTATGCCCAGGCACCTGTACCTTCACTGTACTATGCCCAGGCACCTGTACCTTCACTGTACCATGCCCAGGCATCTGTACCTTTACTGTACCATGCTCAGGCACTTGTAACTTCACTGTCCCTATCCCTCAGCATCTGTACCTTCACTGTACTATCCCCAGGCACCTGTACCTTCACTGTACTATACCCAGACATCTGTACCTTACTGTACTATGCCCAGGCACCTGTACCTTCACTGTACATACCCAGGCACCTGTTCCTTCGCTGTACCATGCCCAGGCACCTGTACCATCACTGTACTATGCCCAGGCACCTGTTCCTTCAAAGTACTATGCCCAGGCACCTGTATGTTCACTGTACATACCCAGGCACCTGTTCCTTCACTGTACTATGCCCAGGCACCTGTACCTTCACTGTACTATGCCCAGGCACCTGTTCCTTCACTGTACTATGCCCAGGCACCTGTACCTTCACTGTACTATGCCCAGGCACCTGTACCTTTACTGTACCATGCTCAGGCACTTGTACCTTCACTGTACTATGCCCAGGCACCTGTACCTTCACTGTACTATGCCAGGCATTTGTACCTTTACTGTCCCTATGCTCAGGCACCTGTACCTTCACTGTACTATGCCCAGGCACCTGTACCTTCACTGTACTATGCCCAGGCACCTGTACCTTCACTGTACTATGCCCAGGCACCTGTACCTTCACTGTACTATGCCCAGGCACCTGTACCTTCACTGCACTATGCCCAGGCACCTGTACCTTCACTGTCCCTATGCCAGGCACCTTACACTATGACTGTACCATGCTCAGGCACTTACCTTCACTGTACTTGCCCAGGCACCTGTACCTTCACTGTAACATGCCCAGGCACCTGTACCTTTACTGTACATTGCTCAGGCACCTGTACCTTCACTGTACTTTGCCCAGGCACCTGTACCTTCACTGTACTATACCCAGGCATCTGTACCTTACTGTACTATGCCCAGGCACCTTTACCTTCACTATACTATGCCCAGGCACCTGTACCTTAACTGTATTATGCCCAGGCACCTGTACCTTAACTGTATTATGCCCAGGCACCTGTACCTTCACTGTACATGCCCAGGCACTGTCCCTTTTTAACTGTACTTATTATCCCCAGGCACCTTTACCTTCAATGTACTATGCCCAGGCACCTGTACCTTTACTGTAATTACCCAGGCACCTGTACCTTAACTGTATTATGCCCAGGCACCTGTACCTTCACTGTACATACCCAGGCACCTGTTCCTTCGCTGTACTATGCCCAGGCACCTGTACCTTCACTGTACTATGCCCAGGCACCTGTTCCTTCAATGTACTATGCCCAGGCACCTGTACCTTCACTGTACCATGCCCAGGCACCTGTACCTTCACTGTACTATGCCCAGGCACTTGTAACTTCACTGTACCTATGCCCAGCACCTGTCCTTCACTGTACTATGCCCAGGCACCTGTACCTTCACTGTAATTGCCCAGGCACCTGTACCTTCACTGTACTATGCCCGGGCACCTGTACCTTCACTGTCCATCCCAGGCACCGTACCTTCACTGTACCATGCCCAGGCACTTGTAACTTCAACTGTACCATGTCTATGCCAACCTTTACCTTCACTGTACTATCCCAGGCACCTGTACCTTCACTGTACTATGCCCAGCGCACACCTGTACCTTCACTGTACTATGCCCAGGCACCTGTACCTTCACTGTACCATGCCCAGGCATCTGTACCTTCACTGTACTATGCCCAGCACCTGTACCTTCACTGTACCATGCTCAGGCACCTGTACCTTCACTGTACCATGCCCAGGCATCTGTACCTTACTGTCCCTATGCCCAGGCACCCTTTACCGTTCACTGTACTTGCCCAGGCACCTGTACCTTCACTGTACCTATGCCTAGGCTCCCTGTACCTTCCTTTAGGCCCCACCTGTACCTTCACTGTACCAAATGCCCAGGCATCTGTACCTTCACTGTACCATGCCCAGGCATCTGTACCTTCACTGTACTATGCCCAGCACCTGTACCTTCACTGTACCATGCTCAGGCACCTGTACCTTCACTGTACTATGCCCAGGCACCTGTACCTTCACTGCACTATGCCCAGGCACCTGTACCTTCGCTGTACCATGTTCAGGCACCTGTACCTTCACTGTACTATGCCCAGGCACCTGTACCTTCACTGTACTATGCCCAGGCACCTGTACCTTCACTGTACCATGCCCAGGCATCTGTACCTTTACTGTACCATGCTCAGGCACTTGTAACTTCACTGTACCATGCTCATGCACCTGTACCTTCACTGTACTATCCCCAGGCACCTGTACCTTCACTGTACTATACTCAGGCACCTGTACCTTCACTGTACTATGCCTAGGCACCTGTACCTTCACTGTACTATGCCTAGGCACCTGTATCCTTCACTGTACTATGCCCAGGCACCTGTACCTTCTCTGCACTATGCCCAGGCACCTGTACCTTCACTGCACTATGCCCAGGCACCTGTACCTTCACTGTACCATGCTCAGGCACCTGTACCTTCACTGTACTATGCCCAGGCACCTGTACCTTCACTGTATTATGCCCAGGCACCTGTACCTTCACTGTACATACCCAGCCGTCTGTTCCTCCACTGTACCATGCCCTAGGCACCTGTTCCTTCACTGTACTATGCCCAGGCACCTGTACCTTCACTGTACTATGCCCAGGCACCTGTACCTTCACTGTATTATGCCCAGGCACCTGTACCTTCACTGTACATACCCAGGCATCTGTTCCTCCACTGTACCATGCCCAGGCACCTGTTCCTTCACTGTACTATGCCCAGGCACCTGTACCTTCACTGTACTGAATGACCAGGACATTAACCAAGAGGCCAGGCTTAAGACTGAGCCATTCAGCTGATGACGTCTGAAACACTTTATCAATGTTAAAAGAAACATTATTATATTCATTTACCATCATCATCATCTTTATCATTGTCACAGTCATCATATTTATTGTTTGTCGTCTATTGTAGTTATCATCTTGAACATCGTTATTACCCCATTATTATTAGTGTGAATTAAGACGCATTTTCGACACTTGTGTTTCTTTATTTCTAAAATGTTTGACCTGCACGACAAGCTTCTTTAGTCAAATAACAGAGTACAGTGGACCCCCGCATAACGATCACCTCCGAATGCGACCAATTATGTAAGTGTATTTATGTAAGTGCGTTTGTACGTGTATGTTTGGGGGTCTGAAATGGACTAATCTACTTCACAATATTCCTTATGGGAACAAATTCGGTCAGTACTGGCACCTGAACATACTTCTGGAGTGAAAAAATATCGTTAACCGGGGGTCCACTGTATAATGCTGGGAGAAGTAGTAGTAGTTTTAACATAATCATCTCATCACCATCAAGGATGATTATATCAAAGCTGCTATTACTGCTTCCATCATTATACTCATCTGTTTTTGACTGAA
The DNA here is from genome assembly GCF_026875155.1 of Cherax quadricarinatus. NCBI lineage: Eukaryota > Metazoa > Arthropoda > Malacostraca > Decapoda > Parastacidae > Cherax > Cherax quadricarinatus. Next base: position 33,695,642 of record NC_069432.1, on the reverse strand, counting down.
GAAGTCAGTTGTGCAGGTGAACTATTTTGGTAATAAAGATACCCAAGTGTTGCAAATATTTCTTGTTCATTAATTTATCTGTATTGTGTACTATCAGTAAATATCACCTGTGTCAACATCAGCATTATTCATCAAATATTAATTTCTGTTTCAACTAATTGCTCCATCTGTCCCTGCCATGGAATTGCCACTATCACCACAGCGTTGGAGATTTCTGATGTCTGTGTTAGAGGAACTACCCAATGACTCCCCTGTAGAAGGAAGTTGGCCTCCAGCTCCTGCCTCCCTGGCTGAAGTTAGCTCTCTTCTGCGACACCTTCATCACAAATGGAGGGTAAGTATGTCAGAGATGGTGAGGCTGTTGGTGATGGATGTGTTGGTGATGGTAATAGTTGTGGTGGTGATGGGTGTGTTGGTGTTGGAGATGGGTTTGTTGGTGTTGGTGGAGGATATGTCGTTGATGTTGATCTTCTCTCAGTGTCACAGATATCGTCTTCAATTCGACCAAACAGCAAGGAACAGGATGAGAGAGAAAGTCACAGCATCCATCATCTTCAAGGACAGAAAAGCATCATATGTCAAGAGGTAAACAACTTGCACTTCATCCTATTCTTGTTGCTTCCTCCTTCCCCTCCTCCTCTTCCTCTTTTACCGCTGCCACCACCACCACCGAAACTACCACCACCGCCACTACCACCACCACCCTCCTTTTAATCCCCCCTCTTCATCTTCATCCTCCTCCTCTTCCTTGTTCTCTTCCTTCTCCTCTTCATCCTTATCTTCATACTCTTTATCCTCCTCTTCCTCCACTTCCTTCATATCATTCCTCATAGATGTACAGCTAACTAATTTTAAGTACTTTGTACATATAGCCATGTACTATATAATATGTTTAGTAGTAACTAAGTTTAAGTAGACTTAATATTCTTTCATGGAGCAGAAAGCAAAAAATATTAAACATTTAAATGTACTCATCATCTCTCCTCTTCTCTGACCAGTGCTGATAACAAGACCACATAACACAGCACCAAACAAAACAATATAACATAGTACCACCATAACACAGCACAACAGTATAATGACACCACCATAACACTGGAACTTTCTCAATGTAGCAACACTTTAAAGGACCACCACTTCATGTATTACCTGTTGACTTGCTCTCTCAGTGTGTCTCATCCGTTCTTGGGAGACTATGTGAGACTACGTCAGAATGCTCAGTGGAAGAAGCTAGCAGCAGAGACCAACGACCAGTATGTTGTCTTCGCTGATATTGTCAATAAAATCACACGTTCAGCTGGCAAGGTAAGAAGAAGATTGTAAATCGAGAGGTTTAGTAACCCAGGATAAGCCATTATAGTCCGTCTTGCTGCTAGATGAACAGGATCATCAGGTGTAAGGAAACATGCCCATGTATCTACTCATCTTGGGTTCAAACTTGGGTCTTTCATTTTTAAGCCAAATTAGTTCCTACTTGAGCCACAAGATGATATGTTATGTAAGTCAGGTTAAGGAGCTCTTAAGGTATCAGACACTGGTGTACCAGAGCTAGGTTTTCAACCTCCAACTAAACTACAAATGATCAAGGTAGAATATCCTATGTTAGGTTAGTGTCCTAGAATATATTTTTTATTACTCCATCTCCATACTCTCCAAAATATGTAAAAGAATCTGAGTGAAATGTTGGTTGGCAGTTTGTGCCGATCCTGCTGGCGGTGTCGACCAACTCACTGCTGGTACTGGATCAACGTACTCTGCAGGTGAAGTACCGCATCCCAGCTGTAGAAATCCAGCGCATCTCCCTCTCACCGTACCTGGGTAAGTTGCACAGTTCCTGTACCTGGGTTCACACAGCAGTATTCAGAAGGAGAATCAGTGGTAGAGACATCACTGTGGCTGGCAACATGAGTAGTTGCAGCAGCACAGCTCATAATGCATTTGCAGTTGTAGCAGCCAATACCTCCCATCCATTTTTATCTTTACTATCAAATATCCTTGTTCATTTTATGAATATGTTATTCCTTCTCTGCAGGAAATAGAAAGTAGGAATGAGAGATTTCTGCTTTACTTTCCTTGCCTTGATCAGTTAAATAATAGATAGTCCTTCACTGAGATTGTAGTAGTGAGTAGCAGTAGATAGTCCTCTGCAGATAGTCTCAATGTGGGATACATCCTCTGCAGATAGTATCAGTGTGGAATACATCCTCTGCAGATAGTCTCAGTGTGGAATACAAAGTTTTTCTGCCATGTATTCTTCTATAGCTTCCATATTTGTAGCTTTCTGTGTCCTTGTTTGCTTTTGACGTTTTTTTTTATTAGTGAGATATTTGCTACACATTTTTTGTTGGAGGGAAGGGGTAAAGGAGGCTTTGTGTGCGAGGGGCTTGGACTTTCAGCAAGCATGCGTGAGCGTGTTAGATAGGAGTGAATAGAGACAAATGGTTTTTAGGACTTGACGTGCTGTTGGAATGTGAGCAAGGTAATATTTATGAAGGGATTTCAGAGAAACTGGCTGGCTGGACTTGAGTCCTCGAGACAAAGTACAGTGCCTGCACTCTGAAGGAAGGGTGTTAATGTTGCAGTTTTATAACTGCAGTGTAAGAGCACCTCTGGCAAGAAAGTGATGAAGTGAATGATGGTGAAAGTTTTTCTTTTTCAGCCCACCCTGCCTTGGTGGGAAACAGCTGATGTGTTAATAAAAATAAAATAAATAAAAAATTTTGTTGATATTATTTCTATGATGGTTATTGGCTTCTTTAAATTTCATTTTTCTCTGAACAGCTTTACTTTATCATTTATATTATTTTGTTTCTTTCATGATATTTTATAACTTTTCTATCCATGTTCTTCATAATGGGCTTTTGTTACTTATTTACCATATGTGCTTCTTATGTTTTAAGATTATATCTTATGGCTTTGGGAATGAAGCATAAAAATTGGAAAAATAAAAGCTGGAAAAATTTGCAACTCACCCAAAAATTGGAGGTAAATCTTTATAAGGCATTTCAATGAGTTTCAGACCATTGTTAATGATAGCTGAGAATGGAACAAAACATTCTCTAAATGTCTATATCCAATTTGTGGGATAGTTTTGAGAAAGAATATAAGAATAGAGGACCACTACAGTACGTATGTCAAACTGCTAATTCTAGACAGGTCCTTCTCACACTTACCCACTCTTACTCATTTATTTATTGAACCTGTTTTTTTGGTGAATAAACCATAATGTCACTCATTTTTCATGTACATTTTGTGAGTTAGTTGTGATGTGCTGTGTATGCATGACTGAGGTGTAAGGTTTTGCAGACGACATCGCTGTGTTGCATCTCAAGCCGCCTTCACCCACCGCTGACATCTCTGGCTCCCAGAACCTCAACCCCGGCTGTCTCTTTGGCTCAGATGAAGTCAAGCGGAAGGGTGACCTGGTGCTACAGACGGGTCACGTGATCGAAGTAGTGACCAAGCTCTTCCTGGTGGTGCAAAATGCAACAGGAAAGCCCCCAGATGTCAACATATCTACTGAGTGAGTCAGTCTCTTTGATTGTAAGATGTCTGTGTAGAAGTTTCTTTCTTTGTAAGATGTTTGTCTGTCTGTATATGTAAGTTACATATTTAGATATCCATGTTTGTAAGATGTCTAAATGTTTGTTTGTTTACCCCTCTGTTTGTCTTAGAGGTTAGCAAATTCTACTTTCAGACAATTATACATATTATTAACATGTATAACAAATTAGAGCACAGCATGGAACTGAGAGCTGGCATTCACTTTAATTAGTGTTTTTAAAATACTTCTTAAAAATATATTTAGAATCTTAAATATATTTTCTCTCTCTGCACATTAATAACTGATAAAGAATTTAGCACCAATGATCATGTCTTAATATTTTCCTAAAATATAAATCTAAAATTCCTAAATATTATGAAAATTTACACATGCCTAACTTCGCCAAACCAAATTTTCAAAATGAAGATTTTCATTATCAGAGTTTATTAGTCATTTGTTACATCAGGTAAATATATATCTAAGTGAGGGCTTCGGCATTTTTTGAATGACTAAACTAAGTGGCTAATAGGTAAAGATAAATTTAAGACAGGTAGGGCTAGAGTATGGTTCGGTTACCATATAAATGAGTCGCTTTCTAAATAGACATGTTCAACCAAGGGCAATGACAACTATTCTTGTGAAAATATACATTAGACCCCCGGTTTTCGTAATTTGTTCCAGAAGGTTGGCCGAAATCCAAAATGGCCGAAAACTGAAGTAATGTTTCCCATAAGAAATAATGTGAATCCAATTAATCCATTTCAGACACCCAAAAATATTAACCAAAAATACATTTTATAGAGAATAATTATAGTTTTACATACAGATGACAATGAGAAATAAATATAAATGACTAATTTTAATGATAAATGAACATTACATATCTTTAATGATGACTCTTGTTGGTGAGTAGTATTTATTTGTAGTCCCAGACAGACTGCATCCCAGTGTATACCTACCGGCTACATACACTGTGGCCTACAGCCTTATTATTACCATCGACATACCATGTTCACTGAGTTTAATCGTTTCTAACAACTACCTTTAGATGTCATCATAAACAAAGGAGAAGTAATGAATAATTCATGCCGAGGTTGTAAACAAAAGTTTAGGTGAAAAGGGCAGTTACTGGGCCAATGCAGATTCATACAGTTGTCTCTAACACTGGACCAGAGAAAACGTAGTGTTTACCCTCCACTGCATATAAACATTATGTACTTGTTTATATGCTATGTAACGTGTTTCTTACATAATTTTGAAGAAAATATCATAGATGGATTAATGAAAATGTCTATATTAATGTAAAATATGACATTCATTTTGCCCAAGAGTGATTATTATTACGTACTATTAGTATTATTGTGATGTTAAGACTTGAGGGACACTCTGAGTGAACGCATAACAAAGGCATGTTTATATGCTATGTAATGTGTTTCTTACATAATTTTGAAGAAAATATCATAGGTGGATTAATGAAAATGTCTATATTAACCTAAAATAAGACATTTAATGTGCCCAAGAATGAGTCATGAACGTATGAGCAGCCCAGGTGCACGCGTCTGGTATCAACGATTTCCGAGGGGATGTACGAAACCCGGGTGGAAATTTCATCAAAAAAAGTGCTCAAAATCCAAATTGTACGATTTCCACACAGGCCGAAAACTGGGGGTCCATGTATTATGGAACCTCTGTTCTCACCATCAGAAGATGTCCGGAAAATATAGAAATGGCAAATAAAATGAGTAAAATGCAAAATAATGATAATAGATTCATTTCTTGAAATGTTGTCACAAACAGTGGTTGCCTTTAACCATTTGTTTATCACAGGACTTGCTCTCTAGGTATAGAATCACTTGCTGATGTAACTAAATAGTTTTTGTGAGTTGTCAGCACTGCCAGAAACGGTTTGCGAGCACATTAACATGTTACATCTTCTTCCTTCAGGTTCCAATCTAACTTTGGGCAGCATTCAGTATTATTTACCTTCAAAACTGCTGGTCTGGCTGAAGTGGCTCCAGGACAGATTCGCATCATGAGAAGACACAACCGCATGGAAGTGATCTTGTAGGATTTATCAAGCCAGGAAGTGATCTTGAAGGACTTTTCAAGCCAGGAAGTGATTTTAAAGGACTTCTCAAGCCTAGAAGTAGTCTTGAAGGACTTCTCAAGCCTGGAAGTTATGTTGAAGTTATTCTCAAGCCTGGAAATGATCTTGAAGGCCTTCTCAAGCCTGGAAGTTATGTTGAAGGACTTCTCAAGCCTGGAAGTAATCTTGAAGGACTTCTCAAGCCTGGAAGTTATGTTGAAGTTCTTCTCAAGCCTGGAGGTGATCTTGAAGGACTTCTCAAGCCTGGAAGTCATGTTGAAGGATTTCTCAAGTCTGGAAGTGGTCTGGCAGTGCCTCTTAAAAACTGGATATTATCCTATATGGCCTCTATTGCATGACTGTTATTTTAGGACCTCCCAAGTCTGGAAATGATCTTAAATGTTCTCTCAGGACAGTAACTAGTCTTGCTTAGCTTTGGAGATGATCTTTCATGGTTTTCCAAGCCCTGGATTTTATTATGTAAGGCTTCTTAAAGCTGGGTGTAGTCTTTTTCAAAATCTCAATCCTGGCAGTTGTCTTGACAACCTTCTGAATACTGGAGATGACTTTATAGGAACTTTGAAGCTCGAACAAAGTGTTATTAGGCTTCCCAAGTATGGCACTACTTGTTTGAACTTCAAGCATTGAGATAATCTTGTAATTCTATTCAAATGTTGAGGTAGTCTTAGAGGCACTTAAGCCTGGATATGGTCTTGAGGGGCTTTCAGACGAGTTAAGCCTAAAGGTGGTCTTGTATTTATTCTGTTCTCAAGGTTACCTTGCATGGACACTCAGTTCTGGAGGTGATAATTTAGGACATCTAAAGCTGAGGGAATAGACTTGCAGGAACTCACAACCCTGGAATTAGTCTTGTAAATTCTCCAAAGATTTGATGTGACTTTGAAGGGCCTCTAAAACCTGCAGATAGTCTGTAAGGCCTCTCAGGTCCACATTTTTTTTTTTTTTTTTTCAATTTAAATTTTGAAAGTACTCTTGAAGGGCCTGTCAGTCAAAGTAGCTTTGTAGGACCTCTTAGACATGGAAGTGGTACCCTAGAGTATCTCAGTCCCTCATTCCTGGAGATCATTTTTCAACACCTCTTAATCCCTTATTGCCTTAGTGGAAATATCAAGCTTGGAGCTGGTTTCATAAGTCCATTCAGACATGAAAGTGACTCGTATAGGATTTCTCAAGCCCAAGAAGTGGTTATAGAGGTGGTTTTCCAGGACCTCTTAAAACTGGAAATCTTAGATGGACTTTTTTGGATTGTTGTTCATCTAAATAGTTGTTTAAAGCATGGAGGTAGTCTAGTGCTTAATTTGTTGAGCCTTAAAAAGCTCAAAGAAGTCTTCAAGAACCTGTCTAGACCTTAAGTCATCATACAGAGGCTTCCAAGAATGAAAGTTGTATTATATTGCCTCTCAGACCTGTTAGCAATCTCCTAGAAACTTCTGTGCCTGGAGGTCATTTTATACTCTCAAGCCTTTAAGTAGCCTGAAGGTTGTCTTGAAGATACTGCTAGCTTGGAGATCTTGTTTATCATCTCAAACCTTGAGGCATTCTTATAGGACCTTTCAGTCTTGGAGGGTGTTTTGCAGGAGCTCTGAAGCCTGAAAGTGTCTATCCTCGTGAGGTTATTGCCCCTTTGCACTCAAGATCACACTGGAGGTTCTTACAAGATTTTAAAGTTACATTGGAGGTCCTTTTATGTGTAGAGGTAACACCAGAGAATCTTACAAGAATGACAGCATATACTGGAGATCCTTAAAACCTTGGGATTCATACTGAATGTCCAGAAACCATAGAGGTCATACTAAGGATCTTAAAAGCAAAGAAGTCACACTGATAACCATAGAATCCTGAGAGTCACACTGGGGTTGCTTACAGGCAAGACTTTTGCCTGCAGGTGGGAAGAGGGTGCTATTTCTTGAGAACAAGTGCTGGGTGTTTTTTTCTCTTGGTCTTCTGTGGGTCAGATTGATGTTTCAGGTAGTTCTACAAGGAGTGCAAAAGTGAACCTGTCAAAGACTACAAATATATGATTTATTGTAGAGAACATGCTGAGTTCTTGAAGAGTCTTAAGAGATGCTGCAACAAAGACAGTGATATGTATAATGGCTGCTGCAACAAGGATAATAAGAGAGTATATGTAGTGGATGCTGTAGCAAGCACAGTAATATGTGCAGTTTCTGCTATAGCAAGGAGCTATACAGTGACTGCTACAGCAAGGACAGTGGTTGAAACCAAAAGCAACTCTTGTTGTGATTGAACTATGAAGCTGAATGTGATTACCAATGAAACAATAGTGTGTTGGCTAAACAATGATGCAATATGTACAGTGAATGAACACTAAACAGAAACAGTTTCCAAAGACAAGTGTTTAGAAAAAAAGCTTGAGAAATGAAAGATACAGAGATGATGCAGAAGCAATAACCAAGAGTTTGCAGTGAAAATGTGAAAAATTACAAAATGGTGACTGTAAACTGTCTTTAAAGCAAAAATATATATATATATAAATAAATAAAACGGGTTTTTAATCTTTGTACACTTAGCTATTATAAGGATACAAATAATAATAATTATGATACTAATAATAATATTAATAATTAAAAATGTACCTTTTTTACTAGTACATCCGATTAGAAACATTGGTCATGTTGAAATGAGAAATCAGAATATGAAAAGTGAAGCAGAGTTGTGACTGATCCAACACCAAGGACTACACAGCTAACGGTCATATTCTTCACTCTCTTACTCTCCTGACTACACAGATCCCTCACTAAACCAGTATCTTTCTATACCACTATGCCACTTTCCTTCACTCTCCCTCACTATACTGAACTTTCCATCACTCTCCCACTCCCTCGCTATATAAAACTCCTTCTCAACATGTGAATATTTTTGTCATACTCACAATTAAGTCTTGCATCACATCACAGGCATTATTGTTTGTCTGTGTCTTATTGTATGAATTTATATGTAAGAATGTCCAATGCTGGGTGGAAGTTATGATGTAAATATGCATGCTTATTCAGAATATATAATTTTTTTTTAAATGGGTTGCAAATAATGGGGATATTAATAATTAAAAATAATAATAAAAATAATATTGATGTGAATAATAAGAATATAACTGTTAATATTCACCAAGGACAAAACACAAATGCATTTAGTAACTCGCTACAAGAACACAAAACTGCAGTGAAAAACTGAAGACATTTTTAGTCCATCTCGAAGCAATACAAAGTTGAGTGAACAGGAAAAAGGCGAGAAAGTTTTTATCTCCAATTTTTCTGTTAGATGGTAATTGTTTCAGTCTTGGAAATGTGCAGTATATTCTATAGTCCTTAGTTTTAGCTAATGTCTTCTGGTAAAATCTTGTCTGTGATCCTAACAAGTTGAGGTTAACCCTTTAGTATTCCAAGACCCCATTAGGGAACCATATCTTTAAGGTTCCAGAGCCCAGTCAGGATGCATGAAATTTTTGACATTGCCCATAACCAATAGGGAAACTCTTCATCCTCAGTTAACCATCAGAGTGGTCTAACTCCTTCCCAAGGGAAGTGAGAGAGTCGAGATGTGAAGCAGTGTAGTTTAAGACTTGGGGAGAGAGAGGTTCCCAGTTGCTTGTAAGCAACAATAATGACATATGAATGAAATGATAGAAGGGATAGACTCAGAAGTGTCCCTGTTCGCAGATGATGTGAAGTTAATGAGGAGAATTAAATCAGATGAGGATCAGGCAAGACTACAAAGAGACCTGGACAGGCTGGACACGTGGTCCAGCAATTGGCTTCTTGAATTTAGCCCTGCCAAATGCAAACTCATAAAGATTGGGCAAGGGCAAAGAAGAACGCAGACAGAGTATAGGCTAGGAGCCAAAGAGTGCAAACCTCGCTCAAGGAGAAAGATCTTGGGGTGAGTATAACACCAAGCACGTCTCCGGAAGCACACATCAATCAGATAACTGCTGCAGCATATGGGCGCCTGGCAAACCTGAGAATAGCATTCCGGTACCTTAGTAAGGAATTGTTCAAGACTCTGTACACCGTGTACGTCAGGCCCATATTGGAGTATGCAGCACCAGTTAGGAACCCACACCTGGTCAAGCATGTCAAGAAATTAGAGGAAGTGCAAAGGTTTGCAACAAGGCTAGTTCCAGAGCTAAGGGGAGTGGCCTACGAAGAAAGGTTAAGGGAAATCAGCCTGACAACACTGGAGGACAGGAGGGTTAGGGGAGACATGATAACAACATACAAAATACTGCATGGAATAGATAAGGTAAAGTAAAGTAAAGTAAGTAAAGTAAAGTTTATTTCTTTGTAAAGGTTACAATGTGTAATTACAATTTTGATTTGCTAAGTACAAAGATAGCCACTATCATGCCGAGGCATTTCGGGCAAACTAATCTTAATATATAGTAACTAATTAAAGCTAGATAAGATAATAGTACATAGTAGTAACTTAGTAGTAACAGAGACAGGATGTTCCAGAGAGGGGACACAGAAACAAGGGGTCACAATTGGAAGTTTAAGACTCAGATGAGTCAAAGGGATGTTAGGAAGTATTTCTTCAGTCATAGAGTTGTCAGGAAGTGGAATAGTCTAGCAAGTGATGTAGTGGAGGCAGGAACCATACATAGCTTTAAGACAAGGTATGATAAAGCTCATGGAGCAGGGAGAGAGAGGACCTAGTAGCGATCAGTGAAGAGGTGAGGCCAGGAGCCGAGTCTTGACCCCTACAACCACAATTAGGTGAGTACTCTTTACACTCATTTTCAAAAATTCATAAAAATACTATGAAAGTTGCAGCTAAATCATAAGAGCAAAAAAGTCATAGAAAGGGCCAATCTACAGCATACTAGAAGTACATCCAACTCCCTTTAATATTTCAGTGACTGACACACCAGCAAACACTTAAGACTTTAGAAAACATTTCAGTCCTAAGACCATGTTCACTCACATTACACAGTGGGTATACAAAACATTGATTGACTAGGGTACAAGAAACATCGACTGACTAGGGTACAAGAAACATCAGCTGGTTAGTAGCAAAATTTGCTGCTTTGTGTGTTTGCTATTGAACCTCTGCCTCATGTTACTTGTATCTCTTTTGCTACTTATTTCCCATTTCTGCTTTCTCTGCTATTGTTGCTTTTTCTTCTTATAGACTATTTCTTTCCTGTTAGTAATATTTTTTTTTTTTTTGAACCTTTTTCTCATTCTCTTTTGTCTCCTCTTCCTACTGTGTAGACAAAATAATTAAACCAGTGTTCATTTATTACAGTTATACCAATGAAAGGAAATTTGCCTCTGGCAAGACAGTGATAGTGTGAATGATAATAAAAGTGTTTCTTTTTTGGGTTTCCCTACCTCAATTGGAGACAGCCAGTGTGTTAAAAAAAAAAAAAGGTGTGTGCACGTGTGTGCATGCATGCATACACATGCACACATGGGGTCAAGTCACAGCTCCTAGCCATACCTCTTTGCTCATTGCTACTAGGTCCACTCTCTCCAGGCTCCAAGAGGCTTGTCATACCTCTTAAAGCTATGTATGGACGTTGCCTGTGTGTAAGAAAAGGTAAGATTTGTTTGGATTTTTAACCCAGAGGGTTATCCACCCAGGATAACCCAAGAAAATCATCATTGAGGAGTGTCTTATTTCCAATGAGGTCCTTCAATCTTGTCCCCTAGGATGCAACCCACACCGCTTAACTAACACCCAGGTACCTACTTGATACATATATAATAATAATTGTAATAATAATAATCTTTATTTTACAAGTACATGATACATCATATACAGACCTAGCTGATATCAGTGAGATATTATATAGAAAGCCCCTTGTTATGCAAAGCATTATAGGCAAATTGGAATATCCTAGAGGGATTAGTACCAAACTTGCACACGAAAATCACTCCCCACAAAAGCAAAAGACTTCGCAGGAGATGCAACAGTCCCCAATGAAAAGCGGGGACACCACAAGTACACTAAGAGACAACACAGTAAGCATACTCGTTAGCATACTCGTGGCTGGGAGGCAGTTGACTGTTCAACTGCCTCCCAGCATACATAAGGGGGATTACCAATAGACCCCTGGCTATCTTCAAGAAGGCACTAGACAGGCATATAAAGTAAGTACCTGATCAGCCAGCTGTGGTTTGTACGTTGGTTTACGTGCGGCCAGCAGTAACAGCCTGGTTGATCAGACCCTGATCCACCACGAGGCCTGATTTCAGGCCAGGCTGCAGGGTCATTGATCCCTGAAACCCTCTCCTGGTATACTCCAGGATACGACCCACACCAGTCAGCTAACATTTAGGTACCTATTTACTGCTAGGTGAACAAGGACAGCAACTGTCTTGAGGAAATATGCCTAATGTTTCCACCCGTACTGGAGACTGAACCATGGACCTCAGTGTGTGAGCTGAGTGCACTACCAACTGAACTATGGGACACTTGATGCTGGGTGAACAGGGGAAGCAGGTGTAAGGAAACATACCCAACATTAAGAAGAATATAATCATGAGTTGAGCATATGAACGATGATGTCGTGTCTGAGGGTAATGTGCAGTTTAAATATTATGCGGAGAATTCGTAGTGTGGAAATTAGGAGGAGGTGTGGAGTTACTAAAAGTATTATTCAGAGGTCTGAAGCTCTATGACTAGTAAGTGTATCACTTTCTTTTGATTATTATAATAATCAGAAGGCTGAAGAGGGATTGTTGAGGTGGTTTGGCCATTTGGAGAGGATGGAGCAAAATAGGATGACTTGGAGGGTGTATAAATATGTAGTGGAGGGGTAGGGGTCATCCTAGGAAAGGCTGGAGGGAGGGGATAAAAGAGGTTTTGTGTTCAAGGGACTTGGACATGCAGCAGGCATATGTGAGCATGATAGATAAGAGTGAATGGAGATGAATGGTTTTTGGGACCTGACGAGCTGTTGGAGTGTTAGCAGGGTAATATTTTGTGAAGGGATTCAGGGAAACTGGTTAGCTGGACTTGAGTCCAGGAAGTGGGAAGTACAATGCCTGCACTTTAGAGGAGGGGTTTGGGATATTGGTTGTTTGGAGAGAGAGTATACCTACCTGGAGTATACCTGGAGAGGGTTTCGGGGTTCAACGCCCCCCCACAGCCCAGCCTGAGACCAGGCCTCATGGTGGATCAGGGTCTGATCAACCAGGCTGTTACTGCTGGCTGCACGTAAACCAACGTATAAACCACAGCCTGGCTGATCAGGTACTGACTTTAGATGCCTGTCCAGTGCCTTCTTGAAGACAGCCAGGGGTCTATTGGTAATCCCCCTCATGTATGCTGGGAGGCAGTTGAACAATCTTGGGCCCCTGACACTTATTGTGTTGTCTCTCAGTGTACTTGTGGCACCCCTGCTTGTCACTGGGGAAAAACTGCATCTCCTGCTGAGTCTTTTGCTTTTGTGGGGAGTGATTTTCGTGTGCAAGTTTGGTAATAATCCCTCTATGATTTTCCAAGTGTATATTATCATGCAAACTAGAAATACCACAGGAAATAGCAAACAAGAGGACTCCACTAGCAATAGTGAGGATATATTACCAAAAACAACTGGTGGGAGCTCCATTGTTGGTGCTAGGGAGGATAGAAGTAAGACAGGGAAACATGCACCAACAGGGAATACAGTCACAGAAACCTAAGGCAAACGGAAACCAAGCCTGTGCACATACTATGCACTCGGTATCTGCTGGCATGGGAAATCTGGAAAAACAGATGGGACGTGCAACTATGACCACCCTAGAAAATGCCATGCCCATATGACAACAGGAAAATGCAAACTCCCTTCCTGTAAGCTTTTTCACCCTGAACTGTGTACCTCTTCAGTACAGGAAAGACTGTGCTATAACTTAAATTGCCAGGCATACCATCTAAAGGGGACAAAAAGATGCAAAACATCCAGGCCATGGGAAAACCTGGGTAGCCACAGCCACTCAAGAGGGAGAGGTTTTTTAGTGCCAGGAAGGAAAAAAAACTGGCAGGAAATGGCAGAAATCGTACACCAAATCCAGTCATTCCTGGAGTGGAACCACAGTCGATGGCCTCCACTCCAAACCAACAGATACAGATACTAATGCCAAAAAAAAAAATCCCCCCTAGTACCAACAATACCACCAGTCCGATAACATTCTTCTTTGCAAATATACAGGGTCTAAAGCCAGCAACAAACAACAAAATACCTTTCATCCGTGGACTGCTTGCAGAGGCAAAGGCAATGTTCGCGGCTTTCACTGAGACCCACATAAAGGATCACTTGGACAACGAAATATGGATCCCAGGTTACAACCTATACAGATGTGACAGAGTGAACAGGCAAAAGGGGGGGGGGGGTTGGCCTGTACATTGCAGAGTCACTTGTTTGCACAGAACTGCTAAATGCCTCAAATAATGTAGTGGAAGTTTTAGCAGTAAAGGTCGAGAACCAAAACCTAGTCATTGTGGTAGTCTACAAGCCTCCGGATGCAACATCCCAGCAATTCCAGGAACAGCTGTTAAAAATTGACCACTGTCTGGAAAACCTTCCAGCTCCTGCACCCAACATCTTGCTCCTGGGGGATTTCAACTTAAGGCACCTAAAATGGAGGAATATAGCAAATGATATTGTTGCAGTAATAACACCAGGAGGCAGCTCTGATGAAAACTCACACTCACGCGAGCTTTTAAATCTCTGCACAAAATTCAATTTAAACCAGCAAATAATAGAGCCTACTAGACTGGAGAATACACTAGACCTCATCTTCACTAACAATGATGATCTGATAAGAAATGTCACCATATCAAAAACAATATACTCAGATCACAACATAATTGAGGTTCAGTCATGTATGCGCGGAGCCCCAGACCGACATAATGAGATTAGTCACGAGGGAGCATTCACAAATTCAACTTCAATAACAAAAACATAAAGTGGGACCAAGTAAACCAAGTCCTAACCGATATAAGCTGGGAAGATATACTAAGCAACACAGACCCCAACTTATGCCTAGAACAGATTAACTCGGTGGCACTCGATGTATGCACAAGGCTTATTCCTCTAAGAAAAAGGAGGAGTAGATGTAAAACAGAAAGAGACAGGCGCTCCCTTTACAGGCGACGGAAAAGAATAACAGAGCGGCTAAAAGAGGTCAATATATCTGAAATGCGTAGGGAGACACTGGTCAGAGAAATAGCAAGCATCGAACTTAAGCTAAAAGAATCCTTTAGGAGTCAGGAATCGCGGGAAGAACTAAAAGCCATAAATGAAATCGAAAGAAACCCAAAGTATTTCTTCTCCTATGCCAAATCAAAATCGAGAACAACGTCCAGTATTGGGCCCCTACTTAAACAAGATGGGTCCTACACAGATGACAGCAAGGAAATGAGTGAGCATACTCAGTCCCAATATGACTCAGCTTTTAGCAAGCCGCTAACCAGACTGAGAGTCGAAGATCAAAATTAATTTTTTTGAGAGAGCCACAAAATTTGATTAACACAAGCCTATCCGATGTTATCCTGACGCCAAATGACTTCGAACAGGCGATAAATGACATGCCCATGCACTCTGCCCCAGGGCCAGACTCATGGAACTCTGTGTTCATCAAGAACTGCAAGAAGCCCCCATCACGAGCCTTTTCCATCCTATGGAGAGGGAGCATGGACACGGGGGTCGTCCCACAGTTACTAAAAACAACAGACTTAGCCCCACTCCACAAAGGGGGCAGTAAAGCAACAGCAAAGAACTACAGACCAATAGCACTAACATCCATATCATAAAAATCTTTGAAAGGGTCCTAAGAAGCAAGATCACCACCCATCTAGAAACCCATCAGTTACACAACCCAGGGCAACATGGGTTTAGAACAGGTCGCTCCTGTCTGTCTCAACTATTGGATCACTACGACAAGGTCCTAAATGCACTAGAAGACAAAAAGAATGCAGATGTAATATATACAGACTTTGCAAAAGCCTTTGACAAGTGTGACCATGGCGTAATAGCGCACAAAATGCGTGCTAAAGGAATAACAGGAAAAGTCGGTCGATGGATCTATAATTTTCCTCACTAACAGAACACAGAGAGTAGTCGTCAACAGAGTAAAGTCCGAGGCAGCTACGGTGAAAAGCTCTGTTCCACAAGGCACAGTACTCGCTCCCATCTTGTTCCTCATCCTCATATCTGACATAGACAAGGATGTCAGCCACAGCACCGTGTCTTCCTTTGCAGATGACACCCGAATCTGCATGACAGTGTCTTCCATTGCAGACACTGCAAAGCTCCAGGCGGACATCAACCAAATCTTTCAGTGGGCTGCAGAAAACATATGAAGTTCAACGATGAGAAATTTCAATTACTCAGATATGGTAAACATGAGGAAATTAAATCTTCATCAGAGTACAAAACAAATTCTGGCCACAAAATAGAGCGAAACACCAACGTCAAAGACCTGGGAGTGATCATGTCGGAGGATCTCACCTTCAAGGACCATAACATTGTATCCAATCGCATCTGCTAGAAAAATGACAGGATGGATAATGAGAACCTTCAAAACTAGGGAGGCCAAGCCCATGATGACACTCTTCAGGTCACTTGTTCTATCTAGGCTGGAATATTGCTGCACACTAACAGCACCTTTCGGGGCAGGTGAAATTGCCGACCTAGAAAATGTACAGAGAACTTCACGGCGTGCATAACGGAGATAAAACACCTCAATTATGGGAGCGCTTAGGTTCCTAAACCTGTATTCCCTGGAACGCAGGAGGGAGAGATACATGATTATATACACCTGGAAAATCCTAGAGGGACTAGTACCGAACTTGCACATGAAAATCACTCACTACGAAAGCAAAAGACTTGGCAGACGATGCACCATCCCCCATGAAAAGCAGGGGTGTCACTAGCACGTTAAGAGACCATACAATAAGTGTCAGGGGCCCGAGACTGTTCAACTGCCTCCCAGCACACATAAGGGGGATTACCAACAGACCCCTGGCAGTCTTCAAGCTGGCACTGGACAAGCACCTAAAGTCAGTTCCGGATCAGCCGGGCTGTGGCTCGTACGTTGGTTTGCGTGCAGCCAGCAGCAACAGCCTGGTTGATCAGGGTCTGATCCACCAGGAGGCCTGGTCACAGACCGGGCCGCGGGGGCGTTGACCCCCGGAACTCTCTCCAGGTAAACTCCAGGTATCTCTCTCGCCTGCATTCCAAGGAATACAAATCAAGGGATTTCAACTGTTCCCACTAATTTAGTGTCTTATTGTACTTATGTGTGCCGTGAAAGTTCTTTATACACTCTCCAGGTCGGCAATTTTGCCTGCCTTGAAGGGGGCAGTTAGTGTACACCAGTATTCCAGCCTAGAGAGAAGCGATTTGAAGAGAATCATCATGGGTGTGGCATCCCTAGTTTTGAAGGTTCTCTATCCATCCTATCATTTTTCTAGCAGATTCTGTAGATACAGTGTTGTGGTCTTTGAAGGCGAGATCCTCTGACATTATCACTCCCAGATCCTTCACATTACTTTTTCACTCTATTGAATGGTTAGATTTTGTGTTTCCCAATACAGTTTTAATTTCCTCAAGAGATAGAAAGATTGCATTCAGCAGGGCTCGATACTACTACTGGGAGACAGGCAAAGTTCCCAGGTAATGCTCTTATCCACTCGGCCACAAATGCCTCAAAAGCTGGGAAGCTTAGTTCACAAGCCATGTTTCTTCCCAGCCCAAGTACATCAGTGAGCCTCAAGCATGGATTCAAGCTATTTCAAACTCCTGTATGTTCTAATGTCATAGGGAATTTTTATATCAGTGCACCCAGGCTAGGAAGAAACATGGTTTATAAGATAAGGTAAGATTTCTTTCGGATTTTTAACCCCAAAGGGTTAGCCACCCAGGATAACCCAAGAAAGTCAGTGCGTCATCGAGGACTGTCTAACTTATTTCCATTGGGGTCCTTAATCTTGTCCCCCAGGATGCGACCCACACCAGTCAACTAACACCCAGGTACCTATTTGCTGCTAGGTGAACAGGACAATAGGTGTAAGGAAACGTGTCGAAATGTTTTCACCCGCCGGGAATCGAACCCGGGCCCTCCGTGTGTGAAGCGGGAGCTTTAGCCACCGGACCAACCATGCTACCCAGATTTTGAAGCATTTGTGGTCGAGTGGATAAGAGTGTTACCTGGGAACTTTGCCCATCTCCCAGTGGTAGTATTGAGCTCTGCTGTCTGCTTTCTTTCTCTGTATATACCTACTTGTTTCTGCATGGTGCATATATCCAGTAGGACCTCCGTATCCATGGGACTCCTTCCAATGACCTGCAGTGGATACCAAAACTGCAGATACTAGCATACCCTATATATAAGTCCTATACATTCCTATTATAAAGTTTAATTGATAAATTATCCACAAGTGGAGAATTATCACTAAGCACTTCACAGCTTCTCGTAGGCTTTGAAAAACTGCCAGCTTCTCTACTTTTGCAAAATTAAGAGGTATTTTTGGGCCACAGTAAACCGTGGATAACTGAAGCGGCTGTATAATCCTATGGGTTTAGCGCTCCCCATGATTATAATAATAGTAGATACGGGGGTTCTACTGTATGTGTGCATGTGTTCTGCATGAGCTGGAATCCCTAACCCCAGCTGAAGTGGTCTCACCATAATGACTGTATCACAGCTGACTGTTCTCACACCTGCCCTGGCAACACACGTACTCACATGGAGATTTAGATTTTGCCACCGAAGTGGCTAGTTTATTGTGCACCCCATATCCATCCTGTGGACGGTAGCGCGAGAGCATATGGATACACAAAAGGCCTAGGAACTAGGCCCCAAAGGGTTAACAGGAATACATATGGATTTATATCTACATATCTATAGTTCACTTATCTGTTACAAGCAAATTTAGGAAATTTGCTTAGTATATCTGGTATCTTATTTTCATTAATAAGATATCTTGACATGTCACATAGGTTATTATACTGTCTGTCTCTGTATTCCTCAATAAGTGGACAATTAAGCACATAGTGTTCAAGAGAATGACCATATGCCTGATCACATAATTTACATTTAGTTTGATCATCATCTGTGTGTCTCCCAAACTGCCAGAAGTACTTATAACCAAGCCTAAGCCTGGCCACTACAACATCAGTCAGTCTGTTCACATTGCAAGTTGCTCCATAAACATACTTATCTACGTTCATGTTATCATAGTGGGTTATAGATCTACTCAGGCTTCTAACTGCATTCCTATAACAATCATTTTCATTATTTACTTCTCTCCTAATATTATTCCTAATGCTAGACACAGTTATACCAAGTTATATTCTCTACATTCTCCTTCTCGATACTCTTCTTGGCTAACATATCAACTTTATCATGAAGGAGTAATCCAATGTGTGATGGGATCCATAGCAATTGTACATTAATTCCTTTTTCCCTAATTTTTGAGTATCTATACCTGGCTTCCCCAATGAGCATGTTGTTGGAGTCATTATATGAGCCAAGAGCCTTCAATGATGACATAGAATCAGTAATGATGATAGAGTCAAGCTCAGTGTCATAGGTTAGCTTTAGCGCCATTAGGATTGCAAACAATTCAGTTTGCAGTGTAGATGCCCAGTTGTTAATTCTTATGCCTAACTCAACAAATTTATTATCGTTCTTAACTAGGGAGGTGGCAACAAGAGCAGATGCAACCCTGCCAGAAGACTCCTGTTTAGATCCATCAGTGTATATAACTTGTGATAACTTGTTACTACCAGCTAGGTGAGAAATTTCTTCTTGAGCAGTTGCTCTAACAAGAGATTTAAGGAAGGGATTACTAGCAATGAGCTTCTTGGGAGGAACTTGTAGGTATGTGATATTAAATGAACACATCTTCCATGGAGGGGTGAAATGCTCTTGTTGCCTACAGTGATACAGTTCATGCAGGTTATAAAACTTAATGCAATTGCACGTTTTCACAATCCATTTAGATCTGTGTGTATTTACCTCTAGACACTTGGTAAGATTCACTGTGACAGTGTCTGGTTCGTTTCTCAACATTCTAATACCGAGTACAGTGTTAATTTCAACAATCCTATCACTGATACTAGAAATACCAAGCTCCTTCCTCATGTTAAGAACTTTTGTAGATCTGGGACAGCCAAGAATAATCCTGAGAGCTTCATTTTGCATTAACTCCAAGGGTCGGAGAGAACTTTCTCTAGCTAATATCAACATGGGAGCAGCATAATCAATTAAGGACCTAACATAGGCTATGTACATCATTCTCACGATTCTCACATTTGCACCATAGTTGGGATTGTAGCCAGCAACAGCTTTGAGAGCATTTAGCCTAGCTTTACATTTCTTGTTTAGTTGTGGTATAGTGGATTTGTTAAAGGGTACATCTACACCAAGATATCTGTAAGTTTTAACGTAGCTAATGATTTCACCCTGCAAATAGATGGGTGGGGGATGTCGTTTGCTTGTTAATATCTTAGTTTTAGAGGAAGATATTATGAGGCCTAGTCGATCACATGGAGAGCAAAAAATACATAGGAAGAGTGCCCTATTTTCTGACTACAACCAAGGCTTTCTGCAGCAGATTGGTAAGTGTATAAACGATAGTATATATGCAGTATAGAAAGTCCACCTGACCTAAATCAAGCCTAGAAACCAGTTCCGGTGCAAGAGACAGGTCAGATGCAAGAGACAGGTCAAGTGCAGGAGCCATGTCAGATGCAGAAGCCAGGTCAGGTGCAAGAGATAGGTTAAATGCAGGAACCATGTCAGGTACAGAAACGTGGTTTCTTGAAAAACCCAGGTTGGATATAGGAACCAGGTCAGGCACAAGCCAGGTCAGATACAGGAACCAGGTCAGGTGCAGGAGCCGAGCCAGGTCAGGTGCAGGAGCCGAGCCAGGTCAGGTGCAGGAGCCGAGCCAGGTCAGGTTCAGGAAGATGCAAATTCAAGATGTTGAAACTGGGAGGCAAAACATTCAGCAGATTCAAGACTTTGCACTTAGTACATTGATCTACATTAATTCCCAGTTTATAATTTGGTTATGGTTCATGGTGAGGTGAAAAATTGCTGACATGTGTGCATCTCTAATACACCATTAACGTCTAATTTCTCAAGTAGTTAAATTTTTACCTGTTTGCCTTTGTAAGACTAGTCCCGATCTTTGCAAAGAATTTCACAAACATTGGATACTTAAGGATACTTCATTTCTCGCGAAGGTAAGCTGGCAAATGTGACTCGAATATTCATAAGAGGAGACAAGACTCTTGAAATATGCCCTAGTTGGATGAATCTTATTAGGCTGGCAAGGTGCAGTGGATAACACACTGGCAAGATACAGTGGATAACACAATGGCAATTAGCAATTCTTTTTGATTATAATAATAATAACACAATGGCAAGATACAGTGGATAACACACTGGCAAGTTGCAGTGCATAACACAATGGCAAAGTACAGTGGCAAGGTACAGTGGATAACACACCGACAAGGTACAGTCAATAACACGCTTGCAAGGTACAGTGGATAACAATCTGGCAAGGTACAGTGGATAACATGCTGGCAAGGTACAGTGGATAACATGCTGGCAAGGTACAGTGGGTAACAATCTGGCACGGTACAGTGGATAACACGCTTGCAAGGTACGGTGGATAACATGCTGGCAAGGTACAGTGGATAACAATCTGGCAAGGTACAGTGGATAACACACTGGCAAGGTACAGTGGATAACAATCTGGCAAGGTACAGTGGATAACATGCTTGCAAGGTACAGTGGATAACATGCTGGCAAGGTACAGTGGATAACAATCTGGCAAGGTACAGTGGATAACACACTGGCAAGTTGCAGTGGATAACACAATGGCAAAGTACAGTGGCAAGGTACAGTGGATAACATGCTTGCAAGGTACAGTGGATAACATGCTGGCAAGGTACAGTGGATAACAACCTGGCAAGGTACAGTGGATAACACACTGGCAAGTTGCAGTGGATAACACAATGGCAAAGTACAGTGGCAAGGTACAGTGGATAACACACCGACAAGGTACAGTCGATAACACGCTTGCAAGGTACAGTGGATAACAATATGGCAACGTACAGTGGATAACATGCTGGCAAGGTACAGTGGATAACATGCTGGCAAGGTACAGTGGATAACAATCTGGCAAGGTACAGTGGTTTAACACGCTGCAAGGTACAGTGGATAACATGTGGCCCAAGGTACAGTGGTAACAATATGGCAAGGTACAGTGGATAACATGCTGGCAAGGTACAGTGGATAACAATCTGGCAAGGTACAGTGGATAACACACTGGCAAGGTACAGTGGATAACACGCTGGCAAGGTACAGTGGATAACAATCTGGCAAGGTACAGTGGATAACACGCTGGCAAGGTACAGTGGATAAAAATTGGAAAGGGTTTACAGTGGATAACAATCTGGCAAGGACAGTGGGATAACATGCTGGCAAGGTACAGTGGTAACAATCTGGCAAGGTACAGTGGTTTAACACACTGGAAGTTACAGTGGATGACACGCTGGCAAGGTTACAGTGGATAACAATCTGGGCAGGACAGGGGATTACACGCTGGGCAAGGTACAGCGGATAACAATCTGGAAAGGTACAGTGATAAAACACGCTGGCAAGGTACAGTGGATAACAATCTGGCAAGGTACAGTGGATAACACGCTGGCAAGGTACAGTGGATAACAATCTGGCAAGGTACAGTGGATAACACGCTGGCAAGGTACAGTGGATAATTGGCAAGGTTAAAAGTGGATAACAAGCTGGCAGATACAGTGGATAAGGACGCTGGCAAGGTACAGTGGATAACACGCTGGCAAGGTACAGTGGATAACACGCTGGCAAGATACAGTGGATAACACGCTGGCAAGGTACAGTGGATAACAATCTGGCAAGGTACAGTGGATAACAATCTGGCAAGGTACAGTGGATAACCGCTGGCAAGGTACAGTGGATAACACGCTGGCAAGGTACAGTGGATAACACGCTGGCAAGGTACAGTGGATAACAATCTGGCAAGGTACAGTGGATAACACGCTGGCAAAGTACAGTGGATAACACGCTGGCAAGGTACAGTGGATAACAATCTGGCAAGGTACAGTGGATAACATGCTGGCAAGGTATAGTGGATAACAATCTGGCAAGGTACAGTGGATAACACACTGGCAAGTTACAGTGGATGACACGCTGGCAAGGTACAGTGGATAACAATCTGGCAAGGTACAGTGGATAACATGCTGGCAAGGTACAGTGGATAACAATCTGGCAAGGTACAGTGGATAACACGCTGGCAAGGTACAGTGGATAACAATCTGGTAAGGTACAGTGGATAACACGCTGGCAAGGTACAGTGGATAACAATCTGGCAAGGTACAGTGGATAACACGCTGGCAAGGTACAGTGGATAATCTGGCAAGGTACAGTGGATAACACGCTGGCAAGATACAGTGGATAAGACGCTGGCAAGGTACAGTGGATAACACGCTGGCAAGGTACAGTGGATAACACGCTGGCAAGGTACAGTGGATAACACGCTGGCAAGGTACAGTGGATAACAATCTGGCAAGGTACAGTGGATAACAATCTGGCAAGGTACAGTGGATAACACGCTGGCAAGGTACAGTGGATAACACGCTGGCAAGGTACAGTGGATAACACGCTGGCAAGGTACAGTGGATAACAATCTGGCAAGGTACAGTGGATAACACGCTGGCAAAGTACAGTGGATAACACGCTGGCAAGGTACAGTGGATAACAATCTGGCAAGGTACAGTGGATAACACGTTGGCAAAGTACAGTGGATAACACGCTGGCAAGGTACAGTGGATAACACGCTGGCAAGGTGGATGGGTATAGGGTGCATAATAAACATATTAAACTAACTAAGGTACAGTGGATAACACGCTGGCAAGGTACAGTGGATAACAATCTGGCAAGGTACAGTGGATAACACGCTGGCAAGGTACAGTGGATAACAATCTGGCAAGGTACAGTGGATAACACGCTGGCAAGGTACAGTGGATAACACGCTGGCAAGGTACAGTGGATAACAATCTGGCAAGGTACAGTGGATAACAATCTGGCAAGGTACAGTGGATAACACGCTGGCAAGGTATAGTGAATAACAGTCTGGCAAGGTTCAGTGGATAACACACTGGCAAGGTACAGTGGATAACATGCTGGCAAGGTACAGTGGATAACAATCTGGCAAGGTACAGTGGATAACACGCTTGCAAGGTACAGTGGATAACATGCTGGCAAGGTACAGTGGATAACAATCTGGCAAGGTACAGTGGATAACACACTGGCAAGTTGCAGTGGATAACACAATGGCAAAGTACAGTGGCAAGGTACAGTGGATAAAATACCTACAAGGTACAGTCGATAACACGCTTGCAAGGTACAGTGGATAACAATCTGGCAAGGTACAGTGGATAACACACTGGCAAGGTACAGTGGATAACATGCTGCCAAGGTACAGTGGATAACATGCTGCCAAGGTACAGTGGATAACACGCTGGCAAGGTACAGTGGATAACAATCTGGCAAGGTACAGTGGATAACACATTGGCATGGTACAGTGGATAACACGCTGGCAAGGTACAGTGGATAACAATCTGGCAAGGTACAGTGGATAACAATCTGGCAAGGTACAGTGGATAATCTGGCAAGGTACAGTGGATAACAATCTGGCAAGGTACAGTGGATAACACGCTGGCAAGGCACAGTGGATAACAATCTGGCAAGGTACAGTGGATAACATGCTGGCAAGATACAGTGGATAACACGCTGGCAAGGTACAGTGGATAACACGCTGGCAAGGTACAGTGGTTAAAACGCTGGCAAGGTACAGTGGATAACACGCTGGCAAGGTACAGTGGATAACAATCTGGCAAGGTACAGTGGATAACAATCTGGCAAGGTACAGTGGATAACACGCTGGCAAGGTACAGTGGATAACACGCTGGCAAGGTACAGTGGATAACACACTGGCAAGGTACAGTGGATAACACGCTGGCAAGGTGCAGTGGATAACGCTGGCAAGGTACAGTGGATAACAATCTGGCAAGGTACAGTGGATAGCACGTTGGCAAAGTACAGTGGATAACACGCTGGAAAGGGTTTACAGGGGGAAAACACGCTGGCAAGGTACAGTGGATAACAATCTGGCAAGGTACAGTGGACAGTGGATAACACGCTGGCAAGGTACAGTGGATAACAATCTGGCAAGGTACAGTGGATAACACGCTGGCAAGGTACAGTGGATAACACGCTGGCAAGGTACAGTGGATAACAATCTGGCAAGGTACAGTGGATAACACGCTGGCAAGGTACAGTGGATAACACGCTGGCAAGGTACAGTGGATAACATGCTGGCAAGGTACAGTGGATAACACGCTGGCAAGCTACAGTGGATAACAATCTGGCAAGGTACAGTGGATAACACGCTGGCAAGGTACAGTGGATAACAATCTGGCAAGGTACAGTGGATAACACACTGGCAAGGTACAGTGGATAACACGCTTGCAAGGTACAGTGGATAACACGCTGGCAAGGTAAAGTGGATAACAATCTGGCAAGGTACAGTGGATAACACGCTTGCAAGGTACAGTGGATAACACGCTGGCAAGGTACAGTGGATAACAATCTGGCAAGGTACAGTGGATAACACGCTGGCAAGGTACAGTGGATAACAATCTGGCAAGGTACAGTGGATAACACGCTTGCAAGGTACAGTGGATAACAATCTGGCAAGGTACGGTGGATAACACGCTGGCAAGGTACAGTGGATAACAATCTGGCAAGGTACAGTGGATAACAATCTGGCAAGGTTCAGCGCCCTTCCTCCAAAATTTGCACCAGTCAACTATAGTGATAATATAGCATTTATTGTGGTGGAGACGGAAAAAAAAAAAAAAAAAGGAAGCTAGATACAGCGATTGATAAACAAAAGTGGAGGCTCGACCGTTCGTCATTGTAGGAGTGCCAGCAGTCACCGGCTCTTCAACACGCAAGTTATACTTTTGTATCAATCAAATCACATATTACTCGGGTAGATAATTTCCAGTAGATCCTTCATGTGTTAGCTCAAATCACCGACCAGTATGGTTTAAATAAGTGACCACTGATCAGATCAGATAGACTGGTCCGAACCTTGACTGGCCCGGGAACCCTGGACTGGTTTCAAACGGTTTCGTTGTGCACCACCTAGCAGGTTATTAATAGAATATTCAAGAGGTTGCTGGGTAGAATTGAAAGTAAATCAACCTTTTCAAATCATTATGAAGCTGTGTGTAGTCTGTGGTCAGTAAAAAAAACGGGCTTCCACATGCATAAATTGTCATTTCTGTGGAAATTTTGGTGTCACGCCCTTGTGCAGATATCCAAGAACTAGCTACAAGCAGTATTAAAACAGGGAAGTGTTTTTGGGTATGCCCAAAGGGAGTTAAATCTGTGGACTAAAATCACAAGGGTATTAAAAAGAGGTCAACATTCAAAGCTGCTTTCATAGAAAAACCTGGAAGCTTTTTTCAACAGATGGGAACATAAAAAGTCCGGGCTGAATGGTACTGCCCTTGATACTGGCCATGTAGTCAGAAATGTAAGGCTGGAGATGATGTCCTGGTAGTAAAGTAAATGGGGGGCTGATGTGCTGTCCTGGGAGACAGTAATGGGGAAGCTGGAGGTGCTGTCCTGGGAGACAGTAATGGTGAAGCTGGGGGTTTGCTGTCTGGGAGACAGTAATGGTGAAGCTGGAGATGCTGTCCTGGGAGGACAGTAATGGGGAAGCTGGAGATGCTGTCCTGGGGGGCGTAATGGTGAAGCTGGAGATTTTGTCCAGGTAGTCGGGAATTATACGCAGGAAGGAATACATATGAATGACCTCTAGGGGACA
>NC_069432.1:33611897-33668590 GCF_026875155.1 Cherax quadricarinatus | reverse complement strand
TTATTTGGGTTTAATATATTTATAGATGGGGTTGTAAGAGAAGTAAATGCGAGGGTCTTGGCAAGAGGCGTGGATTTAAAAGTTAAAGAATCACACACAAAGTGGGAGTTGTCACAGCTGCCTCTTTGCTGATGACACTGTGCTCTTGGGAGATTCTGAAGAGAAGTTGCAGAGATTGGTGGATGAATTTGGTTGGGTGTGCAAAAGAAGAAAATTAAAGGTGAATACAGGAAAGAGTAAGGTTATGAGGATAACAAAAAGATTAGGTGATGAAGATTGAATATCAGATTGGAGGGAGAGAGTATGGAGGAGGTGAACGTATTCAGATATTTGGGAGTGGACGTGTCAGCGGATGGGTCTATGAAAGATGAGGTGAATCATAGAATTGATGAGGGAAAAAGAGTGAGTGGTGCACTTAGGAGTCTGTGGAGACAAAGAACTTTGTCCTTGGAGGCAAAGAGGGGAATGTATGAGAGTATAGTTTTACCAACGCTCTTTTTATGGGTGTGAAGCGTGGGTGATGATATGTTGCAGCGAGGAGAAGGCTGGAGGCAGTGGAGATGTCATGTCTGAGGGCAATGTGTGGTGTGAATATAATGCAGAGAATTCGTAGTTTGGAAGTTAGGAGGAGGTGCGGGATTACCAAAATGTTGTCCAGAGGGCTGAGGAAGGTTGTTGAGGTGGTTCGGACATGTAGAGAGAATGGAGCGAAACAGAATGACTTCAAGAGTGTATCAGTCTGTAGTGGAAGGAAGGCGGGGTAGGGGTCGGCCTAGGAAGGGTTGGAGGGAGGGGGTAAAGGAGGTTTTGTGTGCGAGGGGCTTGGACTTCCAGCAGCATGACGTGAGCGTGTTTGATAGGAGTGAATGGAGACAAATGGTTTTTAATACTTGACGTGCTGTTGGAGTGTGAGCAAAGTAACATTTATGAAGGGATTCAGGGAAACCGGCAGGCCGGACTTGAGTCCTGGAGATGGGAAGTACAGTGCCTGCACTCTGAAGGAGGGGTGTTAATGTTGCAGTTTAAAAACTGTAGTGTAAAGCACCCTTCTGGCAAGACAGTGATGGATGTGAATGATGGTGAAAGTTTTTCTTTTTCGGCCACCCTGCCTTGGTGGGAATCGGCCGGTGTGATATAAAATAAAAATAAAATATTATATTATATATATATATAAAATATATTATATATTTTATATATAATATATATATATTATATTCATAATATATATATACATATATTTATACATATTTTATATATATATATTTTATATATATATATATATATATATATATATATATATATACATATATTTATATATAAAATATATATTTATATATATATATATATATATATATTTATATATATATATATATATATATATTTATTTATATACATATATATATTATATTTATTATATATATATATATATTTTATATATTTTTTATATATATTTTAATATATTTTATATATATATATATATATATATATATATATATACATACATACTACATATATACATCTACATATATACATACATATATATATATATTATGCAATAAGATCACAGTAAACAGGTGATTTCAGAATATGCAAAAACAACCACTCTGAAAGAATAGAGAAATTCCAAGCGCTTTCGTGACTACTCACATTATCAAGGAACTTGATAATGGAGTAGTCACGAAAAGCGTTGGAATTTCTCTATTCTTTCAGAGTGGTTGTTTGCATGCATATATATATATATATAATATATATTATATATAAAATATATATATTATATTTATATATATATATATATTATTATATATATAAATATATATATATTATATGCAGTATTAGAATGTGGGGCAGAAGTTTGTGGTTATAGGAGGGTGGGGGCAGGAGGAAAGAGGAGTGATTGGTGGAATGATGAAGTAAAGGGTGTGAAAAAAGAGAAAAAGGTAGCTTATGAGAGGTTTTTACAAGAGAAGTGTTATAAGAAGAGCAGAGTATATGGAGAGTAAAAGAAAGGTAAAGAGGGGTGGTGAGAGAGTTTCAAAAGGAGAGCAGATGATAGAGTTTGGGGGGGCCCCTGTCAAGAAATTTTTTAATGAAAATAAGAAAAAATTTTGGAGTGAGTTAAACAAATTAAGAAAGCCTAGGGAAAATATGGATTTGTCAGTTAAAAACAGAGTAGGGGAGTTAGTAGATGGGGAGATGGAGGTATTGGGTAGATGGCGAGAATATTTTGAGGAACTTTTAAATGTTAAGGAAGAAACAGAGGCAGTTAATTTCATGCACTGGTCAGGGAGGTATACCATCTTTTAGGAGTGAAGAAGAGCAGAATGTAAGTGTGGGGGAGGTACGTGAGGCATTACGTAAAATGAAAGGGGGTTAAAGCAGTTGGAACTGATGGGATCATGACAGAAATGTTAAAAGCAGGGGGGGATATAGTGTTGGAGTGGTTGGTACTTTTGTTTAATAAATGTATGAAAGAGGGGAAGGTACCTAGGGATTGGCAGAGAGCATGTATAGTCCCTTTATATAAAGGGATAAGGGGACAAAAGAGACTGTAAAAATTATAGAGGAATAAGCTTACTGAGTATACAAGGAAAAGTGTACGGTAGGGTTATAATTGAAAGAATTAGAGGTAAGACAGAATGTAGGATTGCGGATGAGCAAGGAGGTTTTAGAGTGGGTAGGGGATGTGTAGATCAGGTGTTTACATTGAAGCATATATGTGAACAGTATTTAGATAAAGATAGGGAAGTTTTTATTGCATTTATGGATTTAGAAAAGGCATATGATAGAGTGGATAGAGGAGCAATGTGGCAGATGTTGCAAGTATATGGAATAGGTGGTAAGTTATTAAATGCTGTAAAGAGTTTTTATGAGGATAGTGAGGCTCAGGTTAGGGTGTGTAGAAGAGAGGGAGACTACTTCCCGGTAAAAGTAGGTCTTAGACAGGGATGTGTAATGTCACCATGGTTGTTTAATATATTTATAGATGGGGTTGTAAAGGAAGTAAATGCTAGGGTGTTTGGGAGAGGGGGTGGGATTAAATTATGGGAATCAAATTCAAAATGGGAATTGACACAGTTAACTTTTTGCTGATGATACTGTGCTTATGGGAGATTCTAAAAAAAAATTGCAAAGGTTAGTGGATGAGTTTGGGAATGTGTGTAAAGGTAGAAAGTTGAAAGTGAACATAGAAAGAGTAAGGTGATGAGGGTGTCAAATGATTTAGATAAAGAAAAATGGATATCAAATTGGGGAGGAGGAGTATGGAAGAAGTGAATGTTTTCAGATACTTGGGAGTTGACGTGTCGGCGGATGGATTTATGAAGGATGAGGTTAATCATAGAATTGATGAGGGAAAAAAGGTGAGTGGTGCGTTTGAGGTATATGTGGAGTCAAAAAACGTTATCTATGGAGGCAAAAGAAGGGAATGTATGAAAGTATAGTAGTACCAACACTCTTATATGGGTGTGAAGCTTGGGTGGTAAATGCAGCAGCGGGGGAGACAGTTGGAGGCAGTGGAGATGTCCTGTTTAAGGGCAATGTGTGGTGTAAATATTATGCAGAAAATTCGGAGTGTGGAAATTAGGAGAAGGTGTGGAGTTAATAAAAGTATTAGTCAGAGGGCAGAAGAGGGGTTGTTGAGGTGGTTTGGTCATTTAGAGAGAATGGATCAAAGTAGAATGACATGGAAAGCATATAAATCTATAGGGGAAGGAAGGCGGGGTAGGGGTCGTCCTCGAAAGGTTGGAGAGAGGGGGTAAAGGAGGTTTTGTGGGTAAGGGGCTTGGACTTCCAGCAAGCGTTGCGTGAGCGTGTTAGATAGGAGTGAATGGAGACGAATGGTACTTGGGACCTGACGATCTGTTGGAGTGTGAGCAGAGTAATATTTAGTGAAGGGATTCAGGGAAACCGGTTATTTTCATATAGTCGGACTTGAGTCCTGGAAATGGGAAGTACAATGCCTGCACTTTAAAGGAGGGGTTTGGGATATTGGCAGTTTGGAGGGATATGTTGTGTATCTTTATATGTGTATGCTTCTAGACTGTTGTATTCTGAGCACCTCTGCAAAAGCAGTGATAATGTGTGAGTGTGGTGAAAGTGTTGAATGATGATGAAAGTATTTTCTTTTTTTGGGGATTTTCTTTCTTTTTTGGGTCACCGTGCCTCGGTTGGAGACGGCCGACTTGTTAAAAAAAAAAAAAAAAAAAAAAATATGTATGTATATATGTATGTATATATGTATGTATATATGTATGTATATACACCTACCATCCGACTTACGACCTGCTCGACTTACGACCACTCGACTTACGACCATGTTTTTTATGCCAAATTTCTGGGAAATAAACAACTATTTGTGTTGTACAAAGTGTTTATCCTAAACCTTACAGTATAAAATACAGTACTAACAGCATAAAAAGTAAAGTAAAACGTGAAATACCAAAACAAAACAATAAAATAAAGTCATTACAAAAATGTTTTGTTGATATTCAGTAGTAAAGTTCGACTTACGACCGGTTTCTCGGAACCGAACTCGGTCGTAAGTCGGATGGTAGGTGTATATATGTATATATCGCCTGCTCTCGCGAATTCCTTGCATGTATATATGTATGCATATATGTATGTATGTATGTATACTGAACCATTTACAGCACTTCTATTACTTCTATATGATACAAAAAACTGACCTGTTGAGAAAATAAGGAAGTGTTAGCAGAGTCAAGCAGAAAGCTGCAATGCCTACAAAAATGCTGTCCTCAGCAGAGAGTGCCAGGAGGAGGCCACACTGGGACAGTAGGGCAGGGCCACAGGTCAGAGCCATGCCTAGAATGTGCATCAAAACTACCAGTGGTGCACAACTAAGTAGTCCATAATCAATCTGTGGCCACAGAGAAATGGATATAATTTACTGTACACAAAAATTATCTCAAAACATAGTTAACCTGATAATTATTCAAAATAAGGTTAGTTGCAAAATAAGGTTAGTTGCACTGGATTATTTACAATCATAAATGAAGATATGTAATGACATAATGAGTATTGTCTTTCAACTTGTACACTATAATTTGCATAACTTACAGTCTGCACAGAAAGTTATGATTCTGGCTGCAGGACAAGCTTTTGATCAATGAAACGTTTGGCAGCAGATGATTAAAGTGACTGGGTGTGCAAAACCTTTGGGTTAAACTCTCCACTGTGTTCATTGAAGCTTACATGATGGCGTATGTGATGGATAATAGTAGAAGAGGACAGTGTTTTCTTTTCTAACATTATTATCTACCAAATATGCCATAATCTGAACATCAATGAATGAAGTGCAGAATTTGACCCAATGGTGGATGAGATCACTCTGGAAGTTTCATAGCCCCACTTGCAATTGGTGTACAGTTTCTCCCAAGATCTTTTAGAAAGTCCAAACTTTAACCTTCTGTTGCCATGTTTCATTGATGAAAATTTTGCCCTGTAACAGGCACCTTATCTTTTTAGCACAGAAAATATACACATATGTATATAGCATATCATAATGCAGATGATTAAAAATTACAAAGCAATGTAATGTAACCATGCACTAATGCACATTACACATTTGCATCTACAACAACGTGAGATTTTTCTCATCTGACACACTTTAGAAATATGTCAAAAACTCATTCATGCTCAATTACCAGAGCATGATAAGACATTTATAATTGTAGTAATATTCAAGATATGTCTGAAAAGTTAACAGAAATTTAAAAAAAATACATGTTTACACAAAAGATATTACAGTACTGAATTATCTTAAAAATAAAGAGACTGGGCAACTATTCACATGATACATACATTATTTTATCAAATGTTTCTAAAACATTATACATTCTTCCTTTTTGTCTCAAACACACAAGATGACAGTACATCTTGCTACTTCTACTTACATTTGGTTCATACTACACATGCATGTACAAGTATGTGTATACACACAACTGAGCTTTCTTCTATTTTCTTAACCCTTTCAGGGTCCAGAGGCCAAATTTCAAAGGGTGCACCAGTGTCCAAGAATTTACAAAAAAAATTTTGTTATTTTTTCTTATGAAATGGTAGAGAATCTTTTTCTGAAGGTAATAAAACAAAAAGTACAAAATTTAATGGAAAATTGATGAAATTATGCTCCCACGAATTTTGATGTCAGCGATATTTACGAATCTGCGATTTTGCCGACTTTGGCTCCCATTTTAGGCCAATTACATTATTCCAGTCGACCAAATTCTTAGCTATTTCACTAGTATTACTTCTATTCTATCGATTGAGCACAAGAAATCGCCCAGTCAACTGTTTCAACTACAAAATAAAGTGATTGGAAATTGGTAATTTGGCCAATTTAACACAAAGTTCAAAATATTCCAATTTCAGAATAGGGTCCAGAATAAACAATGCAGGCATTCCTGGCACTAAACTAACATTTCCTCTGCTCATTAGTTATATTTTCAGGCTTCACAAATGAATTCCATTTTGATTTTTTATTCACATAATGAATTTTTATTCAAACCAAAAAATTGAAGATTTACTGTTATGCAATATTGTAATAATTGTATAAATATCATCATCACATTTGTGAATGTATATCAGACCCACCAGCTGGCGTGTATTAGATGTCTGAGGTCGTTTGTTTACTCTTGAACATCGGCAAAAATTTAACATTTCCGCTACTTTGAGCTCAGTTTCAAGCCATTTCCAATACTAAAACCAATCAAAATCATCTCTACTTCTGTAATATATCTTCCATTCTATCAAATGAGACCAAGAAATCGCAAATACAATTATAAAAAAATATACGAAAAAACACTGCAAAGTCGCTGTTTTAATCGAAAATCACAGTCTCAGTTTTTTTCTCTCATTATACACTGTGTGCTGCAGGATTTGTTTTATGTGGTGCACACATACCACATAGATGTATTCTCTCATATCTAGGCCCAAATTTACCACTCACAGCTTATCAAAGTGAGCTGAGCTCATGGTGTAGATCTATGGTTTGGACCCTGAACATACAGCCGTAGATCTACGGGACGGACCCTGAAAGGGTTAACAGTTCTTTTTATATTATTTCCTTTCATCTCCATGAGGAAGTGGAGAAGAATCCTTCTTCAGTAAGCCATGTGTGTCATGAAAGGCAATTAAAATGCCATGAGTAAGGGTCTAGTAACCCTTTCTCCTGTATTAGTTACTAAATTTAAAAAGAACATTTTAAAGTTGGGATGTTTGAATGTGTGTGAATGTAGTACAGATGATAAGAAAGTTGTCTGTGAATGAAAAGCTGAATGTTCTAGCTCGTAAAGAAAGCTGTCTGTGAATGAAAAGAAGCTGGATGTTCTAGCTCTAAGTAAAACACAGCTGAAGGGGGTAGGAAATTTTCATTGAGGAGAAATAAATGGGATTAGGTCAGGTGCATCTGAGAAAATTAGAGTTAAGGGGTAGCAGTAATAATGAATGATCAGTTATGGCATGGAAGGAAAAGAATGAACATAAATGTATAAATTCAAGAATTATGTGGAGTAAAATAAGGGTGGATGTATAAATTCAAGCTGGATGAAAGGTGTAGTGAGCATTTTAAGAAGGGCTGGAACAGCTACAGTATGGAAAAATGTCAACAATAAATATTGCATTAACCTTACTCTCTTTTTCAGTTGTTTGCTTTGGAGCTGCTCTTCTGCAGCACAGCTCGTGGAGTACCACAAAGCTAAGGCCTTCACCAGGACCCCACCTGCTATCATGCCAAATGGAGGCATGTATACACCTGTGGAAGTGAAATGTAGTAGTTGGCTTCACTCATACATGGTACAAGGATTTCAAGGCACAGTAGTAAAAGGATTATACCTCTGCTTCTTTCACTACCTGAACATGTTTTGACCACAAGAAATTTTCATTACTACATGTTGATTTGCAAACATTTTTAAATTCCATAAATTCCTCTCAAGAACAACTACTTTTACTGACATTTTTTTATTCTACTTTCTCACACATTCTTCAAATTATGTTTGTGTCTTCCTTGCTCTCACAAATGAAATGATTTTGCTTTGAAAATACTAGATTCTAACACATTTTGCTTTTAGAATAACTTAGCCAAAATGCAATGATTAGCTGCAGATAACTGCAGTATTGTTGGTAAGTTTAAGTCCTCATTACTTGAGAACATAAACATGGAGATATGCAGAGAAAGCTTTTCAGGCGATGCATCTGATTTTTGTTTTAATAATGCCACAGTACCACTCAGAGATTCAGAAGAAATGCAGCTGCATGTTTGTAGATAAATTTGGATGGATGTGTGAAAGATGGAAGCTGAAAATTAATATAGTAAAATAGGCAAGATAAGAATAAATAGAAACGGGAAAAAAAAGATTAAAGTCAGAATAAAAGGAAGGAGTTAGGGGGAGGTAAATGATGGGGTATTTTTGTAGAAAAAATGGGGAAAAAAAAGTTGCAGAAATCTAAAGAAGAAATTTATACAAAGAATAAGACTGTTACTGAGATCAATTTTTTTTATACAAATTCAAAGGCCCCTCAAGGGGTTTTTTAAACCCCGAAAGGTCCAAAGAAATATTTTTTCCCACTAGGCCCCAAATTATAATATATACGTTTTTTTTTTCCTCCCTTTCAAATTTGGCAGATTGGGCCCTGAGATGCCTTGTCAGCATAAATGGGTCCAAAACACTCAGTGTGTCGTATTGAAAAAACGGGACCACTTAGCACCTTGAGGAGCCCCATTCAATCCCCACTAGAGCAAACAGCGCAAAAAACCACTGGGATTCCTGATTCATGTAGTATTAACACCCCCTTTTAAAGAGAAAAGTGTTTTTGACCCTTTTTAGTGGCTTTGAGGGGGATTGCCAAAAGGGTCGGGGAAAAATTTTAAAAAACCTTGAAATAACCCATGTGCAATATTTGTCAACACCCTTTCAGAAGTCTTATAACCTATGCCCAATAAAGAGAATACCTTCCAAACCCTCCCCCCCCCCAATGTGCCGTATAATTCAAAGGGTTTAACACTCCTCCAGATTATAGACGAAATTAAATAATCGACTGAGAATAAAATTATTCTGGTCACCCAACTGTCATAGGATTTTAATCATCTTTCCACCAGAAAAGGCAAGAAAAAAATTACTGAAAAATTAGTCAGAGAACTTAACCTGTAGGTTACAATACCCTATTGTTAATTTTGTTGTTTCTGCACGGTGAACCAAAAGCCCCAATATTTTAGAAGACACCAACAATAATGAAATTTTAATTTCATAATTCAGGAGTGAATAATACAGAGTTGGGAAGAAACTGATATAAATAGTATTACTATAACATCCTACCAAAATCTCATCAAAATATTCCCTATAGAGAATATTGTTTGTAGTGGCAAAAGGTGAAAAGAAAGATGAGGAAGGTTCTAAAAGATTATTGAGAGAGCGGCAGACACCCTCAAGAACCCGTCCCAGTTGGCTAAGAGAGACAGTGCGCCACCCACGACCCTGCTCCTGCTGCTGCCCCTCTACAGTCACAGCAGCTATGCCATACCTGCAATAATAATAAGATTAATTTATTATAATATACAGTAAAATATAATCTGGAACACTTAAATTAATATCCTTTTTTTTTTTTTCAACAAGTCGGCCATCTCCCACCGAGGCAGGGTGACCCAAAAAAGAAAGAAAATCCCTAAAAAGAAAATGCTTTCATCATCATTCAACACTTTCACCACACTCACACATAGTCACTGTTTTTGCAGAGGTGCTCAGAATACAACAGTTTAGAAGCATATACATATACATATAATAATATAATAATGTATGGAAGAGGGTAAGGTACCTAGGGATTGGCAGAGAGCATGCATAGTTCCTTTGTATAAAGGCAAAGGGGATAAAAGAGAGTGCAAAAATTATAGGGGGATAAGTCTGTTGAGTGTACCTGGTAAAGTGTATGGTAGAGTTATAATTGAAAGAATTAAGAGTAAGACGGAGAATAGGATAGCAGATGAACAAGGAGGCTTTAGGAAAGGTAGGGGGTGTGTGGACCAGGTGTTTACAGTGAAACATATAAGTGAACAGTAATTTAGATAAGGCTAAAGAGGTCTTTGTGGCATTTATGGATTTGGAAAAGGCGTATGACAGGGTGGATAGGGGGCAATGTGGCAGATGTTGCAAGTGTATGGTGTAGGAGGTAGGTTACTGAAAGCAGTGAGAGTTTTTACGAGGATAGTGAGGCTCAAGTTAGAGTATGTAGGAAAGAGGAAATTTTTTCCCAGTAAAAGTAGGCCTTAGACAAGGATGTGTGATGTCACCGTGGTTGTTTAATATATTTATAGATGGGGTGGTAAGAGAAGTAAATGCGAGGGTTTTGGCAAGAGGCGTGGAGTTAAAAGATAAAGAATCACACACAAAGTGGGAGTTGTCACAGCTGCTCTTTGCTGATGACACTGTGCTCTTGGGAGATTCTGAAGAGAAGTTGCAGAGATTGGTGGATGAATTTGGTAGGGTGTGCAAAAGAAGAAAATTAAAGGTGAATACAGGAAAGAGTAAGGTTTAGAGGATAACAAAAAAGATTAGGTGATGAAAGATTGAATATCAGATTGGAGGGAGAGAGTATGGAGGAGGTGAACGTATTCAGATATTTGGGAGTGGACGTGTCAGCGATGGGTCTATGAAAGATGAGGTGAATCATAGAATTGATGAGGGAAAAAGAGTGAGTGGTGCACTTAGGAGTCTGTGGAAACAAAGAACTTTGTCCTTGGAGGCAAAGAGGGGAATGTATGAGAGTATAGTTTTACCAACGCTCTTATATGGGTGTGAAGCGTGGTGATGAATGTTGCGCGAGGAGAAGGCTGGAGGCAGTGGAGATGTCATGTCTGAGGGCAATGTGTGGTGTGAATATAATGCAGAGAATTCGTAGTTTGGAAGTTAGGAGGAGGTGCGGGATTACCAAAACTGTTGTCCAGAGGGCTGAGGAAGGGTTGTTGAGGTGGTTCGGACATGTAGAGAGAATGGAGCGAAACAGAATGACTTCAAGAGTGTATCAGTCTGTAGTGGAAGGAAGGCGGGGTAGGGGTCGGCCTAGGAAGGGTTGGAGGGAGGGGGGTAAAGGAGGTTTTGTGTGCGAGGGGCTTGGACTTCCAGCAGGCATGCGTGAGCGTGTTTGATAGGAGTGAATGGAGACAAATGGTTTTTAATACTTGACGTGCTGTTGGAGTGTGAGCAAAGTAACATTTATGAAGGGATTCAGGGAAACCGGCAGGCCGGACTTGAGTCCTGGAGATGGGAAGTACAGTGCCTGCACTCTGAAGGAGGGGTGTTAATGTTGCAGTTTAAAAACTGTAGTGTAAAGCACCCTTCTGGCAAGACAGTGATGGAGTGAATGATGGTGAAAGTTTTTCTTTTTCGGGCCACCCTGCCTTGGTGGGAATCGGCCCCCCGTGTGATAATAAAAAAAAAAAATATAATAATATCCTTATTCTAATAAATTTATAAAAAACCCCTTGTTGTATTATCAATTATGATTAACAACAATTTAACCCTGGGCCATTCTCCCACTCAGTTAGGGTGACCAAATAAGACAACATCTCATTTCACAAAGGGTGACAAAAAAGGAAATATCATTGTCACATAACTCTTCCTCCAGATCCTATCCGTCAGATAGCCCTCCAACTGCCTTCTCACCCCTCCTCAGAGTGCGGGACACTTTCTTCCCCCAGGATATAAGTGGGTAACTGGTTTCTCTTACACATTAATTCTTCTCATATTTCTGCCTATTTCCATTCACTCCTTCAAACACCTCAACAAGCTCCACAACTCAAAAGCCTCCTTCTACCCTCCCCACAAGGTGATGTGGGGAGGGACCACCAAGGGTATAATTAAGAGGGTTGAAAAGGGGTTGCTGAGGTGGTGTGGGCATGGTGAGAGGAGGGAAAGAGACAGGGTGACATAGAGGGTGTATAAATCTGGGGTGGAAGGTAGGAGGGGTAGGGATTATCCCAGGAATGGTTGGAGGGAGGGAGGGAGAAAAAAAAAGAGGCCTTGAATTTTAGGAGCTTGAGCATTCAGCAGGCTTGTGTGAATATGTTAGCTAACAGCGAATGGAGATAAATGGTTTTTAATGGACGTGCTGCTAGAATGCGAGCAAAGTAACTTCTATGAAGGGAATCAGGAAAACTTGTTAGCCGGACTGGAGTCCTGGAAATGGGAAGTATGGTGCCTGCACTCTGGAGGGGCAGCAAAGATGTCAGTATGCTTCTGGCAAGACAGTAAATGTGCTTCTATTTTTTTCAGGTCACCCTACATTAGTGGGAGATGACCTGTGTGTTAAAAATTATTAATATTAATACCTATATGTACTAGTATTATTAATACCTATACTATTGTTATTAATACCTATACTATTGTTATTAATACCTATACTATTATTATTATTATTACCTATACTATTATTATTACTATTATTATTATTTTTTTTTTAACAAGTCGGCCGTCTCCCACCGAGGCAGGGTGACCCAAAAAGAAAGAAAATCCCCAAAAAGAAAATACTTTCATCATCATTCAACTCTTTCACCTCACTCACATATAATCACTGTTTTTGCAGAGGTGCTCAGAACACAACAGTTTAGAAGCATATACGTATAAAGATACATAACATACCCCTCCAAACTACCAATATCCCGAACCCCTCCTTTAGAGTGCAGGCACTGTACTTCCCATTTCCAGGACTCAAGTCTGGCTATATAAAAATAACCGGTTTCCCTGAATCCCTTCACTAAATATTACCCTGCTCACACTCCAACAGATCGTCAGGTCCCAAATACCATTCGTCTCCATTCACTCCTATCAAACACGCTCACGCACGCCTGCTGGAAGTCCAAGCCCCTCACCCACAAAACCTCCCTTACCCTTCCTTCCAACCTTTTCGAGGATGACCCCTACCCCACCCTCCTTCCCCTACAGATTTAAACGCTCTCCATGTCATTCTACTTTGATCCATTTTCTCTAAATGACCAAATCACCTCAACAAACCCTCTTCAGCCCTCTGACTAATACTTTTATTAACTCCACACCTTCTCCTAATTTCCACACTCCGAATCTTCTGCATAATATTTACACCACACATTGCCCTTAGATAGGACATCTCCACTGCCTCCAATCGCCTCCTCACTGCTGCCTTCACAACCCAAGCTTCATATCCATATAAGTGTGTTGGTACTACTATACTTTCATACATTCCCTTCTTTGCCTCCATAGATAACGTTTTTTTTGTTTCCACATATACCTCAACACACCATTCGCCTTTTTTCCTTCATCAATTCTGTGATTAACCTCATCCTCCATAAATCCATCTGCTGACACGTCAACTCCCAAATATTTGAAAGTATTCACTTCTTCCATACTCCTCCTCCCCAATTTGATATCCAATTTTTCTTTATCTAAATCATTTGATACCTTCATCACCTTACTCTTTTCTATGTTCACTTTCAACTTTCTACCTTTACACACACACTCCCAAACTCGTCCACTAACCTTTGCAATTTTTCTTTAGAATCTCCCATAAGCACAGTATCATCAGCAAAGAGTAACTGTGTCAATTTCTATTTTGTATTTGATTCCCCATAATTTAATCCCACCCCTCTCCTGAACACCCTAGCATTTACTTCTTTTACAACCCCATCTATAAATATATTAAACAACCATGGTGACATTACACATCCCTGTCTAATACCTACTTTTACCTGGAAGTAGTCTCCCTCTCTTCTACACACCCTAACCTGAGCCTCACTATCCTCATAATAACTCTTTACAGCATTTAGTAACTTACCACCTATTCCATATACTTGTAATATCTGCCACATTGCATCCCTATCCATTCTATCATATGCCTTTTCTAAATCCATAAATGCAATAAAAACTTCCCTACCTTTATCTAAATACTGTTTACATGTATGCTTCAATGTAAACACTTGATCTACACATCCCCTACCCACTCTAAAACCTCCTTGCTCATCTGCAATCCAACATTCTGTCTAACTTCTAATTCTTTCAATAATAACCCTACCATACACTTTTCTTGGTATACTCAGTAAACTTATTCCTCTATAATTTTTACAATCTCTTTTGTCTCCCTTCCCTTTATATGAAAGGACTATACATGCTCTCTGCCAATCCCTAGGTACCTTCCCCTCTTTCATACATTTATCAAACAAAAATACCAACCACTCCAACACTGTATCCCCCCCCCTGCTTTTAACATTTCTGTCATGATCCCGTCAGTTCCAGATGCCTTACCCCCTTTCATTCTACATAATGCCTCATGCACCTCCCCCACACTCACATCCTGCTCTTCTTCACTCCTAAAAGGTGGTACACCTCCCTGGCCAGTGTATGAAATTACCGCCTCCCTATCTTCGCCGACATTTAAAAGTTCCTCAAAATATTCTCGCCATCTACCCAATACCTCCATCTCCCCAGCTACTAAGTCCCCTACTCTGTTTTTATCTGACAAATCCATTCGTTCCCTAGGCTTTCTTAACTTGTTTAACTCCAAAACTTTTTCTTATTTTCATTAAAATTTCTTGACAGTGCCTCTCCCACTCTATCATCTGCTCTCCTTTTGCACTCTCTTCACCTTTCTTTTACTCTCCATATACTCTGCTCTTCTTATAACACTTCTGCTTTGTAAAAACTTCTCATAAGCTATGTTTTTGTCTTTTATCACACCCTTTACTTCATCATTCCACCAATCCCTCCTCTTTCCTCCTGCACCCACCCTCCTATAACCACAAACTTCTGTCCCACATTCTAATACTGCATTTTTAAAACTATTCCAACCCTCTTCAACCCCACCCTCTACTCATACTTGCACCAGCCCACCTTTCTGCCAATAGTTGCTTATATCTCACCCGAACTTCCTCCTCCCTTAGTTTATACACTTTCACCTCCCTCTTACTTGTTACCATTTTCCTCTTGTCCCATCTACCTCTTACTCTAACTGTAGCTACAACTAAATAATGATCCGATATATAAGTTGCCCCTCTATAAACATGTACATCCTGGAGCCTACCCATCAACCTTTTATCCACCAATACATAATCTAACACACTACTTTCATTAGGTGCTATATCATACCTTGTATATTTACTTATCCTCTTTATCATAAAATATGTATTACTTATTAACAAACCTCTTTCTACACATAGCTCAATTAAAGGCTCCCCATTTTCATTTACCCCTGGCACCCCAAATTTACCTACTACCCCCTCCACAACATTTTTACCCACTTTAGCATTGAAATCCCCAACCACAAGTACTCTCACACTTGGTTCAAAACTCCTCATGCATTCACTCAACATTTCCCAAAATCTCTCTCTCTCTACACTTCTGTCTTCTCCAGGTGCATATATGCTTACTATAACCCACTTTTAGCTCTAACTCTATTTGAAACCCCTGATCTAATCCCATTTATTCCTATCCACTGAAACTCTCCTGCCCCCTTCACCTTTGTTTACTTAAAGCCAGGACATCCAGCTTCTCATTCATAACGTCAACAATCATCTCTTTCTTATTATTTGCACAACATCCACGCACAGACATCCCACTTTGACAATTTTCTTCTTATTCTTTTTAGTAATTATTACAGGAAAAGGGGTAACTAGCCCATTGTTCCCGGCATTTTAGTTGACTTTTACAACATGCATGGCTTACGGAGGAAAGATTCTTATTCCACTTCCCCATCGATATAAAAGGAAAAGTAATAAGGACAAGAACTATCAAGATAAAATTAAAGAAAACTCAGATGAGTGTGTATAAATAAACATGTACATGTATGTTAGTGTGACCTATACGTACTATTATTATTAATACTTATACTATTATTATTAATACCTATACTATTATCATCAATTTTTTTTTCTCAACAAACCAGCCGCATCCCACGAAGGCAGGGTGGCCCAAAAAGAAAAACAAAAGTCTCTCTTTTTAAATTTAGAAATTTATACAGGAGAAGGGGTTACTAGGCTCTTGCTCCCGGCATTTTAGTCGCCTCCTACAACATGCATAGCTTACGGAATAAGAATTCTGTTCCACTTCCCTATGGAGATAAGAGGAAATAAACAAGAACAAGAATTAGATAGAAAATAGAAGAAAACCCAGAGGGGTGTGTATATATATGCTTGTACAGTGGACCCCCGGTTAATGATATTTTTTCATTCCAGAAGTATGTTCAGGTGCCAGTACTGACCAAATTTGTTCCCATAAAGAATATTGTGAAGTAGATTAGTCCATTTCAGACCCCCAAACATACATGTACAAACGCACTTACATAAATACACTTACATAATTGGTCGCATTTGGAGGTGATCGTTAAGCGGGGGTCCACTGTACATGTATGTGTAGTGTGACCTAAGTGTAAGTAGAAGTAGCAAGATGTATCTGAAATCTTGCATGTGTATGAGACAGAAAAAAAAGACACCAGCAATCCTACCATCATGTAAAACAATTACAGGCTTTCGTTTTACACTCGGCAGAACGGCAGTACCTCCCTGAGTGGTTGCTGTCTAGCAACCTACTACCTACAATTATCATCAATACCTATACTATTATTGGTAGTAGGCTGGTAGATAGCAACCGCCCAGGGAGGTACTACCGTCCTGCCAAGTGAGTGTAAAACGAAAGCCTGTAATTGTTTTACATGATAGTAGGATTGCTGGTGTCCTTTTTTCTGTTTCACAAACATGCAAGATTTCAGGTACGTCTTGCTACTTCTACTTACACTTAGGTCACACTACACATACATGTACAAGCACATATACACATACCCCTCTGAGTTTTCTTCTATTTTCTTACTAGTTCTTGTTCTTGTCTATTTCCTCTTATCTCCATGG
This sequence comes from Cherax quadricarinatus, assembly GCF_026875155.1. Classification (NCBI taxonomy): domain Eukaryota; kingdom Metazoa; phylum Arthropoda; class Malacostraca; order Decapoda; family Parastacidae; genus Cherax; species Cherax quadricarinatus. The sequence goes on along the minus strand of NC_069432.1, from coordinate 33,651,717 downwards.
GGAAGTGTTGTAAGAGGTGACTAAAATGCCAGGAGCAAGGGGCTAGTAACCCCTTCTCCTTTATATATTACTAAATTTATAAGGCAAAACTTTCGTTTTTCCTTTTGGGCCACCTCACCTCAGTTGGATACAGCTGGTATGTTGAAAGAAGAAAAGGAAAGAAGACCTATACTATTATTATTAACCGCTTCACTGGCCGTGCTGCAGTACTACGGCTTTGAGGTCACTGGCTGTGGAGTAGTACTACACCATGAGCTCAGCTCACTCAGATAAGCTTTGAATGGTAAATCTGGGCCTAGATATATGAGAATGGGTCTATGCAGTAAGTGTGCACCATATAAAAAAAAAAATCCTGCAGCATGCAGTGCATAATGAGAAAAAAACTGTGACCGTGTTTTTGGTTGAAAACAGTGACTTTGCTGTGTATTTTTGTAAGGATTTTGTAGTTTTATTCTTGGTTTTTTGGTCTCATTTGACAGAATAGAAGATATATTACAGAAATAGAGATGATTTTGAGTGGTTTCAGAACTGAAAATGGCTTGAAATTGAGCTCAAAATAGTGGAAATGTTTGATTTTTACAGATATTCAAGAGTATACAAATCACATCACTCGTCCAATACATGTCCAACTGGTGGGTCTAATATGCATTTATGAATGCACTGATAATGTTTATACATAATTATACATTTACTGCATAACAGTAAATCTTCTATTTTTTTGTTTGAATAAAAATTCTTTGTGTGAATAAAACATCAAAATGGAATTCATGAGTATAGCCTGGGAATGTAACTAATGAACAAAAGAAATGTCATTTTAGCACCAGGAATGCCTGCATTGTTTATTCTGGACCTATCTTGAAAATGGAATATTTTGATATTTGTGTAAAATTGGCCAAATTACCCATTTCTGATCACTTTATTGGATAGTTGAAATAGTTGACTGAGCTCAATCGATAAAATGGAACCCATACTAGTGAAATAGCTAAGAATTTGGTTGACTGGAACAATGTAAGTGGCCTAAAAAAGGACTCAAAGTGGGCAAAATCACCAATGTGTAAATACTGCTGACACAGCAAAATTCACAAAAGTGTAATTTTGTCAATTTTCCATTAAATTTTGTACTTTTTGTTTTAATACCTTCAGAAAAAGATTCTCTGCCGTTTCGTAAGAAAAACTAACATTTATTTTTTGGCAGACGATGCAACATCCCCCCAATGAAAAGCAGGGGTGTCACTAGCACGTTAAGAGACCATGCAATAAGTGTCAGGGGCCCGAGACTGTTCAACTGCCTCCCAGCATACATAAGGGGTATTACCAACAGACCCCTGGCAGTCTTCAAGCTGGCACTGGACAAGCACCTAAAGTCGGTTCCTGACCAGCCGGGCTGTGGCTCGTACGTTGGTTTGCGTGCAGCCAACAGTAACAGCCTGGTTGATCAGGCTCTGATCCACCAGGAGGCCTGGTCACAGACCAGGCCGCGGGGGCGTTGACCCCCGGAACTCTCTCCAGGTAAACTCCAGGTAAACAGTGTGGACAAGTTTCAGATTGGGGATCTGGATAGTGAAAAGGTTAATACCTATACTTTTATTATTATTTATTATTTTTTATTATCACACTGGCTGATTCCCACCAAGGTAGGGTGGCCTGAAAAAGAAAAACTTTCACCATCATTCACTCCATCACTGTCTTGCCAGAAGGGTGCTTTACACTACAGTTTTTAAACTGCAACATTAACACCCCTCCTTCAGAGTGCAGGCACTGTACTTCCCATCTCCAGGACTCAAGTCCGGCCCGCCGGTTTCCCTGAACCCCTTCATAAATGTTACTTTGCTCACACTCCAACAGCACGTCAAGTATTAAAAACCACTTGTCTCCATTCACTCTTATCAAACACGCTCACGCATGCCTGCTGGAAGTCCAAGCCCCTCGCACACAAAACCTCATTTACCCCCTCCCTCCAACCTTTCCTAGGCCGACCCCTACCCCGCCTTCCTTCCACTACAGACTGATACACTCGAAGTCATTCTGTTTCGCTCCATTCTCTCTACATGTCCGAACCACCTCAACAACCCTTCCTCAGCCCTCTGGACAACTGTTTTGGCAATCCCGCACCTCCTCCTAACTTCCAAACTACGAATTCTCTGCATTATATTCACACCACACATTGCCCCCAGACATGACATCTCCACTGCCTCCAGCCTTCTCCTCGCTGCAACATTCATCACCCATGCTTCACACCCATGTAAGAGCGTTGGTGAAACTATACTCTCCTACATTCCCCTCTTTGCCTCCAAGGACAAAGTTCTTTGTCTCCACAGACTCCTAAATGCACCACTCACCCTTTTCCCCTCATCAATTCTATGATTCACCTCATCTTTCATAGACCCATCCGCTGACACGTCCACTCCCATAGGTATTATTAATACCCATTTTTTTTTTTAACAAGTCGGCCGTCTCCCACCGAGGCAGGGTGACCCAAAAAAGAAAGAAAATCCCCAAAAAGAAAATACTTTCATCATCATTCAACTCTTTCACCTCACTCACACATAATCACTGTTTTTGCACAGGTGCCCAGAATACAACAGTTTAGAAGTATATATACGTATAAAGATACACAATATACCCCTCCAAACTGCCAATATCCTGAACCCCTCCTTTAGAGTGCAGGCATTGTACTTCCCATTTCCAGGACTCAAGTCCGCCTATATAAAAATAACCGGTTTCCTGAATCCCTTCACTGTGTGTACAGGTAGAAAGTTGAAAGTGAACATAGAAAAGACTAAGGTGATGAGGGTATCAAATGATTTACATAAAGAAAAATTGGATATAAAATTGGGGAGAAGGAATATGGAAGAAGTGAATGTTTTCAGATATTTGGGAGTTGATGTGTCAGCGGATGGATTTATGAAGGATGAGGTTAATCATAGAATTGATGAAGGAAAAATAGGCGAGTGGTGTGTTGAGGTACATGTGGAGACAAAAAACGTTATCTATGGAGGCAAAGAAGGGAATGTATGAAAGTATAGTAGTACCAACACTCTTATATGGGTGTGAAGCTTGGGTGGTAAATGCTGCAGCGAGGAGGCGGTTGGAGGCAGTGGAGATGTCCTGTCTAAGGGCAATGTGTGGTGTGAATATTATGCAGAAAATTCAGAGTGTGGAAATTAGAAGGTGTGGAGTTAATAAAAGTATTAGTCAAAGGGCTGAAGAGGGGTTGTTGAGGTGGTTTGGTCATTTAGAGAGAATGGATCAAAGTAGAATGACATGGAAAGCGTATAAATCTGTAGGGGAAGGAAGGCGGGGTAGGGGTCGTCCTCGAAAAGGTTGGAGGGAGGGGATAAAGGAGGTTTTGTGGGCAAGGGGTTTGGGCTTCCAGCAAGCGTGTGTGAGCATGTTAGATAGGAGTGAATGGAGACAAATGGTATTTGGGACCTGATGAGCTGTTGGAGTGTGAGCAGGGTAATATTTAGTGAAGGGATTCAGGGAAACCGGTTATTTTTATATACCCGGACTTGAGTCCTGGAAATGGGAAGTACAATGTCTGCATTTTAAAGGAGGGGTTTGGGATATTGGCAGTTTGGAGGGATATGGCGTGTATCTTTATACGTATATACTTCTAAACTGTTCTTCCATGGGGAAGTGGAACAGAATTCTTCCTCCGTAAGCCATGCGTGTTGTAAGAGGCGACTAAAATGCCGGGAGCAAGGGGCTAGTAACCTTTTCTCCTGTATATATTACTAAATGTAAAAGGAGAAACTTTCGTTTTTCCTTTTGGGCCACCCCGCCTCGGTGGGATACGGCCGATGTGTTGAAAGAAAGAAGACTTCTAAACTGTTGTACTCTGAGCACCTCTGCAAAAACAGTGATTATGTGAGAATGAGGTGAAAGTGTTGAATGATGATGAAAGTATTTTCTTTTTGGGGATTTTCTTTCTTTTTTGGGTCACCCTGCCTCGGTGGGAGACAGCCGACTTGTTGAAAAAAAAAAATTATTATTAACACTAATGTCAATAATAAAAAGATTTATTATATACTGTGATAAACTATAGCACAAATTTAATCCTATAAAGAAAACCATGGTCTTCTGTGAAGCAACATATGGCTATCGATAAAGAAAATCATGGCTGCCTATGAGAAGAGTTGCATCTGATGTTTTTGTTGGGGGGCTGTACAACAGCATGGGATCATTAATATTAAAACAATCAAAAAATCCTTAAAATACCTGTGAAATAAACCATGGTTACCAGTTGGAACCCCTGAAGCTTGTGATGCAACCATAGAAAACAGTGTCTGCAACTGATATAACCAACCATGGAATGTCTCTGGACGAGGATGGTCACCCTAAAGACAAGAACACAAGCCTTATGCATTGAGTTAACAAGAAAATTAATAAGATATTGCATTATAAAGGTTAGATCATAAATATACCGAGCATTTCACATTATGCTCAGTACTGTATTAAACATATATAAATATAAATGTATGTATGTATGTTTAGACTTCAGAGAACAAGCAAAATACAGTGGACCCCCGCTTAACGATCACCTCCCAATGCGACCAATTATGTAAGTGTATTTATGTAAGTGCGTTTGTACGTGTATGTTTGGGGGTCTGAAATGGACTAATCTACTTCACAATATTCCTTATGGGAACAAATTCGGTCAGTACTGGCACCTGAACATACTTCTGGATTGAAATAATATCGTTAACCGGGGGTCCACTGTATTTACATTTATCTCAGGCCAGAGGAGACTAGAACCCATGAGCTTTGGGACAAAGTACACAGTACTATACACACCATGCCAGACCAGACAACACTCTGGAACCCACCCAAGCTTGGCATTTGATCCCGAGTAACTGGCACCAGGCTGGCGATTGCTTTTTATCTCCTCTCCTACATGCATTGACCAATGACAGATATTAGAATGTTTAGACTTCATAGAACAAGCAAAATATTTAAAACATTTAAAAAACTAAAATAGAAAATAAACTACTAGTTACCAAAAAATAAAAATAGCAACACTTACCCTATTCTTGAAAGTGTGATGAACATTTTCTCTCTGACAGAGACGATGAATAAGATTAACAAGATCAAGGTTGGGCAGCTGGCCATTAAGACCTTCCACTTTCACATCTATGTGACTCACATGTGAACTATGAAGTTCCAGGTTTATGGCAGCCTGCAATTATTATTAAATGTTATATATTAACAGCATATAAAACTAAGAGGTTGATGAATAAGACAAATATGCAAAACTTGGATATCTTTACAATAGATATGTTGCAGCGAGGAGAAGGCTGGAGGCAGTGGAGATGTCATGTCTGAGGGCAATGTGTGATGTGAATATAATGCAGAGAATTCGTAGTTTGGAAGTTAGGAGGAGGTGCGGGATTACCAAAACTGTTGTCCAGAGGGATGAGGAAGGGTTGTTGAGGTGGTTCGGACATGTAGAGAGAATGGAGCGAAACAGAATGACTTCAAGAGTGTATCAGTCTGTAGTGGAAGGAAGGCAGGGTAGGGGTCGGCCTAGGAAAGGTTGGAGAGAGGGGGTAAAGGAGGTTTTGTGTGCGAGGGGCTTGGACTTCCAGCAGGCATGCGTGAGCGTGTTTGATAGGAGTGAATGGAGACAAATGGTTTTTAATACTTGACGTGCTGTTGGAGTGTGAGCAAAGTAACATTTATGAAGGGGTTCAGGGAAACCGGCAGGCCAGACTTGAGTCCTGGAGATGGGAAGTACAGTGCCTGCACTCTGAAGGAGGGGTGTTAATGTTGCAGTTTAAAAACTGTAGTGTAAAGCACCCTTCTGGCAAGACAGTGATGGAGTGAATGATGGTGAAAGTTTTTCTTTTTCGGGCCACCCTGCCTTGGTGGGAATCGGCCAGTGTGATGATAAAAAAAAATGAAAAAAAAAAATAATGTTTCACTAACCAGTGACTTTATCAAGTGGGAAGATATTATCTTGACATTACAGCTGGTAAGTATAAATGAACTATGGTTTAAATTAACCAATGTAGAAAATAAACATTTTCCTCAATTTCCATGCATGGATTTTTAAGCTTTCCATATTTTTATTCAATACACCATCCCCCTCCCACTGAGGCAGGGTCACTCAAAAATAGATGAAACATGCATTAGTATTAGTATTATTATATTCATGAAAAACACCAAACCCCTAAGGGTCATTCAATGCTGCACAGCAGAGGTGAGCTAAATAGTGGAGAGGGTGAGGTGAAGGTTTTGAGAGAAAGACTAACAGAAAGGATAGGCAGTCACTATTAATGTAACAAATTCATGTCAGTTGCACATTCTGTACCTGCAAGATGACATACAGTACTGTTAGGTAATTAATGCAACATTTTATTGTGGAAACATTTTGCCTTCAATGACACCTGACTAGAAATTATAAAGAACCTAACTGCCTTGAATCATCATTAATCGCTATTTCTAACACAATTAAACAGAATAAAGGCAGTTTCATCATCTCTGAAGTATTAGCAATTCACCTTAAAACAATAAACCCTGCCATTACATAGCTGCTGCTGCTGCTACTACTACCACAAGTCCTACTACAACTACTACTACCACAAGTCCTACTACAACTACTACTACCACAAGTCCTACTACAACTACTACTACCACAAATACTACAACAATTACTACTACTACCACCACAAGTGCTACAACTACTACTATTACCATGTGTACTATAATTACTACTACTACTACCACCACCACAAGTACTACAACTACTATTACAAGTATTACTACTACTACCTACAACAATTATATTATGCTTTGGTTTAGAAACACACATAGGCAAACACTAGGACATATTTGTTAGAAAACGCTTCGGTGGTCCCAGGACTGAAAAGTTTGCTAATAAATATGTCCTAGTGTTTGCTTACATGTCTTTCTAAACCAACTTGTCGGTATATATTACTAAGGTTCACACCATATTATGCTTTGCACCTCACTTTAATACCTATATATACCTCAGTGTCCCTGTATTGTTTGTAATGGCTTGACAAAGCTCCTGGAGAGCAAAGTGCTGCCTGAATACAATGTCACATTAGTTGTTCATGTGTCCTTTTACCTAACATATTGTCGGTAATACCAACATTTTTATAGCATACAGTACTGTGCTGCACACATTATTTATACTCTTACACATGACCTTCTCCATGGGGAAGTGGAAAAGAATTCTTCCTCTGTAAGCCATGTGTGTCATAAGAGGCAACTAACATGCCAGGAGCAAGGTGCTAGTAACCCCTTCACCTCCATAAATTACTAAACTTAAAAAGAAAAATTTTCGTTTTTCCTTCTAGGTCATGGCTAGGATATGGCTGGTTTGTTGGAAAAAAAAAATACGACCTATACTGATCTGACGATTGTGTCATCATCCTTGGTTCTTTGTATTTTCCTTTACAGTATATTTGCTTTTTGCAAACTTGTCACTGTACATTGGCATGTACAGTGACTAATCACTTAACTGAACCAAAGTGAGGAAATTGTCTTCCAATAAATTAGGATTTAAATTAAGCATAGACAAATTTTAGGACAGAATGCCTTCCAAATCAGCACTAATTATTCATGGCAAGGAAGATGAATAAATATATGAAATCCATACCTGTATAGCTCCAGCTCGCCCCTCAAGGTCTCCATGGTCGAGAACTCCAGCGCCACTTTGGGTGCGGTGGTAAGCCTGCAGCCATGCTTGTGCCCCTAATTGCTCATGCTCTGTCACCAAGAAAATCAAGTCCTTTGCCCAGTACACTTGTTCTGTTGTCAGAATGTGAAGAAAAACGAAGGATAACCAAGTTCCAAGAATAAAAAAAACATTTTAATCAATAATTTAAGAACAGTCAGAATTAGTTTTAAGTGCATGAGTAATGGAAAAATGCTACAGAAAAATGAACTAGATTCCAAAATGACAACATTTAATACTGTCCTTACATTGAATATGAATGTTTCACTGCATGATCCAAGAGTACAGTACTGTATTCTCTTTTATTATTGCTGTGTAAGGTGGCAAACTACACGATAATAAAGATTAATTTAGTCTAAACCTTAAACATGATTAACCCTTTGACTGTTTTGGTCGTATATATACATGTACGTCTTACGAGCCACCGTTTTTGACGTATATATACTCATCAATTCTAGCGGCTTCAAATCAAGCAGGAGAAAGCAGGTAGGCCTACATGTGAGAGAATGGGTCTGTGTGGTTAGTGTGCACCATATAAAAAAAATCCTGCAGCATGCAGTGCATAATGAGGAAAAAAAAAAAACTCAGACCGTTTTTTTTAATTAAAATGCTGACTTTGTGGTCCATTTTTGTAAAGTATTTATTGTTGTATTCTCGTTTTTTTTGGTCTCATTTGATAGAATGGAAAACATATTGTAGAAATAGAGGTGATTTTGACTGGTTTTACTATGAAAAGAACCTTGAAATGGAGCTCAAAGTAGGGGAAATGTTTGATTTTTGCCAATGTTCAAAAGTAAACAAATGATGTCATTTTCCAATAAATGTCTAAGTAGCCATTCTAATATGCAGTCATGAATGGGTTGACATTATTTATACAATTATTACAATATTGCAGTAGTCTGCATAACAGTAAATCTATTTTTTGTTTGAATAAAAATTCAAAATAAAAAGCAAGAGTAATATCACAGGGGCCTGGAGACGTGACTGATGAACAAAGAAAATGTTATTTTAGAGCCAGGAATGTCTGCATTGTTCATTCTGGTCCTATTTTGAAATTGTTATATTTTTTAATTTTCGTGAAATTGGCCAAATTGCAAATTTCTGACCATGTTATTGGGTAGTTGAAATCAGTAAATGGGCAGTTTCTTGTACTCAATCGACAGAAAAAATGGAATTCTAAAGAAATATCTATGAATTTGGTCGACTGGAACAATGGAATTAGCCGAAAATAGGGCTCAAAGTGGGCGAAATCGCTGATTCGTAAATATCGCTGAGGTCGCTAACTTCGCGAGAGCGTAGTTCCATCAGTTTTCCATCAAATTTTGTTCTTTCGGTGTCATTACAATCAGGAAAAGATTCTTTATCATTTCATAAGATTTTTTGGGGGGGGGGAAGGGGGGGGGATCCTGTGACACCAGGAGACACCTCAGGATTTGGGGTTGTGACAGTCAAGGGGTTAAATAATTATATTACTGTAAAGGGACATACTCCGCCTCACAACCTGAGTTAAAGCACTATATTTTAAAAATACCATATTCATGAAAGAATAAAATTGTAGACGTACTGGAGAAGAAGTGAGCCATGGCAAGCATTAGAACTATAGATGGTGCAGTACCCTGGAGAAGGGACGATGGGGGACGGTATGGAGCAGAAACTACCACTGCCTCGGTGCTGCTTCCACGTGGGGCTCGTAGAATGCCATAAACATTCTTACCAGAAAAACTCTGCATCAGAAAAAAATATACAGGCATTTGAAAATGAAACTAAAATATTTCCTCCTCTCCAAGTATGATTTATCATGATTCTGCAATTTCTAAAGTATACTTAAGAGGATTTTCATAAAAGCTAAGTGTAACTGGCACTATATGATATCAAGATTTAACTTTCTAACTTCATATATATTTAACAATTTATTAATTATCTTATTACATTCTAAATTCAGCAATTTAAAAAAAAAATGAAGTTGGCCTTTCAATATAATGCATCCTCAAGACAACTCTGTACACCTTTAAGACAACTTACTTAAGATAATTTATGGTATTTCCTTAACCCTCTCAGGGTTTCCAACATACTAGTACGGCTAACGCACCAGGGTTATTGACGTACTAGAATGCCTAAATTCTAGCACCTTCAAATCTATTGAGAGAAAGCTGGTAGGCCTACATATGAAACAATGGGTCTATGTGGTCAGTGTGCACAGTATAAAAAAAATCCTGCAGAACACAGTGCATAATGAGAAAAAAAAAGACTCTGACCATGTTCTTGGTTTAAAACAGCAACTTTGCAGTGTATTTTCGTATGGTATTTATGGTTGTATTTTAGTTTTCCTGGTATCATTTTATAGAATGGAAGACATATTACAGAAATTGAGATGATTTAGATTGGTTTCATAATGAAAAATACCTCGAGATTGAGCTCAAAGTAGCAGAAATGTTCGATTTTTACCAAAGTTCAAAAGTAAACAAATCATGCCAAGCGTCCAATACACGACAACTGGTGAGTCTAATATTCTTTCACAAGTGCGCTGATATTATTTATACCATTTCTACACCATTTATGCACTAATGCAATAGACTGCATAAGAGTAAATCTTCTATTTTTTGGGAGAATAAAAATTCGAAGTGGAAAGCAAAAGAGATGTAAGAGGGGCCTGGGGATGTGACTAATGAACAGAGAAAATGTTATTTTGGGTGCCAGGAATGTCTTTCTTGTTTATTCTGGACCCTATTTGGAAATTGGCATTTTCTGAAATTTGTGAAATTGGCAAAATTGCCAATTTCTGACCACTTAATTGGATAGTTGAAATAGGTAAATGGGTGGTTTCTTGTACTCATTCGATAGACAAAATGGAGTTCTAGCAAAATAGATTTAATTTTTATTGACTAGTACAGAGGAATTGGCCGAAAATAAGGCTCAAAGTGGGCGAAATCGTCGAGACCGCTAACTTCGCAAGAGCATAATTCCATAAGTTTTCCATCAAATTTCATACTTTTGGTGTCATTATGATTGGGAAAAGATTCTCTATCATTTCATAAGAAAAAATAATTTTTTTTCCAAAAAATTTTCGACCCTGAGAACGAGTTTAGGAGAGGGCCTCTCGACCCTGAAAGGGTTAAGACATCTTACAATACTACTTTTTCATGGCAATTTACAGTACCTTCCAAAGTACGTACTTAAGGAATTTCACTACTGCAACTTTATTCAACAAATCATTAGAATCTGCAACTTTCCCAATGATGCTTAAGATAGCTAGGGTTACCCCAATACACAAAAAAGGAAATCTAGCTGAGGTGAATATCCAATTTGCCATTACTATCTAAAATCTTTAAAAAATAATTCATGAGTGAATTTACTCCTTCCTACTATCTCATACTATACTCAACCCCTGCCAGTTTGGGGCAGAGGCTGAATATATTGTAAGCTACATAAAGCTTGAACTGTTTTAATGAAAATAGTAATGAATATCCTCCGGGCCTCATCATAGACTTGTGGAAAGCTTTCGATAAAGTGGACCACACATCTTGCATCTTAAACCAGAACATTATGGGGTCAGAGGTGATACTCTAGCATACCTAGTCTTATCCTAGCAACAGACACCAGAATTTGTCCATTAATGGTGTATCCTCATCAATTTAGCCTGTTGATACAGGAATACCTCAGGGCAGTGTTCTTGGCTCTTCTTCACATATATCAACAATCTCCCCAGTGCATTTCGTCTCCTTGAACCTGCTATGTTTGCAAATGACACAACTTTTGTCATCTCCCATTCAAATTCAACTTCTCTCAACAACACTGTAAACAATGAGCTCCTAAAAATATCTACATGGATAACTACCAACAAACTCACCTTTAAAACCTACTACAGGATATTTAGAAACAGAGCTTCAAATATCCAACTAAAGATACTGATCAATGGTTCCCTCATTGTAAGATACACTGAGGGTATATACTTAGATCTTCACTCTGACTGTAGCTTATCCAGAACATAACTAAGAAGGTCTCCAAAACAGTAGGCATCTTCTCCAAGATATGTTACTGTGTACCTCAAACAGCACTACTTACATCGTATTACTCTCTAATCTCTCATTACCTCACCTAAGGTATTTGTGCTTGGGGATTTATTATGTACATCAAATTACCTAAAAACATTCAACAAAAAGCTCTTATGCAGACTATCACCCATTCCAGTTCCAGACAAGACACTCCCCCCACTCTTCAAAAAACTGAATTTAATTATACTACTGGTCTGAATATCGTACAATTCAGATTTAAACCACTGTTTTTGGCGAATTTTTACTCCGGGTTTCATACATCAACTCAGAAATCATCTGTATCAGATGCGTCCACCCGCCCAGGACGCTGCTGCCTGACTCAGTCTGCCTCTGTCACTTGTCGAGTGAACAACGCGCATTCATCCATTGTTTCTGGTGCTTGTGTATTGAGTGCAACTGCGAAATAAGCCACCATGGGGCCAAAGAAAGTTCAGAGTGCCAGCCCTTTGGTAAAGAAGGTGAGAAACACGCTAGAATTCAAGAAAGAGCTTGTATCAAAATATGAAAGTAGCGTACATGTGGCTGAGCTCACCAGGATGTATGGGAAGTCCAAATAAAAAATCAGTTCCATCCTGGTGAAGAAAGTAAAAATCAAGGAAGCTGATGTTGCGAAAGTGGTAAATATGCTAACGAAACAGAGATCACAAGCAATCGAAGATGTGGAGAAGTTGCTGTTGGTGTGGATCAACAAAAAACAGTTAGCGGGAGTGCAGTGACTCTCAAGCTGGTCCTAGTGCCAGTAAAAGACAAAGAAGGGAAGTAACCCTGGATAGGGCTTTGATACCTGAAGTCCTTATGGAGAGGGATTTCTCTTCCATACAACAACCACTCCTCTCTCTCTCCCCTCCTCGCCTTCTTCCATACGCCAATAAGAGTCTTCAATAAAGGTATGTAATAGTGTTTAAATATTCATTTATCCATTAAAATTAGTGCTTTATATTTATTTCTCATTGTTTTCTGTATGTACAATTATAGTTATTCTCTATAAAATGTGGTTTTTGTTAATATTTTTGGGTGTCTGGAATGGATTAATTAGATTTACATTATTTCTTATGGGAAATGTTACTTCGGTTGTTGTCTAATTCGGATTTCAACCGATTTTCTAGAACAGATTAAGGATGAAAACTGGGGTGCCACTGTATTTTTTTTTTTTTAACAAAACAGCCATATCCCACTGAATAAGAGTGACCTAAAAAGAAAAACAAAAGTTTTTCTTTTTAAATTAAGTAATTTATATAGAAGGGGTTACTAGCCCCTTGCATTTTAGTCGCCGCTTACGACATGCATGACCTACTGAGGAAGAATTCTGTTCTACTTTTCCATGGAAAGTTATATGCTTAATTGTACTATAGTGGAACCTTGGTTTTCGTATGCCCTAGGCTGTACGTAAAACTATAGTTATTCTCTATAAAATGTATTTTTGTTAATATTTTTGGGTGTCTAGAACAGAGTAATTGGATTTACATTATTTCTTATGGAAAATATTAACAAAAAATACATTTTATAGAGAATAACTATAGTTTTACGTACAGCCTAGGGCATACGAAAACCAAGGTTCCACTGCATACATGTTTATATGTATTTTTTTTTTTAACATTTCGGCTGTTTCCCACCGAGGCAGGGTGACCCACAAAGAAACCCCAAAAAGAAAGAAAACTGCAAAAAGAAAGAAAAAACTTTCATCATTCAACACTTTCACCATCACTCATACATAATCAGTCTTTGCAGAGGTGCTCAGATACGGCAGTTTAGATGTCCCTCCAAACTGCCAATATCCTAAACCCCTCCTTTAAAGTGCAAGCATTGTACAGTGGAGCCTTGGTACGCAAACAGCTTCCTACTCAAACAAAGCTCAGCACTCAACCAAACAAACATGACCTGCCAGAACTTCACTGCAAACTACAGCCTCTCCTCACTTAGCAATGTACAAGTTTACTGACGCCTTGGACTTACGACGGGGTCTCTGACCAGTAGTTATACCTAAATAATGTATATTAGAGTTCATTTCCTCTATTCTGTTTATTTCAATATACAATAAACATTTAAAAATATACCAGAAATATTATAAATGGTGTAAAGGTGACATTAAAACAATAACAAAGACGGATGACACAAACCCACTACCATTATAGTATGCTCCTCACTTAGCGATGAATTCATTTAACGATGTGGTCTTAGGAACGGAACTCCGTCGTTAAGTGAGGAGAGGCTGTATTTCATGTTGCTTAACATTTTATGTGTTTTTTTATATTGTTTGTATAAATAAGTCACCATGAGGCCCAAGAAGGTCAGTGATAACAACCAACCAAAAAGAAAATTAGGTGCAAAGAATTTGTTTGATACTCGAACGGATCGGCACTCGAGCAGCCTTCTGGAATGAATTACATTTGAGTACCGATGCTCCACTGTACCTCCTATTTCCAAAACTCAAGTCCAGCTAACCGGTTTCCCTGAATCCCTTTACAAAATATTACCCTGCTCACATTCCAACAGTTCATCAGGTCCCAAAAACCATTCGACTCCATTCACTTCTATCTAACATGCTCATGCACACTTGCTGGAAGTCCAAGCCCCTCACACACAAAACCTCCTTTACCCCCTCCCTCCAACCCTTCCTAGGCCGACCCCTACCCCACCTTCCCTCCACTATAGATTTATACACTCTAGAAGTCATTTTATTTTGTTCCATCCTCTCTACATATCTGAGCCACCTCAACAACCCCTCCTCAGCCCTCTGAATAATAGTTTTGGTAATCTTGCACCTCCTCCTAATTTCCAAATTATGAATTCTCTGCATTATATTCACACTACACATTGCCCTCAGACATGACATTTCCACTGCCTCCAGCCTTCTCTTTGTTGCAACATTCACCACCCATGTTTCACACCCATATAAGAGTGTTGGTACAACTATACTCTCATACATATACCTCTTTGCTTCCCTGGACAAAGTTCTTTGTCTCTACAGACTCTTAAGTGCACCACTCCCATTTTTCCCCTCATCAATTTTATGTTTCACCTCATCTTTCATAGACCCATCTGCTGACATGTTCACTCCTAATTATCTGAATGCATTCACCTCCTCCATACTTTCTCCCTCCAATCCGATATCCAATCTTTCATCACCTAATTTTTTTGTTATCCTCATCACCTTACTCTTTCCTATATTCACTTTTAATTTTCTTCTTTTACATACCCTACCAAACTCATCCACCAACCTCTGCAACTTCTCTTCACAATCTCCCAAAAGCACATTGTCATCAACAAAGAGCAACTGTGACAACTCCTACTTTGTGTTAGATTTTTTATCATTTAACCCCACACCTCTTGCCAAAGCCCGAGCAATCACTTCTCTTACAACCCCACCTATAAATGTATTGAACAACCATGGTGACGTCACACATCCTTGTCTAAGGTCTACTTTTACTGGGAAATAATCTCCCTCTCCTACACACTCTAACCTGAGCTTCACTATCCTCATAAAAACTCTTCAGTTTTCAGTAGCCTGCCTCCTATTCCATACATTTGCAACATCTGCTACATTGCCCCCCTATCCACGCTGTCATATGCCTTTTCCAAATCCATGTATGCCACAAAAACCTCTTTACCCTTATCTAAATACTGGTCACCTATATAAGAACATAAGAAAGAAGGAACACCACAGCAGGCCTACTGGCCCATGCGAGACAGGTCCACGTCTCCTACCAGCTTAAGCCAATGCCCCAACCTAGTCAGGTCAGGTTACATTCACTTAAGGAAGGAACACGGCAACTAACCTAGTAGCACAAGCTAATCAGGTCCAACTTACACCCACTCATGTATTTATCTAACCTATTTTTAAAACTACACAACGTTTTAGCCCGAATAACTGTACTTGGGAGTTTGTTCCACTCATCCACAACTCTATTACCAAACCAGTGCTTTAAATAACAAAAAGGCACAATACCGTGACTGGAACGATACACAAATAACCCGCACATAAAAGAGAGAAGCTTACGACGACGTTTCGGTCCGACTTGGACCGTGTGACTTTGTCAATGGTCCAAGTCGGACCGAAACGTCGTCGTAAGCTTCTCTCTTTTATGTGCGGGTTATTTGTGTAAACCAGTGCTTTCCTATATCCTTCCTGAATCTGAATTTTTCCAATTTAAAACCATTGCTACGAGTCCTGTCTAGGCTAGATATTTTCAGCATGTTATTTACATCCCCTTTATTTATTCCTGTCTTCCATTTATACACCTCAATCATATACCCCCTGATTCTATGCCTTTCTAGAGAGTGCAGATTCAGGGCCCTCAGTCTATCCTCACAGGGAAGATTTCTGATACATGGGATCAACTTTGTCATCCTCTTTTGTATGTTTTCCAGAGTATTTATATCCATTCTGTAATACGGTGACCAAAACTGTGCAGCATAATCTAAATGAGGCCTAACGAAGGATATATAGAGTTGAAGAACAACCTGAGGACTCCTATTATTTATGCTTCTTGATATGAAGCCAAGGATTCTGTTAGCTTTAATGCAAACATTTATGCACTGTTGTCTTGGTTTCAGTTACTGTAAACACTTGGTCCCTTATTATTATTATTATTATTATTATTATTATTAAATTTTCTTTACCTTATCCTTCCCCATTGGATAATGCAAGGTAAAATTATGGGTGAATGTATCCAAGCCCAACTGGGTGAAATGAGCAGCCAGCCAAGAATACGGCATGCTTGAAGAATGCTTCTCTGCCTCCTCGGTTAAACTCTGAAATAAATATTGAATTATGCATCACTCATAAAGTTATTAAAATAAAGTTATTCAAATAAAAAAAATTGACTTCAATCACCTGGGAAACAAACAGTGAAACATTTTTCTATTAATTTTTTTTTTTTATTATCACACTGGCCGATTCCCACCAAGGCAGGGTGGCCCGAAAAAGAAAAACTTTCACCATCATTCACTCCATCACTGTCTTGCCAGAAGGGTGCTTTACACTACAGTTTTTAAACTGCAACATTAACACCCCTCCTTCAGAGTGCAGGCACTGTACTTCCCATCTCCAGGACTCAAGTCCGGCCTGCCGGTTTCCCTGAACCCCTTCATAAATGTTACTTTGCTCACACTCCAACAGCACATCAAGTATTAAAAACCATTTGTCTCCATTCACTCCTATCAAACACGCTCACGCATGCCTGCTGGAAGTCCAAGCCCCTCGCACACAAAACCTCCTTTACCCCTCTCTCCAACCTTTCCTAGGCCGACCCCTACCCCGCCTTCCTTCCACTACAGACTGATACACTCTTGAAGTCATTCTGTTTCGCTCCATTCTCTCTACATGTCCGAACCACCTCAACAACCCTTCCTCAGCCCTCTGGACAACAGTTTTGGTAATCCCGCACCTCCTCCTAACTTCCAAACTATGAATTCTCTTGCATTATATTCACACCACACATTGCCCTCAGACATGACATCTCCACTGCCTCCAGCCTTCTCCTCGCTGCAACATTCATCACCCATGCTTCACACCCATATAAGAGCGTTGGTAAAACTATACTCTCATACATTCCCCTCTTTGCCTCCAAGGACAAAGTTCTTTGTCTCCACAGACTCCTAAGTGCACCACTCACTCTTTTCCCCTCATCAATTCTATGATTCACCTCATCTTTCAAAGACCCATCCGCTGACACGTCCACTCCCAAATATCTGAATACATTCACTTCCTCCATACTCTCTCCCTCCAATCTGATATTCAATCTTTCATCACCTAATCTTTTTGTTATCCTCATAACCTTACTCTTTCCTGTATTCACCTTTAATTTTCTTCTTTTGCACACCCTACCAAATTCATTTATGATTTATGATTAACACATCGGATGTTTCCAAGTGAGCCAGGGTGACCCGTAAAAGAAGAAACACTTTCATCATCATTCACTCCATCACTGTCTTTCCAGTGGCATGCCAACACTACAGATCAAAAACTGCAACATATCTCCACCCCTGTTTCAGAGCACAGGCACTGTACTTCCCACCTCCAGGATTCATATCTGACTAACTGGTTTTCCTGAATCCTTCATAAATGTTACACTGCTCACACTCCAATAGAAAGTTAAGTCATAAATACCATTTGCCTCCACTTGCTCCTATCTAACATGCTCACATAGGCATATGCAAGTATGTTAGATAATAGCAAGTGGAGGCAATTAGGTTTTATAACTTGAAGTGCTGTTGGAGTGTAAGTAATGCAAAATTTATGAAGAGATTCAAGGAAACTGGTTAGCCAGACTTGAGTCCTGGAGGTAGGGAGTATAGTGCCTGCACTCTGAATGAGGGATAGAGACATTGCAGCTTGAAGAAGCATCTGAGCTTTAGTGTCAGAATGCTTCTGACAAGACAGTGATGAGCAAGTGATGGTGAAAGTAATTCTATTCTTGTCTGGGTCACACTAGTTCGGAGGGAGATAGCCAGTGTGTTTAAAAAATGCATATCTTTCCCTCAAAATGTTAACATTTACTATATCTTATTAAACAAGGTAAAGCTCTTCAGATAATGTACATTAGTTGAAGCTGAGGGAACAATTTAAGTGAAATATCATCCAATAAATGCTTGCTGTGCTGTTTTTCTTCATTTTACACATGGGCAAAGACAGTTGAAATTTTAAGCCAGACTTGAGTCATGGAAATGGGAAGTACAATGCCTGCACTTTAAAGGAGGGATTTGGGATATTGGGAGTTTGAAGGTTGACTTTTAAACTGTCGTATCTGAGTGCCTCTGCAAAGACAGTGATTATGTATGAGGTGAAAGTGTTGAATGATGATGAAAGTATTTTCTTTTTTGGGATTTTCTTTCTTTTTCGGTCGCCCTGCCTCGGTGGGAGATGACCGACGTGTTGAAAAAAAAAATTATTTTAGGTAGTAGGTTGGTAGACAGCAACCGCCCAGGGATGTACTACCGTCCTGCCAAGCGAGTGTAAAACAAAAGCCTGAAACTGTTTTACGTGATGGTAGAATTGCTGGTGTCTTTTTTCTGCCTCATAAACATGCAAGATTTCAGGTACATTTTGCAGGCAAGAGAGATACATGATAATATACACTTGGAAAATCCTAGAGGAATTAGTACCAAACTTGCACATGAAAACTGCTCCCTATGAAAACAAAAGACTCGGCAGGAGATGCAACATTCCCCCAATGAAAAGCAGGGTTGCCACGAGTACAATGAGAGAAAACACAATAAGTATCAGGGGCCCAAAACTGTTCAGCTGCCTCCCAGCATACATGAGGGGGATTACCAATAGACTCCTGGCTGTCTTCAAGAAAGTGCTGGACAGGCACCTAAAGTCAGTACCTGACCAGCCGGGCTGTGGTTTGTACATCAGTTTGTGTGTGGCCAGCAGTAACAGCCTGGTTGATCAGACCCTGATCCACCACAACGCCTGGTCTCAGACCGAGCCACGAGGGCGTTGACCTCTGAAACTCTCTCCAGGTATAGTACTACTGCTTACACTTAGGACACACTACACATGCATGTACAAGCATATACACCTACCATCCGACTTACAACCTGCTCGACTTATGACCACTTGACTTACGACCGTGTTTTTTATGCCAAATTTCTGGGAAATAAACAACTATTTATGTTGTACACAGTGTTTATCCTAAACCTTACAGTATAAAATACAGTACTAACAGCATAAAAAGTAAAGTAAAACATGAAATACCAAAATAAAACAATAAAATAAAGTCATTACAAAAATGTGAGGTTGATATTCAGTAGTAAAGTTCGACTTACGTCCATTTCGACTTATGACCAGTTTCTCGGAACCGAACTCGATCGTAAGTCGGATGGTAGGTGTATATACACACCCCTCTGGGTTTTCTTCTATTTTCTTACTAGTTCTTGTTCTTATTTATTTCCCATTATCTTCATGGGAAAGTGGAACAGAATTCTTCCTCTGTAAGCCATGAGTGTTGTCAGAGGCAACTAAAA
The DNA here is from genome assembly GCF_026875155.1 of Cherax quadricarinatus. Classification (NCBI taxonomy): domain Eukaryota; kingdom Metazoa; phylum Arthropoda; class Malacostraca; order Decapoda; family Parastacidae; genus Cherax; species Cherax quadricarinatus. The sequence goes on along the minus strand of NC_069432.1, from coordinate 33,631,989 downwards.
TGCCAGGAGCAAGGGGCTAGTAACCCCTTCTCCTGTATACATTACTAAAGTTAAGAGAGAAACTTTTGTTTTTCTTTTTGGGCCACCCTGCTTCGGCAGGACAAGGTCAGTTTGTTGGAAGAAGAAGAATGTATTTTTATGGACCTTTCATAAGATTTTTTAAAAAGATGTGAAATATTTAAAAACATAAAAAACATGTGCTGATTTTTTTTTTTACATCTGGAGTTTATCTGGAGAGAGTTCCGGGGGTCAACGCCCCCGCGGCCCGGTCTGTGACCAGGCCTCCTTAGGTCAGTGTCCCAGGATGCGACCCACACCAGTCGACTAACACCCAGGTACCCATTTTACTGATGGGGAACATAGACAACAGGTGGAAAGAAACACGTCCAATGTTTCTACTCTGGCTGGGAATCGAACCCAGGCCCTCACCGTGTGAAGCGAGAGCGTTAACCACCAGGCCACCAGAGCCCATAGGTGAAGATAGCATTATATGATAAGGATTTTACAAATACAAACTTGGTACTGTGTTATTACTGTAATAACTGACTTTTTCCACTCCTGAGGACAAACAAAAACAGTCTATATCAGTAAATTACAGTACCCACCTCCAAGTACTGTACTGCTTGAGAGTCACCATGGAAGTCCCCTTGTACTAATCCTGGTAGCAAGGCATTCTCAGAGAAATATGTCCCTAGAAATAGAGAACACTAAAGAATACTTTTTCATTTCTTGGATTGTTTAAAAAAATGATTACATTTTCAAAGAACTGAACAAAGGCTAAGAGCAGTGAACAAAGATGCAAAGAAAAAGCACCATACAAGGGATGTCCTGCAGTAACTATACTATAAATCTTCACCAGATATTTGGGTGCACCAACTTTAGTCTGAACATGTGCTACCTACTGAATTTAGTATGAAAGAGAAGCAAAAGACTTCCTTCACTCTCTTGATACACTACTGATAAAGCACACTACTGCCCTCAAATTCAAAATCTACAGAGAGCCCACAAAGATAACCTGATAAACCTCTACTCACCACTATAGCATACCTAAAACCAACTGCCCTTATAAGTTTCTCTCTTAGAGCATATAGTATTTGCAGTCAGGAGTTACTCAAGGAAAAGTGCTTGTATAGTACTCATCACAGACATTTACTAACTGAAGAGATTGTGCAAAAAAAAAAAAAAATAAATAAATAAAAAATTCTAAGCAACACCACTGCCAGGAAAGAGTGAATCTGATATATGAATCATCCTACTTAGAAGTAACACTGCCACCACCATCTCCCCTGTCCTGAAGTCCAGCAACACTGGGATTGCTTATTAGACAAATGAAGCAATTAAAACATCACTGGTTCAATCACATGAAGCAAATGGATGCCATTGCTGATCTCCATTTCTTGAGGGATTCAAATAAAAATATATGGGAAAAAAATCATGAGACATTAACACAAGCATAAACAAAATAATTAAGTTTAACACAACCATAAATAAAACACTACAATGTAATCAATCATGACAAACATGCACATCATGGTTTAGAACAACTCTAAATAATCAATCCAAAAGAAGAAAATTAACAGGGAAATAAATGCTTAAAGTAAGCAGTCATCCAGAGAGTTGACAAGACACATTAGAATCAACACAGGGCATTGAAAATTGCTTCACCAACTACAAAAGCAGTCCTGGATAAAGCCAGACTACTCACCAAAGCGACAAAACCATCACAATTCTATCTTGCATGCCTCACATCATTCTGACTTCTACTTTTCCTCCTACTCTCACAATAATGGGGTATACTGTTTATTCTTGGATTACATTTTGATCTATGGTTGAACCCGAAATCAGTAAACTTCGTAATTCCTTGGCTTAAGTTATGCAACATTTATACTAAAGCATATTTTGTAAATGGGTCTGATTCGTAATTTTCTTTTTGCAACACCCATTTTATAAGATAGACACAAAACCCTTAAATATAAAGTTAACTATAGGATTTCACTCAAAATTTGATTAACTGATTTCCCATGCCCAATTTTTATCTAGACATTTTTATGAATGTCAAAAAAAAAAAAAAACTGATTATGTTGGCTTTTAAAACAGATAATCCTGATAAGTCAATTTTTTTGGCAAGATTGCATTACTGAAACCATACATTACTCATGTAGGATGTTACCAATACAGTGCCTATATTGAATCATTTGTGAAGAAATATCTAGCATGCACGTGAACAACTTCAGTTGCTTCAAAATTCCAAAGATTACAAGGAATTTTACTGATTTCTCAAGATATAATGCCTTAGAAGGCAGAGATTGAATATAAACACCTTTCAGAGGATTCATTATGCCAAATATGTCAGAGAGGATCAGACTCACAAAGTCAGTTGTAGCACTATTTACCAAATATGATCTTAATAAGTAACACAGCTCTAGAGTCAATGAAAAGATTCAGCAGTTGACTAAGTGCTACAGGAAACTGTACGTATAAGAAAATGAAAACCTGAGCTTTACAACTGTTATAGATAAGTACATGAAACGGTAACTTCATCTCAATACCCTTCTACAGGTCATGCAATACTTAGTATTAATCTTTATAATTTCACTAACAGATAAAGAGGTAGGTGATTTTGTCTCTTTTCACCTCCCAAGTAACTTCAAATGTCTTCCTTTCTGTGCCAAGATATGATATGCTAAACATTGAAACACAACGAGTGAAATTATATTACATAGCATGTTTTACTTATATTCTTTAGGAACTACCAAAATTAAAGATACCTGTTGACATAATGCATTTATTCAGGGTACAGGAAACTTTTTTTGTGTGTGCACTGCATAACCTAGGTAAGAATATTTAAGCAATGTCCTCTACTATTCAGTGTTCCATACACTACTTATGAAAACATGCACTATGGTATTATACAGTGTGACACAGTGTGTAAGATAAAAAAAAATATTACATACATTTTTTTAAACAGATATTTCTGCATATACAGCCCAAAAAATGGCTTTCAAAAAAAATTAATTTCACGGAGACTATTTTTTTCACTATTTATCTTGTTTAAAGTCTTCTCACTTTTAAATGTCTTTTTTTTAACCAGCCTACAGAATTAAATGAAGCTTGTTAGAAGTGGTTAAACAAAATGAAAGATTCTAATGGATTGGAATAGGAAATGGAATTATAAGAATATTTTATTAAAGGACATTTAAACAAATATTTCAATTTATATACAGTACAAATTAAATGTCATTTCCCATTACATCTAGCAAGAAAAAAATATTTTAAAAAGTAATATTAAAAATAGAGCTCACCATGATTCAGCGAGTTGTGAGCTAATGCTACAAACCATGCAATGCCCATAACATAGAGAAAAACACAAATAGGTCGATGATATTTGTTGAGGAGAGCTGGCAGTCTGCTCCGCTCCATTCCTGGGTCTGTCAAAAGCCCCATTTAAGTGATATGGACCAGTAACACTCTTCAATGCCTGAGAAATAAATGTGAATTAATTACTTAAACACGCACACCTTCTTTAGTTTCACATCTAAAGAAAAAATTAAATTTCTTTATAATACATATAGTATGATGTACTGTATTTTTTAATTACAGTGTACAATAAATTCTTTTGATGATACAGGTACAGTAGAACTCCAGTTTTCGCATGCCCCAGTTATCGGATGATTCGGTTTTAGATATTTTTTGCGCAAAATTTTGCTCCGGTTATCGAACCTTGATCCAGAAATCATACGTATCAGGCGCATCTGCCTGGGCCGCTCATACATTCGTGACTCACTCTTGGGCACATTAAATGTCTTGTTTAATGTTAATATTGACATTTTCATTAATCCATCTATGATATTTTCTTCAAGATTATATAAGAAACATGTTACATAGCATAGTATAAACATGCAATGTTTATATGCTATGTATATTTAATAATAATCACTCTTGGGCACATTAAATGTCTTATTTTATGTTAATATAGACATTTTCATTAATCCATCTATGACATTTTCTTGTATATAAGAAATATATTACATAGTATAAACATGCAATGTTTATATTACACCGAAGGGTGGTAGCCGGTGGAGTTTCCCTCCACCGGCTACCACCCTATGTTTTCTCTTTTTCTCTGGTCAAGCATTAGAGAAAACTGTATGAATCTGTGTCTGGCTTTACAATTCTCAGCATGAATTATTCATTACTTCTCCCTTTGTTTATGATGGCATCTAAAGGTAGGTGTTAGAAATGATTAAACTCAGTGAACAAGGTATGTTGATGATAATAATATGGCTCTGGGCTGCATTAAATATCATGTAGGGATGTAGGTAGATGTATGTATGTAGCCCAAGCTACCTACTGGCTACCTACCTCTACTGGCTACCTACATCTATCAGCTACTTAGTAAGTAAGTAACTTTATTTAGGTATACACAAATACAGTTACATAGATTATCATATCTTTCTTTCTTTCAACACACAGGCTGTATCCCACCGAGGCGGGGTGGCCCAAAAGGAAAAACGAAAGTTTCTCCTTTTACATTTAGTAATATATACAGGAGAAGAGGTTACTAGCCCCTTGCTCCCGGCATTTTAGTCGCCTCTTACAACACGCATGGCTTATGGAGGAAGAATTCTGTTCCACTTCCCCATGGAGATAAGAGGAAATAAACAAGAATGAGAACTAGAAAGAAAATAGAAGAAAACCCAGAGGGGTGTGTATATGTATGCTTGTACATGTATGTGTAGTGTGACCTAAGTGTAAGTAGAAGTAGCAAGACATACCTGAAATCTTGCATGTTCATGAGACAGAAAAAAGGACACCAGCAATCCTACCATCATGTAAAACAATTACAGGCTTTCGTTTTACACTCACTTGGCAGGACGGTAGTACCTCCCTGGGCGGTTGCTGTCTACCAACCTACTACCTAGGGGATTATCATATATAGCAGCATATGTGGAGAACCTAGGATAACCCAAAAAAGTCAGACACAGTGACTTCCTACAAAAAAGTACTACTCACCTCTTGCCCTACATTAAAACTACAAATATTTTAAGGTAAGTAATGAATGTGGAAGAGTTGGTGGATGACCACAGGGAAGAGCTAACCACTGAAGAGCTGCAACACTATAGTTAATCTTCAAAAATTTATATTTTGTTGGTAGACAGCAACCACCCAGAGAAGTACTACCGTCCTGCCAGATGACTGTGAAACAGAAATCTGTAACTGTTTTGCATGATGGTAGGATTGCTGGTGTCTTTTTCTGTCTCATAAACACGCTAGATAACAGGGATATCTTGCTACTCCAACTTACACTTTGGTCACACTTCACAGACATGCACATGCATATATATATACATACATCTAGGTTTTTCTCCTTTTTCTACATAGCTCTTGTTCTTCTTTATTTCTTCTATTGTCCATGGGGAAGTGGAAAAGAATCTTTCCTCCGTAAGCCATGCGTGTCGTATGAGGCGACTAAAATGCCGGGAGGAATGGGCTAGTAACCCCTTCTCCTGTAGACATTTACTAAAAAAGAGAAGAAGAAAAACTTTATAAAACTGGGATGCTTGAATGTGCGTGGATGTAGTGCAGATGACAAGAAACAGATGATTGCTGATGTTATGAATGAAAAGAAGTTGGATGTCCTGGCCCTAAGCGAAACAGAGCTGAAGGGGGTAGGGGAGTTTTGGTGGGGGGAAATAAATGGGATTAAATCTGGAGTATCTGAGAGAGTTAGAGCAAAGGAAGGGGTAGCAGTAATGTTGAATGATCAGTTATGGAAGGAGAAAAGAGAATATGAATGTGTAAATGCAAGAATTATGTGGATTAAAGTAAAGGTTGGATGCGAGAAGTGGGTCATAATAAGCGTGTATGCACCTGGAGAAGGGAGGAATGCAGAGGAGAGAGAGAGATTTTGGGAGATGTTAAGTGAATGTATAGGAGCCTTTGAACCAAGTGAGAGAGTAATTGTGATAGGGGACCTGAATGCTAAAGTAGGAGAAACTTTTAGAGAGGGTGTGGTAGGTAAGTTTGGGGTGCCAGGTGTAAATGATAATGGGAGCCCTTTGATTGAACTTTGTATAGAAAGGGGTTTAGTTATAGGTAATACATATTTTAAGAAAAAGAGGATAAATAAGTACACAAGATATGATGTAGGGCGAAATGACAGTAGTTTGTTGGATTATGTATTGGTAGATAAAAGACTGTTGAGTAGACTTCAGGATGTACATGTTTATAGAGGGGCCACAGATACATCAGATCACTTTCTAGTTGTATCTACACTGAGAGTAAAAGGTAGATGGGATACAAGGAGAATAGAAGCATCAGGAAGAGAGAGGTGAAGGTTTATAAACTTAAAGAGGAGGCAGTTAGGGAAAGATATAAACAGCTATTGGAGGATAGATGGGCTAATGAGAGCATAGGCAATGGGGTCGAAGAGGTATGGGGTAGGTTTAAAAATGTAGTGTTAGAGTGTTCAGCAGAAGTTTGTGGTTACAGGAAAGTGGGTGCGGGAGGGAAGAGGAGCGATTGGTGGAATGATGATGTAAAGAGAGTAGTAAGGGAGAAAAAGTTAGCATATGAGAAGTTTTTACAAAGTAGAAGTGATGCAAGGAGGGAAGAGTATATGGAGAAAAAGAGAGAGGTTAAGAGAGTGGTGAAGCAATGTAAAAAGAGAGCAAATGAGAGAGTGGGTGAGATGTTATCAACAAATTTTGTTGAAAATAAGAAAAAATTTTGGAGTGAGATTAACAAGTTAAAGAAGCCTAGAGAACAAATGGATTTGTCAGTTAAAAATAGGAGAGGAGAGTTATTAAATGGAGAGTTAGAGGTATTGGGAAGATGGAGGGAATATTTTGAGGAATTGTTAAATGTTGATGAAGATAGGGAAGCTGTGATTTCGTGTATAGGGCAAGGAGGAATAACATCTTGTAGGAGTGAGGAAGAGCCAGTTGTGAGTGTGGGGGAAGTTCGTGAGGCAGTAGGTAAAATGAAAAGGGGTAAGGCAGCCGGGATTGATGGGATAAAGATAGAAATGTTAAAAGCAGGTGGGGATATAGTTTTGGAGTGGTTGGTGCAATTATTTAATAAATGTATGGAAGAGGGTAAGGTACCTAGGGATTGGCAGAGAGCATGCATAGTTCCTTTGTATAAAGGCAAAGGGGACAAAAGAGAGTGCAAAAATTATAGGGGATAAGTCTGTTGAGTATACCTGGTAAAGTGTATGGTAGAGTTATTATTGAAAGAATTAAAAGTAAGACGGAGAATAGGATAGCAGATGAACAAGGAGGCTTTAGGAAAGGTAGGGGGGGGTGTGGACCAGGTGTTTACAGTGAAACATATAAGTGAACAGTATTTAGATAAGGCTAAAGAGGTCTTTGTGGCATTTATGGATTTGGAAAAGGCATATGACAGGGTGGATAGGGGGGCAATGTGGCAGATGTTGCAGGTGTATGGTGTAGGAGGTAGGTTACTGAAAGCAGTGAAGAGGTTTTACGAGGATAGTGAAGCTCAAGTTAGAGTACATAGGAAAGAGGGAAATTATTTCCCAGTAAAAGTAGGCCTTAGACAAGGATGTGTGATGTCACCGTGGTTGTTTAATATATTTATAGATGGGGTTGTAAGAGAAGTAAATGCGAGGGTCTTGACAAGAAGCGTGGAGTTAAAAGATAAAGAATCACACAAAGTCGGAGTTGTCACAGTTGCTCTTTGCTGATGACACTGTGCTCTTGGGAGATTCTGAAGAGAAGTTGCAGAGATTGGTGGATGAATTTGGTAGGGTGTGCAAGAGAAGAAAATTAAAAGTGAATACAGGAAAGAGTAAGGTTATGAGGATAACAAAAATATTAGGTGATGAAAGATTGGATATCAGATTGGAGGGAGAGAGTATGGAGGAGGTGAATGTATTCAGATATTTGGGAGTGGATGTGTCAGCGGATGGGTCTATGAAGGATGAGGTGAATCATAGAATTGATGAGGGGAAAAGGGTGAGTGGTGCACTTAGGAGTCTGTGGAGACTAAGAACTTTGTCCTTGGAGGCAAAGAAGGGAATGTATGAGAGTATAGTTTTACCAACACTCTTATATGGGTGTGAAGCATAGGTGATGAATGTTGCAGCAAGGTGAAGGCTGGAGGCAGTGGAGATGTCATGTCTGAGGGCAATGTGTGGTGTGAATATAATGCAGAGAATTCGTAGTTTGGAAGTTAGGAGGAGGTGCGGGATTACCAAAACTGTTGTCCAGAGGGCTAAGGAAGGGTTGTTGAGGTGGTTCGGACATGTAGAGAGAATGGAGCGAAACAGAATGACTTCAAGAGTGTATCAGTCTGTAGTGGAAGGAAGGCGGGGTAGGGGTCGGCCTAGGAAAGGTTGGAGGGAGGGGGTAAAGGAGGTTTTGTGTGCGAGGGGCTTGGACTTCCAGCAGGCGTGCGTGAGCGTGTTTGATAGGAGTGAATGGAGACGAATGGTTTTTAATACTTGACGTGCTGTTGGAGTGTGAGCAAAGTAACATTTATGAAGGGGTTCAGGGAAACCGGCAGGCCGGACTTGAGTCCTGAAGATGGGAAGTACAGTGCCTGCACTCTGAAGGAGGGGTGTTAATGTTGCAGTTTAAAAACTGTAGTGTAAAGCACCCTTCTGGCAAGACAGTGATGGAGTGAATGATGGTGAAAGTTTTTCTTTTTCGGGCCACCCTGCCTTGGTGGGAATCGGCCAGTGTGATAATAAAAAAAATAATATTTTTGGGTGTCTGGAATGGATTAATCGTATTTATATTATTTCTTATGGGAAATATTGATTCAGTTTTCGCACGTTTCTGTTTTAGACCAACCTCCTAGAACGGATTAAGTTCAAAAACCAGGGTTCCACTGTATTTGTAAAAACACCCACTAGCCCCAGGAACAATCAAACCAACTGACCTGCAAAATCCCAATGCCAATGATTGCAACTTTCAAAGTTGGGATTCACTGCAGCTTTTAAACTCAATTCACCAATGAATAACTTCAGGATCAGGTGAAACAATGTAATATTTATTATCAAGTTTCTGTATCAGGTCAATACACAGAAAAATGTATTTTGAGGTCCAAGCCATTGTATATTTTACATTGTATATCTACACATAATCAGTGTATGTATACAATTGTGACAAGTGATGATCTAGCCAAGGATAACCTAACAAAATCAATAAAATTTATTTTCATAAGCTCCTAAGATTTATATGTCACACACATGTTCTGTATATGTACCATAATTACTGCAAATATTATCTACAATCTGCAAATAAACTAGATTATAATATTACTGAACAGATAAAACAGCTTATAAAAATGAAGTCTAACAAAATTTTACTAATTTCTGAATGGAATCGACACATTCACATAATACTATACATAAATGTACAGCAACTGATAACAACTGTATCTTAAATGTGAAAAGTTCTCGTGAAATACTGTATGGTATATTACAAAATCATGGTGGAGTAGTGTTTCCTCTTCCTGGTTTATAACCTGAGAAGGGATACTTTTAGGGAGGAACTAGAATATTACTGCAAGACCCATACTGGGAGCATTACTGCAAGACCCATACTGGGAGCATTACTGCAAGACCCATACTGGGAGCATTTTAATTCCCACCACTCCATCTGGAAACCCTCCCTCTTCCCTGCTATGTCAACTCAATAAACTGGGCTTTGCAGCAGGTACTGCTGTTGCAACTCTCTTTTGCCCTATTCCTTCAGATTTGGGCACCTATGATAGATTCTTACTACAGCCAGTCATTCACTCTTATATTTCAGTCTAGTGCCTTGTAGGTCAGTGGTAAAGCACTTGTTTCACAGCCAAAAGCAACAAGATTTTGAATCTTAGGCAAGACGAAATGTATAAGCAGATCTTACACTTGCAACCCCTATTTACTTAGTAGTAAACAGATTCTACCCAGGAGTTAGTTGACTGCTGTGGGCTGCATTCACAGGAAAAATTAGAAGAATCCCAATGAAAGTAGGCCACACTGCTTGGCTTACTCTTCTAAAGAATGCCCTCTTTTCTTCTTCACTTTCCCAATTAAGATACAATGTTATAATTATATTCACAAGAAAGGACTAGACTTGAATGAGCCACAGAGCAACAATAGTGTAATGATCTAGGTTAACTCCTTCTAGGTTTCCTTATCTAGTACTTTAGACCATAATAAATAATAAATAATAATAATAATAATAATAATAATAATAATAATAATAATAATATCTTTATTTACTACATGTACATGGTATACAGGCCTAGCTGACATCAGTGACATACTACTATATAGAAAGTCACTTGTTATGCTGAGCATTTCAGGCAAATTAGGTCAGTTTAGTCCCAGGATGCGACCTACACCAGTCAAATAACACCCAGGTACCCATTTTAACCCGTAAACGGTCCAAACGTATATATACGTTTTTTCAACATTTGAAAGTAAGTAAAAAAAGTAGATCTTCTTTTTGTTTTTTTACATTTGAAAATGTGTAAAAAACTTTGATCTACTTTTTTTTTGTTATATTTGAAAATATGTAAAAAATACATAGATCTACTTTTGTAGTACTACACATGTGAACGTAGATCTGCTTGGACCGTTTACGGGTTAAACTGATGGATGAAAAGGGACAGGAACAGCAGGTGTCTTATGGAAACATGTCCCTGATGTTTTCCAGCCATACTGGAGGAGATTCGAACCCCGGACCTCAGTATGTAAGATGAGTGCCCTAGCGATCAAGCTATGGGACACCTATTTACCACATCTACAGTTCAGTAAATAGCATTAATAAATTTATTAATAGTCTTATTATTAAGTACATTATTTTCTAGTTTTAATTTGCCAATTTTAATAAGCAAATTGGTTTCTCTGCAGGAACTACAGAATGCCACTTCTGGTGGTGGTAGACTCTAAGTGCAGGTGCATTTCACCACAAATTATTTTTTTGGATTGATTCTGGGTTGTATAGGTGCCAATCTGCAAAATTTATAAAATATTGTGAAGGTATTTATTCTCCCTGAAATAATCTGAGAATGCAACTTCTGAGCAGCTTTAGTAGTGCTGGAGTATTTTATAATAATATAACATAATAATATCTTTATTTACTACAAGTATATGTACATGGTATATAGGCCTACCTGGAGTTTACCTGGAGAGAGTTCCAGGGGTCAACACCCCCACGGCCCGGTCTGTGACCAGGCCTCATGGTGGATCAGGGCCTGATCAACCATTCTGTTACTGCTGGCTGCACACAATCCAATGTACGAACCACAGCCCGGCTGGTCAGGTACGGACTTTAGGTGCTTGTCCAATGCCTGCTTGAAGACAGCCAGGGGTCTATTGGTAATCCCCCTTATGTATGCTGGGAGGCAGTTGAACATCCTTGGGCCCCTGACACTTATTATGTTGTCTCTTAACGTGCTAGTGGCACCCCTGCTTTTCATTGGGGGATGTTGCATCATCTGCCAAGTCTTTTGCTTTCGTAAGGAGTGATTTTCGTGTGCAAGTTCGGTACTAGTCCCTCTAGGATTTTCCAGGTGTATATAATCATGTATCTCTCCCACCTGCATTCCAGGGAATACAGGTTCAGGAACCTCAAGCGCTCCCAATAATTGAGGTGTTTTATCTCCATTATGCGTGCTGTGAAGGTTCTCTGTACATTTTCTAGTTCAGCAATTTCACCTGCCTTAAAAGGTGCTGTTAGTGTGCAGCAATATTCCAACCTAGATAGAACAAGCAACCTGAAGTGTCATCATGGACTTGGCATCCCTAGTTTTAAAGGTTCTCATTATCCATCCTGCCATTTTTCTAGCAGATGCGATTGATACGATGTTATGGTCCTTGAAGGTGAGATCCTCCAACATGATCACTCCCAGATCTTTGACGTTACTTTTTCGTTCTATTATGTGGCTGGAATTTGTTTTATACTCTGATGAAGTTTTAATTTCCTCACATCAATGACATACTACTATATAGAAAGCCCCTTGTCATGCAGAGCATTTCTGGCAAATTAGGTCCTTGTCCCAGGATGTGACCCACACCAGTCGACTAACACCCAGGTACCCATTTTACTGATGGGTGAACGTAGACAACCGGTGTAAAGAAACATGCCCAATGTTTCTACCCATGGTGGGAATCGAACGTAGACCCTCGCTGTGTGAAGTGAGAGCTTTAGTGATCAGGCCATGGGGCCTGCTCATATTTTAAATGACCCTTGTAGAGTACTAATTTGTCAATTTTGTTGAAGAAATAAATATTAGTTTCTGTGCAAATGCCTCTTTTGATTGGCTTTAAACTTTCAGTTGGCATATAATATTTTAATAAGATAACCTCATTTCTTAAATACATGTATTAGCTGCAGTAGTTGGTTATCATTAATATTTCTTAAAACAAAAAAACCCATAATTATTTGACAGAGTAGTTTCAAGCTAAGACTACTACTTACAATAAGACTAACTACTAACAATATCATTATTTGGCATTAACCTGCATTTTACAATACATACATACATACAACCTAAGTACACCATGGAATAACTACTTCCTGTGGAAATTTTTGTTTCTGGAGATATTAGTGAAGGCAGTATATTTTGGTTATGCAGCATGTCTGAGGTAGTCAACACTTAATACTGAGTAGTGTTACATGCCTGGTCAAATGGAAACAAAGTCACACCAGTACCAATGGCAGAGTTAGGTTAAATTACATTAGATTATTCTAGGTTGGGTTAAGTGGATTTCATTAGGCTTCATTATGTTTTTCACTACTTGCATAAAATAAGACAGGGCCACGGAGGCGTTGATCCCTGAAACCCTCTCCAGGTAATAAAACAAACTTAGTATTGTACAATTCAAACTACAATTAATAACCTAAGTCCATCAAGTAGCAGCTGTCTACTCTTACTAAAAAATATAATAGACAATGTACTGGGTATAAATGTAGTACACACTAAAAAAACATTGCTATTAGTATCCATGAGATAACTTTTGATTATCATCATCATCATCATGGAGGAGCTCTAAACCCAGCTCAGATAACTTCTGAATGCCTTTTCTGATCAACTTCAGAAGCTTCAACACTGGCATTTAATGGCATGTAAGGATAGCTCTTGTGAGCAGCAGTGATTCAAACAAGTCAATTTTGAAAGACATGCTGTCTATGCTCACCTATCAGTAAAATAATTTCCATGGGTGTTAGTCAACTGGTGTGGGTTGCATCCTGGGGCAAAACTGGCCTAATTTGCACGAAAAGCTCTGCATAGCACGCGGCTTTCTATACAGTGGCATGTCATTGATGTCAGCTAGGCTCGTATACCTTGTACATGTATTTGTAGAAATAAAGATATTATTATTATATTATTATTATTATTATTATTATTATTATTATATATTACATGTGTAAATTACTTAGGATAACCCAAGTAAGTCAAAGTGACTTTTTATTTCTTATTATTATAACTGGCTAATAACCAGTGCAGTTATTATTATTATTACATTTATGGGAGCTCTCTAAAACCCCAAGGCTATACAATGCATGGAGAAATGGATGGCATTCAGGATGACTCCATGGAAGGTAAAGGCAGGTACAATATATTGGATCAATAAGCCCCTCACAGGTGTCAAGGAACCTCCCTGGAGGGCATAACTGTACAATTAGTTTAGCCCCGAATACTTCGCATAATCGTGCTTTTATCCAACTGCGAATACATAAATTGCAAATACAACATCATAACACAAATATATACCTTCAAAAACCGGTACTTGAATTATTTATGTATGTATCTGTTTGTTTACTAGTGACCACCGTCTTCTTGTTGGGTTTTTAAGGTCCACTGACAGCTTACTGTAGTGAGTCAGACCTCCCCATCAACTACTAAGACAGATTTCCCAAAGCTAGGCAGCAGCAGCAGCAGCAATAATAATAATAATAATAATAATAATAATAATAATAATAATAATAATAATAATAATAATAATAATAATTAATAATTAATAATAATAATAATAATAATAATAATAATAATAATAATAATAATAATAATAATAATAAATAATAATTAATAATAATAATAATAATAATAATAATAATAATAATAATAATAATAATAATAATAACAATATATAACAATAATAATAATAATAATAATAAAATAATAATAATAATAATAAATAATAATAATTAATAATAATAATAATAATAATAATAATAATAATAATAATAATAATAATAATAATAATAATAATAATAATAAAAAATAATAATAATAATAATAAAATATAATAACAACAACAACAACAACAATAATATAAATATAATATATAAATTAAAAGTAATATAATTATTATATAATAAAATAATAATAAATTATATATTATCATTATTTTTTTTTGATTATCAAAACCGGCCGATTCCCACCAAGGCAGGGTGGCCCGAAAAAGAAAAACTTTCACCATCATTCACTCCATCACTGTCTTGCCAGAAGGGTGCTTTACACTACAGTTTTTAAACTGCAACATTAACACCCCTCCTTCAGAGTGCAGGCACTGTACTTCCCATCTCCAGGACTCAAGTCCGGCCTGCCGGTTTCCCTGAATCCCTTCATAAATGTTACTTTGCTCACACTCCAACAGCACGTCAAGTATTAAAAACCATTTGTCTCCATTCACTCCTATCAAACACGCTCACGCATGCCTGCTGGAAGTCCAAGCCCCTCGCACACAAAACCTCCTTTACCCCCTCCCTCCAACCCTTCCTAGGCCGACCCCTACCCCGCCTTCCTTCCACTACAGACTGATACACTCTTGAAGTCATTCTGTTTCGCTCCATTCTCTCTACATGTCCGAACCACCTCAACAACCCTTCCTCAGCCCTCTGGACAACAGTTTTGGTAATCCCGCACCTCCTCCTAACTTCCAAACTACGAATTCTCTGCATTATATTCACACCACACATTGCCCTCAGACATGACATCTCCACTGCCTCCAGCCTTCTCCTCGCTGCAACATTCATCACCCACGCTTCACACCCATATAAGAGCGTTGGTAAAACTATACTCTCATACATTCCCCTCTTTGCCTCCAAGGACAAAGTTCTTTGTCTCCACAGACTCCTAAGTGCACCACTCACTCTTTTTCCCTCATCAATTCTATGATTCACCTCATCTTTCATAGACCCATCCGCTGACACGTCCACTCCCAAATATCTGAATACGTTCACCTCCTCCATACTCTCTCCCTCCAATCTGATATTCAATCTTTCATCACCTAATCTTTTTGTTATCCTCATAACCTTACTCTTTCCTGTATTCACCTTTAATTTTCTTCTTTTGCACACCCTACCAAATTCATCCACCAATATTATTATATATTATTATTATAATCAAGGGGGAAGCGCTAAACCCGGAGGATTATACAGCGCCTGGGGGGGGGATGTGGAAGGTATTCAGGCTTAATTCGGGGAACTGGAGCACAGATCCAATTCCCTAAATCAAGAGCCCCTCACCAACATCAAGGAACCTTCCTTGGCTGGCAAAGCTCTTACTTCACACGCGGAGGGTCCGGGTTCGATTCTGGCGGGGTAGAAACATTTCTACGTGTTTCTCTACACCTGCTGTCCTGCTCACTTAGCAGCAAATAGGTATCTGGGTACATAAAATGCTTTTGATTACACCAGTGTAGTAACCACTACTGCTCTTTGCAACATAGTTAACCTGCATTCCTTTAAGTTCCTAATATCTTTAACATACCATCCCTTACCATGTATGTGTTACTTTCTCTGGCTTTTGCCCTCTCATTATCAAAACTTGTGCAACAAATTTTTACGGGTTCTGCAACTACCTGGCGTTTACCAGGAGAGGGTTTCAGGGGTCAACGCCCTCGCGGCCCGGTCTGAGACCAGGCATCATGGTGGATCAGGGTCTGATCAACTAGGCTGTTACTGTTGGCCGCATGCAAGATTGAGACACTTATGCAGCATATGGGAATCTTTATTCAGGAAACGTTTCGCCACACAGTGGCTTCATCAGTCCAATACAAAGAGGAAGGCGTAAGGAGAGGAGGAGAACTGATCACCTCATTCTCCTCCTCTCCTTACGCCTTCCTCTTTGTATTGGACTGATGAAGCCACTGTGTGGCGAAACGTTTCCTGAATAAAGATTCCCATATGCTGCATAAGTGTCTCAATCTTCAACTTGTCGGTTTTTCAAACCATTCATCACAACTGTCAGACACGGCAGCATCATGGGGTCTTGTTACAAAGAATTCTTCAACACTTGTTCAACCTTTGGACGAAGACCTACTTCGACTAGTGGATGGTACCACTATGACCCCGCCTCCATCTGCTTCATGTCACCTCACTACAGTATATAAGCCACGTCTACGGCCCTATGCTGTACATTCTACAAGATTGATGGACTGAACACATCGACTCCAGGTTGAGGGACTGATCACCTCATTCTCCTCCTCTCCTTACGCCTTCCTCTTTGTATTGGACTGATGAAGCCACTGTGTGGCGAAACGTTTCCTGAATAAAGATTCCCATATGCTGCATAAGTGTCTCAATCTTCAACTTGTCGGTTTTTCAAACCATTCATCACACATGGCCGCATGCAAGCTGACGTACGAACCACAGCCCGGTTGGTCAGGTACTGACTTTAGGTGCCTCCTCCATTGCCCTCTTGAGGACAGCCAGAGGTCTATTGGTAATCCCTCTTATGTATGCTGGGAGGCAGTTGATTATTATTATAATCAAAAAGAAGCGCTAAGCCAAGGGAGGCAGTTGAAAAGTCTTGGGCCCCAGACACTTATTGTGTTGTCTCTCTGTGTACTCATGGCACCCCTGCTTTTCATCGGGGGAATGTTGCATCTCCTGCCAAGTCTTTTGCTCTCATAGGGAGTGATATTCGTGTGCAGGTTTGGTACCAATCCCTCCAGGACCTTCCAAGTGTATATTATCATGTATCTCTCTACCTGCATTCGAGGGAATACAGATCAAGGACCTTCAACCATTCCCAGTAGTTTAGGTGCCTAATCGTACTTATATGTGCCTCGAAAGCTCTTTGTACACTCTCCGGGTCTGCAATGTCGCCAGCCTTGAAGGGGCCGTTAGTGTACAGCAGTATTCCAGCCTAGAGAACACAAGCGATTTGAAGAGAATCATCATGGGCTTGGCGTCCCTAGTTTTGAAGATTCTCATTGTCCATCCTATCATTTTCCTAGCCAATGAGGTAGATACATTGTTGTGGTCTTTGAAAGCGAGATCCTCTAACATTGTCACTCCCAGGTTCTTTACGTTACTTTTCTGCTCTATTATATGGTTAGAATTTGTTGTATACCCTGACACATTTATAATTTCTTAAGTTTCCCATATCTGTGTAGTTGAAATTTCTCCTCGTTGAACTTCATATTGTTTTGAGTGGCCCATTCTAAGATTTGGTTGATGTCCGCTTGGAGTCTCGCAGTGTCTTCGATGGAGGTCACTGCCACGGTAATCCGGGTGTCATCCGCAAAGGAAGACACGCAGATATGGCTTACATCTCTGTCTATGTCAGAAATGAGGATGAGGAATAGAATAGGAGCGAGTACTGTGCCTTGTGGAAGAGCTTTTTACTGTGGCTGTCTGGGACTTTACTCTGTTTACTATTTCTCTTTGTGTTCTATTTGTCAGGAAGTTGTAGATCCATCTACCAACTTTTCCCGTTATTCCTTCATCACACATTTTGCGTGCTATTACACCTATCTCACACTTGTTGAAAGCTTTTGCAAAGTCTGTGTATACTACATCTGTATTTTGTTTATCTTCTACTGCATCCAGGACCTTGTTATAGTGGTCCAGTAGCTGGGACAGGCAGGAGCAACCTGCTCTAAACCCGTGTTGCCCTGGGTTGTGTAATTGATGAGTATCTAGGTGGTTGGCTATCTTGCTTCTTAGAACCCTCTCAAAGTTTTTTATGATATGGGAAGGTAGTGCTATCGGTCTGTAGTTCTTTACAATTGCTTTACTGTCACCTTTGTGGAGTGGGGCTATGTCTGTTGTTTTTAGTGTGTCTGGGATGACCCCTGTGTCCATGCTCCCTCTCCATAAAATGCTTAAGGCACACAATAGGGGCTTCTTGCAATTCTTGATGAACACTTGAGTTCCATGAGTCTGGGCCTGGGGCAGAGTGCATGGGCATGTCATTAATTGCCTCTTCAAAGTCTTGTGGAGTTAGAATAATATCAGAGATATTTACGGTGACCAAATTTTGGGTTTTGTTCATAAAGAATTCATTTGGATTGTCGACCCTTAGTCTGGGCAGTGGCTTGCTGAACACTGAGTCATATTGGGCATTACTGTCATCCCAATTACTTTTATGTACCCACAAATCTAATCCCATTATTTTTGTTTTATTTGGGTTAATACACAGCCCTCTCAAAAATTCATACACGTGCACCGCATTCCACTCCTCCTTTATTAATTCTGTTGTCATCAGCATATGCAACTATACTCAGGAAGACTTGTCCCCCTACACGTAATGGACCAAGTATCACTCGTTCTCGAACTACCCTATAAAATGATTCCTGTGTAACTGCAAACAATAATTGGGATACTGGACCAGCCTTGATGGATACCTCTGTTCTTGGTACACAGTCCACCCAGTTTGCCATTTATTTGAATTCTAATGCATGGCATGTAGTATAGAGTATGAAACCAGTGTAATAAATCACTCCCAATGCCCTTTTTTTTTACCTAAAATCTTCCAGTGTTAAGGACATAAAAACATAAGAAAGGAGGAACACTGCAGCAGGCCTGTTGGCCCATACTAGGCAGGCCCTTAACCAATTCATCCCACTAATAGAATATTTGCCCTCATAAGAACATAAGAAAGAAGGAACAATGCAACAGGCCTACTGGTCTATGCGAGCTTAAGAAGATTAAGTTCACCAGCCACTTTAGGTAGGTTTTAATTAAACTTACATTTATGGAGTGGTCCTGATGATGGTTGGGAAAACATTCCAGCATCTGGGGGACTGGGAGGTAATTAAGATAAGATAAGATTTCGTTCGGATTTTTAACCCCGGAGGGTTAGCCACCCAGGATAACCCAAGAAAGTCAGTGCGTCATCGAGGACTGTAACTTATTTCCATTGGGGTCCTTAATCTTGTCCCCCAGGATGCGACCCACACCAGTCGACTAACACCCAGGTACCTATTTGCTGCTAGGTGAACAGGACAACAGGTTCAAACCAAGAAAGCTAGTCAGGTCCAATTCCTTAACCCTTAAACTGTCCAAACATAGACCTACGTTTTTTCAACATTTGAAAGTACAGTATGTAAAAAGACGTAGAGCTTCTTTTTCTTTTTTTACATTTGAAAACTTGTAAAAAAACTTTGATCTACATTTTTTTTTGTTATATTTGAAAATATGTTAAAAAAATGTAGATCTACTCTTGGAGCACTACGCATGTGAACGTAGATCTGTTTGGACAGTTTAAGGGTTAAATCAAGTCATTCTCCAGCATCAAAGAACCTCCTTTAACAGGAAGTAGGGTTAGTGATTTTTGTCACATAGTGAGGATTTTTTAGTTGACTTCATTAGGTTATCATTATTTTTTTATTAACACATTGGCCGATTCCCAACAAAGCAGGGTGGCCCGAAAAAGAAAAACTTTCATCATCATTCACTCCATCACTGTCTTGCCAGAGGGGTGCTTTAAACTACAGTTATAAAACTGCAACATTAACAGCCCCTCTTCAGAGTGCAGACACTGTACTTCCCATCTTCAGGACTCAAGTCTGGCCTGCCGGTTTCCCTGAATCCCTTCATAAATGTTACTTTGCTCTCACTCCAACAGCACGTCAAGTATTAAAAACCATTTGTCTCCATTCACTCCTATCAAATACGCTCATGCACGCTTGCTGGAAGTCCAAGCCTCTCGTACACAAAACCTCCTTTACCCCCTCCCTCCAACCCTTCCTAGGCCGACCCCTACCCCGCCTTCCCTCCACTACAGATTTATACTCTCTCGAAGTCGTTCTGTTTTGTTCCATTCTCTCTACATGTCCGAACCACTTCAACAACCCCTCCTCAGCCCTCTAGATAATAGGTTTGGTAATCCC